>LR752995.1:15357-44056 GCA_902729485.2 Mus minutoides | reverse complement strand
GCGTGCACGCACGCGCGCGCACCACAGTGGATGTGTATATATCAGAATAGAATCTTAGGTGTTGGTGCTCATGTTCAATTATGTTTGAGACAAGGTGAGTGAGTAGGGGGAGCAGGGCAGGGGAGGGTGTAGGGGACTTTGGGGATAGTATTTGAAATGTAAATGAAGAAAATATCTAATAAAAAATTGAAAAAAAAAAAGTTCCTTGGGGGGTGATTCCACTCTTCAGTGTGATATCAGCAGTTCAGTTCAATAGCAAACAAAAACACATCTCTGTAACTGCAGTTAGATCCAGCAGAAACAGCAAGGCTCCACAGGATTGGCACAAGTCAGGGGAAGCCACTAGAATCAACTGGAATACCACAAGAAGTTCTTTGGTGTGTTTCTCTCTATAATGTGATGAGCAGAGAAGATCAGAGAAGCGTTGCACAGTGTAGCAATGCGAGAATCTTTTCTCACTGTGGGGTTCTGTTGCCGGAAAAATTTAAATAACCAGCAGGCTCCCAGCTACCACTGGCAACTGGCAGACCACATGGTTCCAGCCCGGTGATCTCAACTCTGCGGTCTCTCTGGGCCAGAGCTTCCCAGTCCCTTTGCAGATATATGTTGACAGCCCCATGCAATGACTGCCCACCCCACAGTCAGCCAGCCACACATGACCTATTTAACCGGGAGAAACAAGACTCTCGAAGCTTATAATTAACCATTCAGATTTATGTATCAATAAATTCGCAATTTACAAGATGCCAATACAATAATTTCAGAACCAGTTAATAATGATAAAAGCTTTATCTCAATTATTCTAACCTTATGGTATCATAACTACCTGTGGGCTGGTTAAAGTCACGCTGGCTCACGTCCACCTCCATCTTGGCCTTTTTTTCTCTCTCCTGCGATCTCTCTGCCTCTGCAAATCTTAGTGCTGCATCCCTTTTCCCTGTCCAATCACAGGCCTCCTCTGCACTAATGAAATTGGACAGGGAAAATCCCGTGACAGGGTTCAATTTATATCCTTTCTATACACCATGTGCCTCCTCAAGTGTCATTTTTTTCAGCAGAAGATCACGAGCACTTTCGTAAGACAGCTTCCAGAAAAAAGCATCAAGTGAAATGACTGAATTGTTAAAGAAATTTCTACTTCATCTTCCCTGCACTTTTTCATAGGATGACAGATGCATGCCATAATGGCTCACTTTTACAATAGCTATGGGCATCTGAACTCATGCTTGTATGGCAAATGCTTTACCCAACTGAGAAAACTTCCCATCTCATGAAGTATTTCTTGCCAATTAAGTTATTCCACTTGCAATGATATTTGTTCTGGCAAAAAGTTCAGAAAATGTATGTGTTTCTCTGCTATGACACATTGTTAGAGGCTGTAATTTATAAACAACGGAGGTTTGTTTAATATAGTTCTGGAGGCTAGCTGTCTAACGTTAATGTAACAGTTTATGGTTAATATTGATTTGTCAGCCTGAAAGGATTTGGTTTACCTGGTTATCATCTATGAGAGAGAATCTAGGTTAGTTGAGGTGGGAAGACTCAAAAATATGGTAGACTCATCTTATGGAAGGGGGGTGTCCTAGATTAAATAAAAAAGTGAGTTGAGCATCAACAGCCATTATATACTTTGCATTCAGATTATGGGTGCAGTATGTCAAGTTGTTTCATGTCCATCTCTGTTGCCATTCTTTCCTGCTATGATGTAGCCTTGTAAAACCAATACTTGCATGCATAATGATTCCTCAAGTTGTTTTTTTTTTTTTTTGTCAGTTATTTTCTTAAAGCAATACGGGAAATGACAACATAATTTCACATATAGCCAAAACCTTGCAAAACATCTTATGATAAAAGCTTAGGAGACAGTGATGGGGGCATGGAGAGAGAGGGGGTGGGAATGAGGAGACAGAGAAAGAGACAGAGACAGAGACAGGAATACAGTATCACGTGGTTGTCTCCCATGCCCATGTACATTAATTGAAGTCAATGAGCTTAACTAAGTAAGGAAGATAGAAGTTTGAAGGAAGCTCTGATATGGGTCCTGTGGAGGAAGGGTCAGAGAGGTATAGTGAGAATTGGGTATTGTCCATATACATTGTATACATGTATGGAATTTTCCCTCCAAAATGCACCAGAGACCTGAGAGGTGAGAGACGCTCAGGACTCAAAGGGAGTGAACGTAGATGAAATGCCCAAAAATAGGGAGAGGGAACTTATAGAGCCCACCTTAAACAGAAAGACAGGATATCAAGTGAGAGTGGATGCTGCCATCCCACAGTCAAAACTCTGACCATGATTGTTCCTGTCTGAAAGAACTGCAGAGATGGAAATGGAGAGGAGCCTGAGGAAAAGAAGGTCCAGCAACAGACCCACAGTGGGATCTAGCTCAAGGGGAGCTCCCAAGGCTTGACACTATTTCTGAGGCTATGGATTTCTCAGAAAAAGGTGCCTATCACGACTACCATCTGAAGGACTCAGCAAGTGGCTGAAAGAGTCAGATGTGGATATTTCCAGCCAAAAAATGGGCAGATGCTGCTGATCCTGTGGTTGAATTAGGGAAGGGCTGAAAGAGGCTGAGGACAAGGGCTACCCTGTAAGAAAACCAGCAGTCTCAATTAACCTGGAACCCCAAGATCTCTCAGACACCGGACCACCAACCAGGGAGCTGATATGATGTTCTCAACACATGTACAGAAGATGACTCCCAGGTCTGGGTTCAATCAGAGAAGATGCATCTAACCCTCAAGACACTGGAGGCCCCAGGGAGTTTAGTGGTCTGGTGGGGTGGGTGTTGGGTGTTATGGGACATCCTCATGGAAACAGGGGCAAGGACAAAGTATGAAATGTGGAGCAGTCAGAGGGTGGACTTGAAAGGGAATGAAATCTGGAGTGTAAAATAAATAAATAAATAAATAAATAAATAAATAAATAAATAAATGGAAGGAAGGAAGGAAGGAAAGAAGGAAGGAAGGAAGGAAGGAAGGAAGGAAGGAAGGAAGGAAGGAAGGAAGGAAGGAAAGAAGGAAGATTTAAACAATCACTTTATATAGAATACTACATAAACTTTTCTATTTATTTTTTTATAGCAGCCTAAAGATACTGAAAGGACACTTTATGTCTACACATCATTACTTATCTCTAAGCTCTTAAAACATCAGGATGCCATAGTGAATTGAGAACGACTGGGTTCATGAGTACACGACATGCAGAGTGTAGCCTTTAGGTTGAAGAGTCAGTGTCAAGTGTACGAGGATACAGAATGGTGGTGTGGGCAAGCAGCAAGGGATGAAGTTGGCTTCTGAACGGACATTTAAAATGGAGGTACATGGAAGTGTGCACCCAGACTGCTGGTCTGCTCCCCATAAAGAGATTTTCTATAAGAATATGTGTGAACTGTCTAAAAAGGTTAAGATTATATTTTGCATATATGTGTGTCATAAATAATGGAATATAAGTTGCTGTCAAAGTTGGATTTTTTATTGATATATTACTATCACTTTGGTTTAACAGGAAATCTGTTCTTATAGTTTGTTTAGTAAATGACAGATCCATTAGATGATAGTACTTTTGAAAAACAATGATATACATTTTTTATTTAAGTAAAAAAAAATGGAGCAAGGAAGAAAGTTCCAGTATATAGGTAATAATTTCTAGTACAAATATAATTCTTGAGAAAATACTGGAGCCATGGAATGCAATGGTGAAATAACACTAACAGCAGCTATTTGGTAAATGGTAATTATTATTTATTAACGCAGACCTAATAAAACAGTTATTTATTACATCCATGCAGTTTTCCAAGATTTATATTTAAATAAACACACTAAAATGATTAAAGCAATTATAGTAGACTCATAGCCTCAAATGGAAAACCTTATGGAGAATTAGTCTAGATAAACTTCTATGGTCTTCATGACTAGTTAGACAGAGTGAAAACAACCAAAAAAATGCATAAATGGCCAGACACCCCTGTCTATGTAACCGTCTTAACAGATGGGAGTCAAATAAGTTAGTATAACAAAATGAAATTTAAGAACATGGATACGAAAGAGAATAAAAAGGAACTCCATTTGTAAGTGAGTTGGCAGAAGAAATAGGGTGTCTAGGAAAAAAATCAATTAAATACTAATTAAGGATGGTGAATCCCTAAGTTTGTATATATTGCCCACTATTTATTATAAAATTCCTGTCTTAATTCTTAACTCCCAGCCTACCAATAAATGAGCCCATGCTGTAGAATCTGGGGAAAATAGCGTTTTAATAAAATAAAGATAATTTAAATGATAAAAGGAGGTCAGTTTATCCTGAAAATGAAAAACAAGATATAGAGAAGGAAATCAGAATTTACAGAATTTTGCTCCAGTATAAAGCCAGATTTGTATACTTATAAATATAAGTTGTGTGCAGTTTGCCTCTGCCAGGAAGCTACATTAGGCACATCTGTATAATATACATTTCCAATTTAACCAGCCTGGAATGACCACATTCATTTTCTAGTTCACTGCAAGGGTAAGTAACATAATAAGCACACTGTATTCTCCAAATTTAATAATTTAACATGCTTGCTTACTTAACTTATTATTACCAATGAAGTATCTTTGTCTTTCTTTTTTTTCTTTCTGCCTAAAATTGGAACCCCAAAGCAGATACTGGGAAAGTTAGAATTAGCATTTTATCTTCTTTGAATCTGATTTGTGGAATTAGGGATTATGTATATGGGTGTGTGCATGTTACTGTTTATGCATCTTTTGGTTTTTGTTTTGATATTTTTCTTTTTATAAAAGATTTTTTTCAAATTTAAATGATGTCCCATATTTAATATACAATAATAAACATAAATTACTCAAAAAAACACAAGATGTTTGAAATAAAGTAAGTCAAAATTTAGCTAAGGCCTAAAAAGTTTATGATGGTTATATAAACAGAAATTTAACTTTAAAAGATACATAAATGTATTGTGTTTGGAAAGGAAGCTGTTTGATTGAACTTAGACACCATGGAATTACTTTTTATTGTGTGTTTTTAAATATAGGAAATAAATTCCATATAGACAACTTATGTTGTTCCCAGAGCTCTTCCAAGAACCCCTAATATTCAATAACTAAAATTAAAACATTTAAAATATGCAATACAACATTAAACAAAAAGTAGTTCAAAGTGGATGTAACTTTCCCCTAAAAATTTTCCTTTCTGCTTCTTAATATTATATTCAAAGTCAATATAAAAGAGAGAAACCCACCCACCCACACTGTAATCCACATATGAGACAAAAACCAGCATTATAGAAGCTTCATCTAAACTTATATACACCCTTGTATTTCTAGACCCCCTCCTTTCTGAATCCATATACAAATAGAAAATAAAAAGGTATTACAGTGGCTTCATGAGCATTTATATTTGCTTTGTGCATTTTTAGATTTTTTTCTGTCCCTGATGGAGACACTTTATTCTTCATTTTCACATACCCAGGTCATTACTCAGCTCTGCCTTTATCCAGGAGAGCATCTGGAGTCCACTCTCTCTTGTTCATGCTTTTTACTTCCTTGTTTTTGCTCATTCCTATCAATGCAAAATGGCAATTTCTTCACTAAAATATTGCTGACATTTTCTCTTTTTTTCTACTTCTCTTTTTGTCATCTCTGTTTTATTTTTTTTCTAAATTTTTCAGAACTGAAGCTGGATGGATGGATGACTATGCTTCTCCCTTTGTGCGTAACCCAAAGGAAATATTACTGTTGCTGAGCATAGGTCACAACTTTCTAAAATAAAAGTGATTTGTATTAAGTTCAGGAGAGCAAGTGTACCACAGCATGTTTTAATAGAGGAACATCCAGCTGTCTTTTTGTTAATGGCCAAATTCCTCTCAAAATAAGGTTTTATAATTATAAACCTACATAGACCTTTTATTTCATTGCTTCATAATTTAACAGTAAATTCTTCAACAATAATTCATCCAGTTTTAATTTCAAAAGATATAGGAATATTGACAACAGACAGCATTTTAACTTAAAAACATGGAAAATTATTATTGTTGATGGTTTCTCAAAAATCTTACAGGATGGTTTGTTAATCAAAAAGTACTTGACACCTTTTTCCCAGGTGAAAGATTATGAGAGCAATGTTTGCCCAAGGGGAGAATGTTGGAGGCTTATTCTGCATCTCACACATATTTGTAATGTCTAATTATGGCATGTAGATAGAGCTGGTGGCAGATCATTTGCCATGATAAGATGTGTGGATGGTTTTGAATATAGATGATCAAATATAGCTGGTGTAATGATTCATAGTCATCTATAGGTTTCCATAGTAACAGACAACACATTATTGCAACATCAGTATCTTTTATAGTAGTCTTGATAGGATTTGATAGGTCAACAGCCATGAGGCCCACTCATACTTTACAAACTACATCACTTTGAAAATTCTCTTTAAGTAACGTTTGATATCTTCACAGTGTTGTGAAGGTGAGTTTATATAAATTTTAAAGGTCTTATGGTATGTGTAGAAAATAATAAATGTCTTATTCTACACAGGGTTTTATGTGTATTTGATTTGACCATAGTCCTTCATCTCAGTAATTGTTATTCACAAGAAAGTGTGCTATTCCCTTGTGTAAATTTTCCTACCAGATTGGGTGTGACTTTGTTGTTTTTGCTCAAATAAAAGGTTTCTAGAGACTCTTTTGAACTGATTTCAGGGCCTTCATTTGTATTAGAAGGAAAAAGTATTCATCATTCATGAAAGTTGAATATGTGGCTGGAAGTTTACAGGGGAATTTTTCTTTCTGTCTGTTTGTCTATCATCTATCTATCATCTATCTATCTATCTATCTATCTATCTATCTATCTATCTATCTATCTATCTATCTATCATCTATCTATGTTTTTTTATCATCTGTCACCTATCTTTATCATCTCTCCTGTATATCATCTATCTAGCATATATCAGTCTATCATCTGTTTCTCTGTCCATTCATCAGTCTACTTACCTATCTTGAGAACATCCTATAAATCACATCACAACTTCACAGCGCTGTCAATGTGAGCTCATATAAATTTACATCTTAATTTCTACAACGATGCCTAGAAAATAAAAACTGCTTATTCTTATTAGAATTTTCCAAGGTTCACAATAGAATAGAGAATAGTTTTTTCACACTGATAGCATTAGTTTTAGGGAGGCAAGAGAAGAAGGGTCACAAGTTAGAATTAGGTTTGAGATATATAGCAAGTACCTCTAGAATAATTAAAATAAAACATGCAGAGAATTGATTAAATTAACAGTAGCAATTTTCATCACTAATACAAGGAGAGTTATATTTTGAGTGATTCAAAATTTTCTCTTGGTTGCAGATTATAAAATTGCCTTGGGTATTGAGAATTCTGGTCTCAGAAATTGTTACCATCTGCATTGTATAGGGCCTTTCTTAAGACTCACAATACATACTGAATTCAACACTGGTCACATTGAAAGGTTTGTAGAATCCTGAAGAAGTCATGCAGATACTGCTCTAAAATATTCTCAGGTAAGAGGCGACTGCTCAATGGGTAGAGAATATTGCCACCAAGTGTGAAAACCTGGGTTAGATTTTCCAGACGCTCACATGGTAAAAGAAAAAAAAAGCTTCAAAAGCTGTCCACACCTCTTCCATGCACATACATGTAAATATATGGAAAAAATACAGTAAAATGAATTAAAAGTATAAAAATTAAGATGATAGATCGTTCACATCCAGAAGGTTAGTAACTGAAGCAGTCTTGTGTCTATTGACTCAATCTGAAGGCTTAGTACTTTTTTAATTTATATTTTTAATATTTTAATAAAAATTATAGATTATGAAAGAGAAATAATGCATTACTATAATGCCAGGAAAGTAGTGGCATTGTAAATGAGAAAGATAGTTTACTGAAAGAAATTTAATTTGTTTTAATGTAAGGATTAAGACAGTGATTATGCAAAAATACAAATATTGCAATCCTCATAAGTAATTTTACAAATACACATATCTTTTTCTCTATAGAATTTTTATTCTGAATTTTCTACTGAAAACCCTGTAATACTTTGAGTCTCAAGCCAACCTACTCTGGAAATGGAAGGAGAGTCAAAGCAGATAGAGTAATGACTTTTGACCTAGATGTTCCAGTGGCTCACAGGGAAACCAGGCCACAGCTATACTTATGTGAATTCCCATTCATAAGAACTTTATGAGGTGGCTCTCTGGGGACAGATCTTGGTATGTCTACTGGCCACATTCATTTATTAATCGATATGTTAAAGATTTATTCAACATCTACTGTATCAGTAGAATCCTAGTAAGGGCATAAAATCAAAATAAGAGATAAATTTGTGGAAAATTAAATGGACTTTAAGACTGTAACAAGGAAACAATGATGTAGTAGGTTTTGTCTTCAGATAGGACTCAGAAGAAAGAAGCTCTACTTGGAAAAAGAAAAAAAAACAGAAATTCCTGTCGGTGGTCAATATAGAAAAAAATAACACATTAAAATTATTAAAATAAATTAGTTCTGGAAAATGGATTTCCTTACCACCATTTCATAGATGCATAAAAGCTTATTTTGACCATGCACCTTATGCATTGACCTCTGTTGTCCATATGTCCCTCTTGCTCATCCTTCTCTTCTTCCATTCTAGATCGTTGCCTACTTTCATAAGATCAACCCTTCTGAAGAGATGATGTCAGCCTACACTTTAGAGGTGAGAAGTGTCTGAGGGACAGAACCTAACAAAAAGGAACTCTGACATTTATTTAAAAACCTTTCCTTGGCTGTGGTTAATCTTTCTGATAACTTCCCATCAAGATGTTTCAAAGTTGAGGAAAAGAACACCAAGAAGCCAGAATCATTTGATGTCAGAGCAGCAGAGAACACACACACACACACAGGGCCTATTTTCTTGCTCCTTGGTTTTCTGCCATCCAGTATCAGTGTCCCTGGTTTTTAAAATATAATAGATATCCATATGGCAATGTGGTAATTAATTGTTCAGTCTCAAGCCTTTGGAGAAAAATAGACTTAGAGCTGAAGAGAAAGGGTAATACTTATATAAGCTCCTATGTGTCTGACAGGTTCAATACAGTGCATGATCGAAAGTCGTGTTTGAATGGTACAAAGAGTTTGTAAGTCCTTTCATGAATTCAAAGCATGGGGGTGAGCAGCACTAATGTCTGAAAACAAGTGGGAATGAGTCTCAACTCGGGCTCAGCGCCTGCCATTTTCATCCAGTTCTATTTTCTCGATGGAGAGATCTGCATCCACAGTGGTGCACAGGGTTCTTTCTCCTCAGGGTACCATTCAAATGTTGATCTCTTCTAGAAGACTCCTCACAGCCATATCTGGGGAATACTCTTTTACCAGATATTTGGCATGCCTTAGCCCTGTCAAACTGTCAAGTACCATGAGCCACCAGGGAAGAAGTTTTGAGTGTTTTGCTCACAAAAGATTTTCGAGGGACTTGACCTTTTGGAGGCTGTTTAGGAAATAATTTCTCTCGCGTTGTTGTGAAAATATGCTATGGCCTATGGAAGAATATTTTGACTTACAGTTTAGCGAGGTCAAGGGCTAATGGCAGGGACAGCATGGCATCAAGGGACAGGCACTGGGGACAAAGAAGAAAACCGAGGGCTCCATCCCCAGTCATAGATACAAAGTAGAGAGAGTGAGCTAGAAATGTAACTGGGTTATAAGCACTCAAAGGCTATGCCACACTTATGTGCTTCATCCAGTAAGCTTATACTATCAAAGACATCCCCTAAACTTTCCTTATACTTAAATTTTTACTAATTGAGATATAGTAACACAATTAAAATGATCAAAACCTCAAATTATCTTTAAAATGAAAATTAAAGTCATGTGTTGCTAAAGATCTTATGTTGTGGTTTCAAGGATAGTGTTCCTCAAAGGCTCAGGTATTCAAATTCTTGAGCCCCAGTTGGTGAGACTGTTTGCAAATGGATTAGGAAGTGTCACCTTGTTGGAAAAAGTGTGTCACTGATGGCTAGCTTGGATGTTTCAAATGCTCATACCATTCTCAGTTATCTCCCTCTTTCTCTGCCTTTTGGTTGTTGTCTCTCCTACACCCCCACCACGATGGTCATGGAATCACCCTCTGAAAGTGCATGTCTAATAATCATTTCCTTACCATGGTGTCTTAGCACAGCAATAGAAAAGTTACTAAGACATCGTGAGTTATAAATAACAATGTAGGCATGTTGCATTTGTTAAATGCCATGCACAGTTCACTAATTTTACAATATTCTAGAAGTAAATTGTTTTGAATCAAATCTCATTTTATGTGAGAATTTTGAAGAACAATATAATTTAATAATAATAGTTCACAGAAATGTAATTATTTTGTCACGTCTTAACTAGATCTCTACACAAATATTACTGTTAAACACCCAGAGATGTGAGATGAATTTATCATCATGATTAATATACTTTGTGTATCAAAAGACTATTAGTTGACTTTCTGTTACCGTATCAAAATATTTGATAATGTAATTTCAGAAGAGAAAAGATTTATTTTAGCTCATGGTTTCAGATATTTAAGTAGAGGGTCACTAGGCTATAGGAGGGAGGGAGGGAGAGGTTGACAAAGGGAATGGGAGACAAAGAAAGATAATTCATTCGCACCAAAGCTACTTGTATGAAAAACTTTGGACTAAGAGCTTATGCATGCATAAGTTTATTGACCAGGTCAAAAAACTCATGACTGCCAATATTTCAAAGCTTCACTTCTAAATACACAACCATAAACCTTCTCTCCCCCAAAGTTCCTTTTGTGCAGAGTGTTTTAGCACAGTGACAGGAGTGCAAAATAAGAATGAAATTTAATCATGAAGTAAAACACATCTTGATTTCATCCCATTGAATTGGAATAATCCTTTTCATTTATTTTTAGAGTATCTCTGACAATTGATAGTGTCTCCTTCCCTTGATCCGTAATCCAAATAGATTTTAGAAAGAAATGAAATTTACTTGTATGCATTTTCATCCAGTTTTTATACATGATTGATAGTCTAGTCTCATTCTATGGTTAAATGGCCAGTGTTCCAAAGAGAATAAAACAAACAAGTCTTGTATAAGCAGTTTGACTTTCTTCTGGTTTATTGAATCAAAGTAACCTAGAATAGAAAATAAGAATCAAAGGAATCCTGTTTCCAAAATATAATTCTGTAAATTTGGAGGCCACTAAATTAAAAAAGAATATCATTTGCTAAACATTTGTAATTTGACAAGAAAGATGTTCAGTTTTTCAAGAGTAGAAATTACTTCTTCATTGTTGCATTCCTCTTGCCTAATAAAATACCTTTTATGTACATGAAACTTATCAAGTATATATTTATTAGATACCTGTTTTCAAATAGTCTTTTTGTGGATGCTAAACCTGCCAAGGAGTAAATAAGTGCTGCATTCAGCATACAGCATTGCTATCTGTAGGTTCTGTGCTCTATATAGCTTCATTCAACTTGCCTTGTAAATCTGCAAGTTGCCTTTCTCCTGGCCATCAATTTGGACATTTGGACATTTACATTGCACATAGCTAGCATGCTCATGTACATGTTAACACGAATGGACATGTTTTTATCCCTCTTTTTTCGGGTATTGGCCTCTTTCTCTTCCATACACTATCCACTGGCTGTGTACAAATCTACATTTCACTGTAGATGATGAATTCTCAGGCAATTCAAGTCTCCAAATAGTTTATTCTCCTCTCACTCTACCCTTCATATTTAGTTCTACCCATCAGGGGAAATAGTTTTGGTTCTAGAGTAATACCTTTTTGGGGTAGGAGGTATGCAAAACTTGTAAAAAAAATATGAGACAGACAGGTTATACTTCAAGAATATTACTCTAACTACAAGTGTCACTACAGAGGCCATGAAGTAACCTGTAAAAGAAGTACCTTCACTGCACCAATTCTAAGGTGATACATCACTTGGAATAAAAACAGATTTCAAACCCATCCTTGGGAAATTCTTTTATAACTACCATATTCCCTTTGGCAAATAGCCTAACCTAAGACTCAGTGTCCATTTCTAGTCTCAATCTTGTCACTTGTATTCAGAATTAAAAAGAAATAATGCTAGTTCAGTTATATTCAGAAAACCAAATACATTCTTTTAGCTATTTATAAACCTTTGAAGTAAACACTATGCTAGAATATCATTAACTGTTTTTGTGCAAACATGTAACAGAGTTCATAGTTAAGGCTAAAAAAATCCTGTAAAATGTTCCTATTTAGGGAAGAAGTACAATTTAAAGAAATGAGGCTGGCATTCAGAATCTGTACACATAGCATATAATTGTAAGAACAATTTGGTAATTTGATCCCTTCCTAGTATAGCTTTAAGTTTTAAAAGCTTAGCCATACAAACTACCGAGATTAATTTGTGCTTATTTAAACAGATTTACTTATCCTGCAAGCCCTATTTAAATAGCTAGGTATCTGGATGGTTTTATGATTTCAGTCCTTGCTTGACTGGGACAATACCAAATTTTAAGATATAAACTTATTTGAAGATACATGTGGAGGTATGGAGAGAGGGAGGAGGAGGGACAGAGGGAGAGACGGGGAGAGAGAGAGAAAGAGAGGTGGAGTGGTGGTGGGGATGGGGATTGAAAAGCAAATACAAGGAGGACAATCTCATTCTCTATTTGGTTTAAAATAAAACATGAAATAGTCTTGTCACTATACAACTGTGGGTACTTTATGCAACATAAATGTAAACTTCTTAGCCTTTAACTAAATATTCAATTATATATCAATTCTGATTTTTCTTCTGCTTCTTTATAGATGTCTATGACAGAATATTTAAGTAGAACATGTGTAGACTTGGACAATTTCACTTATGTTTAAATTTTATTTTTATTTAGTGATAAAGTATTCAGAACAAGATAAAACACATAACCATAACCAGTCCCCCCAAGAAGTTTAAACATTTCAAAGAGGTACGGGAAGCCTTAAGAGACCACCTCTGCAGTGACAGCCCTCAAAGACCATAAATATGGGTCCTTCCCACACAATTCAAAGACACATACTTGCCCATAGTTAACAAGAAAAAAAAAAACTATAAACCACACATTATATTCTATAACTTTTCAATGAAACTCTTTAAATGAGAAGGAGAGTCTCACTTCATGAAAGATTGGTGTGTTTCCGAGCCCAACCCTTGCCAGCATTTACAAGCAAGAGCGGCTGTTGCACAAATTGCCTTTTGCCTTCTTTTCAGTAAAATGAAAAATTAAATGAATATGTGCCATTGTAAGCGCTGTCATCAGTATTTAAGCTGTATTTTTATGATATAGTAGCTCCGTAGTTTGAGTGATTTATCTCCTAATTATCTGTCAAATCAACATGATTAAACACCATGCTCCGTCATGGGCTTCATGTAAATTGCCTAATTAGCCACACTCTGGCTGCAAAGGGCACCTCTGCAGAAATTTTGGGCTTTGAAGAGAGAGAACCCTTCCTGTCTTGCTCCTTACCGGAAGGGCCGATGTTTTCTCTTTCATGTGCATGAGCACCAGGGACTTTTAACTTCCATCCCAAAGGGCATGAGACCAGTCTGCATGCTTTCATGTATGCAGGAGCTTCACTGCACAGTTCTCTGTTTAACTACCTTGACCTTCAGGATGTCATAGGCGGAGTCTTATGACTTCCTATTAACATTTGGAATGACTTTTAACTTTCAGGTGAGTTTATGGTGTCATTTTAGTTAGTTATCCACTTGGATTACTACTGAGGTCTATGGATAATTTATTTTTTAGCACTGGAATATTATTTTTCACATAAATGCACTATGGCATTACTAAAGCTTCTGCTGGATAGTTTGTGTTTGGGGGGTTCGTGTTATTCTAGTAGTAGGTATGGGGCAGAGTCATGATATTAGAGAATTGACTAGATAAAATTACATGTAAAAGACCTACAGAATCCCTGACCATGAACATGTCAATTAATTACCTTGAGAGCCAATATATAGCTCTTTAGAAATAATCTAGAGGTTGTGTTAAGAATTTAATGGTGGCTGTAGTGCAGTCAGAGTAAAGGGTTAATCCTGTCTGATACAAAATTTCATTTTAGCTTCTGAAGTCATATAAAATCACTATTCAGCTAGAAAGATTCTTGCATCACAGAGAATACTGATGCCTCTCTAAATTCTTTACATCCTTAGACAATACTGATGGACACCAGCTAAGGAACCCTAAATGGAGCAACAGTCATTTGCCCTTCATACCATCCATAGCCCCCAACAGTAAACATTGTTATGTATAGGTCTGTGTCTTTGAATTCAAGCTAAAAAAATCCAAATTTCCTGTCAGATATACTTTACATTTTTATCTTTTTTTATTAGATATTTTCTTTATTTACATTTCAAATGCTATCCTCAAAGTACCCTATACCCTACTTTAAGTTTTACAATAGAGTTGGTTGAGTTCCTCGGGCCTGTTTAAGTTGTAGATTGAAAAACAAAGTTAATGTTACCACTTGTTTGAATAATTTAGGTATTTTTATTCTGACTTTTCTTTCTCTAAATCACTTCCATCTAAAAATGTGGCTTCTTTCTTGGCAGTAAGCAAAATTATCGCAGCCTAAATACCAAGAATCTTTTTACACTCCCCTTTCCCTCCCACGGGAGCCAAGAGAGGGATAGACTCAGCAGAAAGCTCTTTTAGTAACATAAATGTTAAGTTCTTCAGACATGGGAGGAGCAGAGTAAACAAAGCATTGAACAAGGAAAACATATCAGTGAAATCTCTGAGTTCCATGAACCCTCACTGAGGGATGTTGAAAGGCAACCCGGCTGATTCTACTTCAGCAAGAACTTTTGTTTATTCTACTTATCTCTGGTCAGGACTAATGGTCTTAATGGTTTTGAAAAGCCCTAACTGATGTTGGGTTGATGAGGGTAGTGGAAGATTAACGTTCCTATTTGCAAACACTCATATTTCCCTCCACCATTTGTAATATATACACTGTAAGTTGTTACATGATTTGCAGTCTAGTGACATAAATACCAGTCCTTTTAATTCCTTGCAGCATATTGTCGTAGCTTCGAGCAAACATATGTGAACGTCTTTCCAGTTTGGCTGCTCACTCACAGATTATCTTTTGGGTCTCCTAGCCAGGGCAGATGACAACTACACGCAAATAAAAATGAACCACAAGCCCAGATTTTTGATGGCATGCCTTGAATTTTAGATTTCATAAAGTTTAAACAAATGATTCAAAGAAATGGAAACTAGTGAAACAGATTGGGTAGACCAAAGGACTGTTGTTTACATAGAATTAAGCAGTCATACGGGCTGGCTGAAGTGAAGAATCCAAGAATTATATAGTGGGTCTCACTGTGCTTAAAGAGCTGGCAGTTTTGTTCTCCATTGAAGATACTCAGTGAACAATATTGTAGCCAAATGGCTCAAAGTTTTATGCATTCATTTGCTTCGTCCAGGGACAAGAAACTCTAAAGCTTTACTGGTATTTGAGCTGAGCAGAAACAGGTATCAATGGAATTGGGAATAGGCCTCTAGAATTTCTGTTTTAAAGATTCCTAGATGATTCTAATATTTAGACAAGGTTGAGAAGGACAAACTGAAAACCAGAGATTCTTATCCTTTAGCCTGTGTGGTGAGGACTCGGTGGAATGTAGGTTAGAATCCAAAGCTTTGGTTTCCGTTGCTCTTTCAAAGAGACTAAGAATTTATATCTTATGAGGTCTTGGTGAGAGTGGATGAACCTGCAGGACACCAGCAATCCAGGAACCACACATTGAGAGCCCCTGCTGTTACTTAATTTTGCTATGTTTAAGAAAAATGCTCAGGAGTTTTGTAACCATGCACATTTTAGTTGTATGGGGGATTTATCTTTTTATTTTAAAGTCTAAGAAGACAATAGTTGTCAAAAATTTTTGTGTAAAGTCATGGCGTTACTGAGGTAATATAAATCAAAGTTGGCTCTAGTTAGGGAAAGAATACAATGGATGTGAACCACAAGGAGAAAAGGCCACCTGTCATCTTTCAAAATACATTCGTGACTCTTGTTCAGTCAGCAGAATCTTGATCAAATGTAGCTACTCTTTAATATATTCACCATACATTTAAATTTTTTTTATTATTTTGCTTTATGTTTATGTCGGGGGGGGGAGGTCTGAGGTTATTTATGTGTGTCATGTATACAGGTGCCTGTAGAAGCCAGGGGAAGGCATTGCATGTCCTGAATCTCAACTTACACTGCTAACCCCTCAACATGGGTTCTGACAACTGATATTTCTCTCTCTGGAAGAGCTGTCAGTACTCTTAACAGCTCAGCAATCTCTTGGGGATCTATATATCATATCTTCTGTATTATTTTAGTATTTCTGTTCCAACATCTTGGAACATTTTCTTAAGCAGTATTTACTTAATATTAGATTACTAATGCAATTAAAAATTGACTAACACTTGGGCTCATCTCTCAACTGTGGCCTGTAGATGAGAAGAATAGCCTTTAATTATGTGCAAACAGAAAATTCTGTACTTTAGGGATGTGTGTATGTCTGTGTATGTGTCTATGTGTATCTGAGGGGGGGGGAGCACTTCTATTGATTGAGGTGATTAAGGAGTAAAATGGTGACTAAAAAGAATAAGGATAACTCTGAGGACAGAGATAAAGTGTTATCTCTCTGTTTATGTGCTGAATATTGGTTTTCTGATGCTGTCATAATATAATCAGCTAACATTCAATGCATAAACAAAGAGGATTGTCCTCAGAGTTAATATGGCAGAAAGCTTTCAAGATGCTTGTATTAGGATGTGTCCTTTCTTCTTGACTTAGATACATTCCTTTTTATTTTTTTAAATCCCACCCTCCCATTGTCTCTCTCCTTTGTGTCACCCCCTCCTAAGAATGCCAGTTATCTTCCACTAGGACCTACCCACATAATCTGTTTTACCTTCATTATGTATGTCCTCAAAGACCTTGTCTCCCAACTCATTCCTGTGTACTTGATGTTAGGTGTTCAACATCTACATTTCAAAGGCACAGAATATAGCACATAATATGTTCCATTTCATGGCTACAAACTGATAGGCTATAGAAAAAAAAAACAACTTGTTATCTAATCAGAGATGCTGCTTGTGAGTTTCTTTCTACCAATTTGAAAACTCAAATGTTGAAAGGTTAAATTCTTGTCCAAATTCTCTTATTTTTTTCAAGAAGCTGAACTTGTGTTAGAACAATCCCACTAATTTTTCTGTGTTTTCTACTCTACCAGTGTGTGATGGATGAGGTTTTTTGTTTGCTTGTTTGTTTGTTTGATTTAGCACAATGTAACTCTGAGATGAAAAATAGGAAGAAAAGGATCTGATTATGGCAAAACAATGTAGATGGAGTGTTGTTCCAAGTAAGAACGACAGCAAGGAGAGTTCTCATTCATAGGGCACACCATGCTAAGATTATTTGAGGAGCTAGCAGAAAACCTTATTAATTTTGCAAGACTTTGAAAATTACATAAGTTATACTTCAATTAATTTATTTCAACCTTTAATGAAAAGTAAAACAAAACAAAAACAAAACAAAACAACAACAACAACAACAACAAAACTCTTATTCCATGGCTTGGTAACATACAGAACAATGAAATTGTCAATATTTACATTTAGCTTTCTGTTTAGTACTACATTCTTAGTTCTAGTATGTTTAGGGATAACAGTATAAATCAAACTGAAATGAAGAGCCATCTCTATGTGCTCTTGCTTCACGTATGTGCTGCTATCCTATGCAGTTTGCATTTGCTGACTCTTATGGCTGAATTGTCTCGTCCTTCCAGTCACTGGGCAAAATAATATATTTAACTTATTTTTATACCAAATAGTTACATGCAGCTTGTGTGGGAGCAACCCTGCGTTGATTCTTTCTTGTAAAATTAGATCATAATAATTTGAGAATCCTGATTAATTTTTGAAAACATTTTTTATATCAGTGAGTGCTGTTCTGAACTTTGAGAGAAATCCACATTTCAGTTTTATAAAACCACTCAGTTCCATGGTTCTCTTCTGAGTAGTTAGTACCAATGGAAGGGATGATTTTATCACGTGAACAATTATAACTGCTGGGTTTTCTTGTTAGGCTGCTTTACATAACTCCTAAGAAATAATTGGGAAACATGTATTATATATAGAACAACATCACCTATAGAATGCTTCATCATTGAGTACACTACTCTAAAATATTTAAAATTTAAGGACTAACAAGCTATGAACCAAATGTAGAATTCCCATTACAAACTGTATGTAAATAGATATCTGACTTTCTGTGAGCCTTCTGTGATCTAAAGCCTGATTTAGAGACCTCCATGGTGACATTTCCTCAGGGCTTATGAACAACAGTGTGTCTTACCTACAGCCTTGCATGGCCATTATCATTCTGACACATAAAGCTTAAGCTCTGTTATGTTTTTATTTCTTTCATATCTTTACACAGCCCTGTGGTTGACACTTATGGCTGAGATTGTCTTGTACGTTAGACCCTGTTAACTTATTTTATGCCAAGCAGTTACATGCAGCTTGTGTGGGAGCAAACTTGCAACAGTTCTTTCTTGTTAAATTGGAGCATCTTGGGTTGTTCATTACGTCTTCTTTCTTGTTATTTGAGTATTTACTCCCTACATAAATAAGGAAATTCTAAAGCAACTTGATACTGCCATGACATCAAATAAAATACTCTATTTAAGGAACTATCTTAAAATATGCAAATAATTATAATTTTCCCTTTATTGAAAATAGATTTTTTTCACATAATATATTGTGATTACAGTTTTCCATTGTTCTTCTCCTCCCAGCCCCTCCCAACCTTACCACCCATACAGACCCACCCATTCTCTGTCTCTCATTACAAAATATGCTTCTAATGGATAATAGTAATGAAAAGTTATGATAAAAATTCAATAAAACAAAATAATATGCCTGAATAGAACAAAACAAGCAAACAAAAAAAGAAAAAAAGCCAAGAAAAGGCACAAGAACAGACACCGATGCAGAGACCCTTCATTCACATACTCAGATATCCCATAAAAAAATCACAAGTGCACATACACACACCTACATAGTACATTCTTGTCTTCTACTGGATTTCCTGAGCCCTGAGGCCAGGGATTTGATGGAGACTTCCCATTTAGTCTGGTATAAATTCCATTTCATGGAGGTAGACATAAGTCAGATCAGATATTGGTTGGTTACTTCCAAAGACTTTGTCCTACCACTCACTGCATTAGTATATTTTCCAAGCAGGGTGCTATAAAGGATTCTCCTTTGGTCACATACAGAGTGCTTCGCTGTAACTGAGGCTAGAACTTAGGAGTTAAGGCACAATGTAGGCACCAGTTCAACTTTTCCATGTTTAATAAGTTGTCTAGACCTGTCTTCAGCAATGGGGCATTTCGTCACTTTGTGAGAGAAACATATGGTCTTGGCAGCAGTTTGCTTTATACTGTCCCTTAAATGCTTATTAATTCTAGGTGACTCTCCCATATTTTCTCCCTTGCCCCAGTCTTCAGTTTATCCTCTTTTCCATCCATACTTATCAATTTTATTTCACTTAACTAGTAGATATATCTGCCCATTCTCTAATTCCGTACCCTATACGTGACCTCTGTGGTTGTGTGGATTATAGCTTGTTTACTACTGACTTAACAGCTAATATCTACATATAAGTAAATACATAACATAATTTTATTTCTGTTCCTGGCCTATCTCACCTTGGAATTATTTTCTAGTTTCTTCCACTGACTTGGGATTTTTAATTTTTTTTCAAATTTTATTAGATATTTTCTTCATTTACATTTCAAATGTTATCCCGAAAGTCCCCTAAACCCTCTCTCATCCCCCGCCCTGCTCCACTACCCACCCACTCCCACATCTTGGCCCTGGCATTCCCATGTACTGGGGCATATAAAGTTTGAATGACCAAGGGGCCTCTCTTCCCAATGATGGCCAATTAAGCCATCTTCTGCTACATATGCATCTTGGAATTATTTTCTAGTTTCTTCCACTGACTTGTGATTTTTAAAATTTTTAACATATCTGTTGAGAGACATTTAGGTTGTTTCCAATTACAAGATATTTTAAATAAAGCAGTAATAAACATTGCTGAGCAAATATCTCTGTGGTAGGATGAAATGCTGCTTTAAAAGTTATTATCTCTATATTTCTTAATATGACCCCGTTATCTGGAAATAATGGAGACTGAGTCCTATAGATTTATTTAATCAGCTTTAGCACAATTATTGTGCTTATTTCATCTAATATATATTTCTATATACTCAACTGGTTAATTCTGATCTATACATGTTGTTTGAGTCTTTTCTGGGTTAATTCTGTTCTATCAGTCTATCCTCATTGGGGATGTCAAGTGGCCATGTGCTACTGGCCCATCAATCCAATGGAGACCTCATTTTCTCCTGTGTCCTTTCTCTTTTTCCTCCTCCTTCTAGTTCTCATTACTTCTGGTCCCTACTTGAGACTCCTAACTGGGTAAAGCAACCCTTTTCTATGTCTATACTCCTCAGTAATGGGTTATCAGCCTTGTTCATTTAACTAGTCAGATATAAAAGAAGCAAAGTTTGCATACCATCACTTGGTGCACCTAGAATCTTCTCTTAGTGGGGCACCTAGATCTTGGGGGCCAGTATTTAGCATTGGAATGCATAGCATCACTGGGCTACCTCCCATCAAGGAGTCTTTTGTGTATATGCTTAAATTTAGTATGTTCTATATGTACATGTGCTAAATAAAAAGTGATTTTTTCCAAAAGAATAAAGTCTAATTTACTGAGCAATTTAAAACATTTAAGGGTAGGAAGAATACACTTTCTCTTTTGTCAGAAACAAAATGCCTGAAATTTAGTAAGCCTGCAATAACTGAGTTCTAAAGGGGATGAAGCATACAATGTCAGAAAAAACTTTTCTCTTGCCTCTTCTTACTGTTATGCTGTAAGACAATAGAGTTATAAAATGAATTGTACCATTAGTCGTAGTATTTCTTAAACTCTACACTTTAAATCTATAATCCCTGAAGGTTTTCTGGTTCATTTCTCTTTACAATAAAATACTATTCCATAGTTGTGCCCACTAGTTTTTTTTTTTTTTTTTTTTTTTTTGTCACAATTTAGTCACCAGAGAAGAGGGAACACCAATCCTAAAAATATCTTCGTAAGATTGGATTATAGGGAAGATGGTAGGGCATTTATAAAATAAGTGATTGAAGCCAGGCGTGGTGGCACATGCCTTTAATCCCAGCACCTGGGAGACAGAGGCAGGCGGATTTCTGAGTTCGAGGCCAGCCTGGTCTACAAAGTGAGTTCCAGGACAGCCAGGGATACATAGAGAAACCCTGTCTCGAAAAACCAAAAACCAAAAAAAAAAAAAAAAAAAAAAGTGATTGATGAACTCAGCCTATTGTGAGTAGTACCACCCCTGAGCCAGTTGTCCAGGTTTCTAGAAGAAAGGAGGCTTACCCAGCCATCAGAAGCAAGTCAGTGAGCAGCAGTCCTTCATGGTGTCTTCATCAGCATCTTTCTCTGTGTTCCTGCTCTAACTTCCTTTGATGATAAACATGGCAAACTCTTTCCTCTCTGGGTTGCTTTTGTTCATGATGTTTTACCACAGGAATAGTAACCCTACGTAAGATAGTGCTGCATTTTAATTTTCCATTCATCAGATTTTGTCCCATTATGTAGCTTTGGTAAATAAAGCACTGATGAACATCATCTGTTGAGTAGGGTGGTGAGTCCTTTGGGCATATGCCAAGGAGTGGAATAGCTTGGTCTTATAGGAGATCACTTTAAGCATTTTGAGATTTATTCACCTTGGTTTTCAGAGTTGCTGGACCAGTTTGGTATATTACCAACACTGAATGAGTTTCTCACACCTGTCCCAGCATTCATTATTCACTGTTTTGTTGATCTTTGTTATTCTGACTGGGATAAGGTGAAATTTTAAACTTGTTTTGATTTGCATTTCTCTAATTGTTAGGGATGACGAGCTTATTGTTATTTATTATTATTACTATTTGAAGTATTTCTCTGCCATTTTCACCTTCTTTGAGAGATCTTGGTTTTGCTCTTACGGTCATTTTATTGTTTATTTGTTTAATTCTTTGTTTTTATTTCTTTATACATCCTGGCCACTAATCTCCTGTCATCCATCAAGTCTAAACAACATGACTACTTAACAATAGCAACAATAGACATGATAATGTGAATGGTGTGTGTGGGTTGGTGGAAGCCCTTAGAAGGCTTCAGCTTGCACTTTATGCAGAGAACTTTCAAAAATATAAGAAGTGATTTAACAAAACCAGAAACTCAATCAAGGTAAATATTTATATTACAAATAAGGCTGGATATTTCTTTTGGTGCAACAAGCAGTAGTATGAGGTAGGAAGATTAGTAGGTATTAATATATAAATTCTGAAACTGGGTAAATGATAGATAGTAGAGCTCAACATTAAATAAAGCTGTTGAGATGGCCTTTGGTAAGGATGTGACAGCTGATGAAGTGGCTCAGAATGAATGCTATCCCTGTTGTAATCACAGAAAGAGTGTGGTAACTATATGCAGATATGTTTGCTTTATAACATTTTGATAATAATCACTATTACACATGTAAATAGTAAATGAAATAAACCACTACATATGAATTTATCTCCATATGCCTCATATATATATTGAATATGAATGAGAATCTACATTGAAGTATAATGGATCATAAAATGGCTGCCACAGGTTTGGAAATCAAGCATCCTGCCTACAGGTTGAAGCATTTTTCTCACTAATTAGTGAAACCAGTGTTTCATCCAAATCATAAATAGTAAAGGGCTTGCTGCAATAAGATCTACTAAGGGGGCACAGAAGGCCATGGTGAAGCTCTGAGTGAAGTTTCTTTGTTTAGCAGAATAGCTAGTAGCTGTTCTTGTGTGATTCAGGTTGCCAGAGAGGCCTCCATGGCAACATTTTTGTCTTTGCCATCAGACATTTGATTTTCTTTTGCATTTTCTTGATACTCTGAAGCAAGTACCAGTCCATGGGCACTCATGGCAAACATTTCCCCACTGAGATACATCTCTGATTTCACACTCTGGATTGGTATCTTGTGCCTGTGACTATACTACAAGGTCATCTGTTGATCCAGAGCCTCCTTCTAGAAGGGAATGAATGTGTGAACTGATGTATTGTCCTTCCAACTTCTTGCATTGTTTTATTTCTTTGAGAAAATAATTTTGTGACCTGATATTGCAAGTTCTTTCACATATGATATTCCCCTTTTACATTAATCTTTACCATGTACCTTTCTGCCATAATTCAATTCACAATTGAGAATAGATGTCAGACCATTCCCCTGGAAGAAATCTTTCTCCATGATCTTTCATTCCTATATTAGAACCACATGAAATAAAATTAGTCCCTGGGAGATGAAGAGCATTCAGTAGGATGTGCGTGGTTTCAATGGCTGAGATCATTTACTTCTTGGTGGAGGTGATTCAGTGATATGCCTGCACCTTGAACGTAAGTTATTTTGGCTTACTTAACGTGATGGAGCTCATTAGTTTTGTCAGTTATGTTGGAAGTCTGTGAGCAAAACCTGTTTTATATTGTAGGAAGGCAGGCCTCAGAAAATAGCATCCTTCATAATGCTTATTTGAAACATAATTTTGAAAATTTAATAAAAAATGTGTGCCATATTTATTTAATGTGATCATGATTGGACTGAAAATATACAAGGTTTTTGCAAGCACATTCTTTTCTATAGTTTAATGGTACAGTTGAAACAAAAATAGTTTCTTTACTTCCTTCTCTACTTACCCCACCGCTACCCCCACTGCCTGTGGTTCAAATGCCCTCAAATCTATCCTCACTAATTTAGAGAAATCACAAATATTGTTTGTTTATGAGATGCGTTTTTGACTGTAGAATGAAGTTAAACAGAAAACAGGATTTAAACTCCTCAAGTATTTATCTTTCACAGTATCAGTCAAATAACACTTTTTTCCTTTTTAATGATTTGAGCAATCCACTTGGACTATAAATTCCTTAAAATAGATACAAGCTTTATACACTCCTCAGCGATGGCCTTGTTCAGAACTATGACTTGCTTGGAAGCATGACTGGAGAAAGCAGAGGGAGCCCCCAATGAGAAAGTCCTCAAGATCTTGTATTGTTCTCAGGTGCACGGCCACATCAAGGACCCTTGCCTCAGATTCATGAAAGAGTAGTAAAGCATTATCTTTAGGGGATGAGGATCAGGGAAAAAAGAAAAAAGTCTTCCATTCTGGTCCATATGTGGATGTTGATAACACATGCAGAAACTGTTCTTTATAGCTTTATCCCCTTGGGTACTCATGGCATAAGGACTGGTCCTGTCAGAGACTGCTCCTTCCATGGTGAACCCAATCTGTCTCTTTGTTCAGGATACCCCATCAATCCTGCCTCCTTGGTTATTTCTTTGTAATAACCTTGGTTTCAAGTTCAGCTGTATGCAATAGTTTGCTTCCAAGCTCAACTGAGTATAATTAACACACTGATCATTCCTAGGTATTGTGGTTTCTCCAACTGAATGACTAGATCACCCAGCCTTAGCTTTCTGTCCTTGTTTCCATCTGTCTTTTCTTTATTCCTTTACAGACATGATCCCTGACACTTTCTCAGACATGGAGGAAGCAAACAGAAAGGCATTCCATGTGGAAGTCCCTGGAAGAACAAGTAGATGAATGTAGTTGGCTTTCCCAAACACAGAACATAGAGACACTTTGTAGTGTTCTGGACTTAAAAATAATGTGTATAAAAGAGCTTGCTACTTTATATGCCCCAGTACAGGGGAACGCCAGGGCCAAGATGTGGGAGTGGATGGGTAGGGGAGCAGGGTGAGGGATGAGGGAGGGTTTAGGGAACTTTTGGGGATAACATTTGAAATGTAAATGAAGAAAACATCTAATAAAATTAAAAAAAAAAAGAGATTGCTTTGTGCCTGCTTCATGCCATTGAACTTGATATTCAAGTAGTGACTTCAGCTTATTTTTTTTTAATGAGCTCTCCCACATGGTTCTTAAATCGTGGTTCAGAAAGACTTGTATGTGCTCATAGATATGTTCACCAAGTGTGTTCACTGCTGTACTCTTCCTGTAGTCAAATGACATCTACTATCTACCTTCAGACTGGAGAGGAGAGAGGCCGCTTGCTTCTAAATCTACCGACAAAATGGGAATCTATCTTTCTTCCACAAAGCTGGCAGCCTCATCATGAGAGCAGTAGAAGGACATTAAAGCAAAGGCCACCAGATGACAGTCAAAAGCATTGTGAGAATCTTTGTTATCCAGTGGTGACGTGTTTTTTTTTTTTTTTTTTTTTTTTTTTTTTTTTTTTTTTTTTTTTTTTTTTTTTTTTTTTTTTTTTTTTTTTTTTTTTTTTTTATCTTTTTAAAGGCAAACTCTCCCATACAAGTACTAAGCATATACCTCCATGTTTAACTTCCAAGGTACAAGATAAATTCACGGCAGCATCAAACTCTTTTTCCAAGACTTAGCCATCTACAGTGAAGAAGAGGTGAAAAGATTATCAGAGACAGAACACAAATAACTTGGAGAAAACAGTTTCTTCCAGGCCTAACAGAGCTGTTATAGATAATGCCCTCACAGAGGCCGTGGCAGCACATACAAGAAAGACCTGCTCAGCTTCCAGCCAGATGGAAACCCAGTACTGAATGGAGGAACTGGTCTCAGAGTCTCACCCCTAACCAAGAAACTCTTTGCAATTTATACTTGCTAGCAAAGGGAAATGGTGTTGTTTCTAATGGAGTACCACACAGCATATTGGCAATACTCCAGGGCAAACCTGATGACAAGGAAGAATTGATAACACAAAACAAACTGAGTAATTTGGGGGTGGACTTTTGTTGTTGTTGTTATTTCATATGGCTTATTTTGTCTCCTTTTTTTTTTTTTTTGGTCTTATTGGGTTTTATTAATTTATGGTTATTTATATTTTGCTTTGCGTTATTTTTATTTAAGAGCAAGAGCATGAGAGAGCAAGAGAAAACCAAATTGGGTGGGTAGAGAGTGGGGGGGGGAGATCTGGGAGGACTTGGGGGAGAGGAGAACACAGTGTCTGAAAAGGTGTTTTTAAAAAATGAGGTAAAGGTAATGTCATCGCAAAAGTGAACCAAAGGACAGAGGCTTAAAATGCATCAGATAGAACAGGGAAACGTTGTCATCTGATTGACTGCTCTCCTTTTTTTTCTCATGGCACATTTTGTGAACACATCCAATAAGTGCAAGCTGACTCCCATTCTCCACTCATTACCAGGATTTATTGAACCTAGAAATTAATATTGACTGGGGCAAAACAGCCACAGAGTTCTCCTGCAGGTCAGTAAATCTGGTGATGGAGGAACACCTAGCAGGAACCAGTACCTTTTCCCTCTGCAGTTTGTGTTTTTGCCTTTGCCCTTAGAAGAATGTCAGTACAGCTGCCTGCTTCCAGTGGGCCTATCATGTTTTTTCTTTTTCTTTTTTTTTTTTTTAAATTTAGTAGCTAGCCATTTAGAATCTGTTTCCAATTTACATTGTGCACTAATAAGAACCCCAGTATAATGTTTCCCTCAGAAGCATTAATATGTGTAGGTATAATGAAGCCAAAACATATTTATCACAGTTAAATCTCATAAATAATGCCAAAAGAAAGAAACAGGGTGAAAAAAAAAAGGAAAAAATTTACTACATATGACACCAAAGTAGAAAATGTATATAGTTTAATTATTCCTTCAAAAAGACACAACTGTGGTTTATTTGAGTCATTGAGCATTTATGGATATTACTTCTTTCTTGTGTAAATTAAAGTTATGAATTGGCCTTTCAGGCATCTGACACTTCCATGATTGAAAAAAAAAATAGAAAAGAAAAGCTTTCTAAAGTATAATTTGTAGGTCTGGGCTTTTCCTACAATCTGAGCTCTATGGAAAACCATTTACGACTCAAGGACAAGAAATCACAAAGAACTGGAGCTTGTCAATACTTTAATTTTTTCAGAACAGTTTGCTTATATATCAATGGATGGTCGATAAAATAATTCAGACTTAAACTAAAAAAAATGAATTTCAACAGAACAATAGGTTTTAAGCTTAAGATCTATGTTTAAATCCTGATCTTTATGTGGATGTGTGTGTGCGTGTGAGAGCGCGCGCGCGCGTGCACACACAGACACACACACACACACACACACAGTGAGAGACAAAGACAGAGAGACAGAGACAGACAGAGAGAGAGACAGAGACAGAGAGAGGAGAGATATACCTTATCTGAAGCTGGGATGTTTCCTAAGTATTCTCTTGCCAAGTTCCTCAACCCTATCCCTGTCTGCCTTTTTTCTTTTTTTATTAGATGTTTTCTTATTTTACATTTCAAATGCTATACCGAAAGAAAGTTCCCTATACCCTCCCTTCTCCCCTACCCACCCACTCCCACTTCTTGGCCCTGGCATTCCCCTGTATTGGGGTATATAAACTTTGCAATACCAAGGGGCCTCTCTTGGCCGACTAGGCCATCTTCTGCTACATATGCAACTAGAGACATGAGAAGGGGTTTGCAGCCCTATAAGAGGAACAACAGTACGAATTAACCAGAACACTGTTTATCTTTTATGGAGAGAGCTGATGTCCAACAGCCCTGAGTTATACTCCTGCAGTGAATATCCAAGTTATTCTTGCAGTCCAGGTTCCCCTCACTTGGAAGTTGATGCTCTTGGCTTTCACTTGGCTCCTTTGCCCTTCTGCTTCCTCGGAAAAGAAGGATCAGGAGGAAGGCTTGCAGAGATGGGAAATGTTGTTGGTGATCTCATTGGAAAGACTTGAGCAACCTAGAGATTGTAGGAGCAAGTAGATAGATAATCCAAGTCTGAAAAAAGAAAGGTTCCCTGACAAAAAGGAGAAGGCCAAGGCGGGTGTGGCAAGGGACAGGACCTGTGCCTGTCCCTTCTCTCCAAAATGCTCTGTCTTTTTTCCTCACTGGCTTTCCTGACACTACATCTGTTACAGAAGTTCCGATATGAGCACCAGGAATTGCTTGGCAATCTGTTCACAGAAGCGAGGGTTGCAGCAGATTATTAACAAGTGAGTCCTCGTATGAGATTTCTTCTCAGAAAGACAGATTCAATCTCAGTTTTGCAACTTACCCACTAAATTATTAGAAGAAGCATTTTAAAGTCTAGGTTCCCTTTCCTATATAATGGGAATAATGTTAGACGCAAACCACACAGAGCAGTGGTTCCCAGTCTTCCTATTGCTGTGTCCCTTTAATATAGTTCCTCATACTCTAGTGAGCCCTGAACATTAAATTATTTTTGCTGCTAGTTCATAACTAATTTTGCTACTTTTATGAAAGCTAATGGAAGTATCTGTATTGCAGGACATCTGATATGTGATCCCTGGACATTCAAAGGTTGAGAAGCAGTGACATAGAGCTATGAAAGTATGAATTCATTAATCATTGGCATGTGCTGTATAATGGTAGCTGTGACTCAGCCACACTCTCATGACATGTCCTATACTACGAGGGAAGCAAGGGGGCTTTCCCCATTTTTAGAGACATCGGTAGCTTGAATATGTAGTCAAATTCAGGAGAAATGTCAGAGGAAATTTAGACTATATTGGAAACACAGC
>LR752995.1:0-15257 GCA_902729485.2 Mus minutoides | reverse complement strand
GAGTTTTCCAGAAGCGAAAAAGTGCTCACACCTATACCTTGCTCTGTCCTTTTCTCTTCAGTAACTTGCCACATTTTTACTGATGTAGTCAGGGAATCTAGGGAAAAGTTTTACTGCTTTCCATGAAAATTGTTGTTCTAACGGACAGCAAGCCAGCTAAGTGATGAGATAAAGTTAAAGGCAACCGGAGGCACAGGAAGTGCCCAGATGTAAATGACAGATATAACAGAAGTGAGCGGGCCAGAAGAGGTAGGATGGTGACTGTGGGAAAAGGAGTTGTCCGGGGTCTTTCTATCAGATCAGGGCCTTCCCATGATGGAAACAGAGAAGCCAACCATAGAAAATTAGTCTTTCTGATAAAAGGGAGTATAAAATGACCAGTGTGGTGAGGTATGGTGGGAGTGGGTAGTGGGTGGGGGAGCACCCTCATAGAAGCAGGCAGAGGGGAGGAGGGATGGGGATTTACAGAGGGGAAATCGGGGAAGAGGATAACACTTGAAATGTAATAAAATAAAATATCCAATTAAAACAAACAAACAAACAAACACTCGACTTCTTAAAGGGAAAGGATAAAGGACATCGTCCTGGGTTTTTGTAAGTAGAGTTTCACTTCTTCCTGGCTTACCTCAGTGAGGGCAGCTATTATCAAATGCTAATTGCTACCAAACATATTTTAAGCATTTACCTCCAGAGTAGCACTATTGGGAATCACTGTGGAATGTGAGACAGGACCTTGTAGAAAATTCTTTGATTCTTGGGGTCATGCCCTTTAAAGGTATGAGTGTAGGTAGGACTCAGTCTTTCTTTGCTCTTTAGCTCAGAAAGTGAGCAGCTTACTTCAGTTTCCTGCCATGGCCATGGGGAAGCCCCATAAGTCTTCATCAATGAGGCAGGCATCATGATTGAGGACTGACATCTCCCAAACTATGAGCTAATTGTGTGTGTGTGTGTGTGTTTGTGTGTGAGCACGCACATGTGTGTTCTATTTATATATTATAATATATAATTTGTTTATATGTATTATTTCACTATAATTTATAGTTTCATTATATGTATATATGTATAGCGAAATGATATATATATATAATTTGTTTCAGGTATCCATCACAGTCACTTGGATAAAACACTAATAAGGAGAAAAAAATCAAAGTTTTAAAATGTAAGAAAATATTCATGTATCACTGCACTGGACTACAGCCTGTCTTTAAATGAGTCCGTTTTTTCCAGTTGTACTTCACAGGTCACTTCTGTGACTGGAGCAATTCTTTCTCAAATGCAGTCATTAAATGAGCTCACACATGTGAGGTGTGTAATCCTAAAAAGTGATAGTTGCCTATTTTAATAAATAAAATAAAAGCCTCAGGGAACATTCTCGACAGTGCTAGTCAGAACACTAATTAATTTACAGGTGAGGTCTCAATTAGCCACTTGGCCTCAAGTCCATGTGTGCTCTTCATTTACTCTTGGCTGCATCAGAGGGAAGAAGGATTTGAGACCTTCAGGCTGGAATTCTAAGGCTTTTCTGTCAGCTGGTTTCAGTTTTGGTTTTAGCAATAGGAAATCTTGGTAGAATGGGGATGGAAGGAAAAGGGAGAATCCTGAATATTCTGTGACCTCTCTATGCCTTTTTGATAAAGAGAGAAAAACTTTAGACCCACTTTTGCTAACATGTCACAAGAAACACTGTCTATGTCTCACTTCTTAGTCTCCCATACTTGGAACACTAAGTCAATGTCTTTGCACATGCCCAGGTGGCTTTGTATGCTGCTGATCACAGCTGAGAACAGAGGAGCCCTTTGCCAAAGTGAGGGTAGTGTGACTTATGTGGCTGAGACTATTCCAACCACTTTCACTTTGGGCTGGTCTTTGCCCCCTAACTCAGTGCTTTCTTGTTCCCTTGTTTTCATTATACTTCTTTCCCCTGAAAAAATTTCACTTTAGTCAAGTAGAGATTATCAGAAATGGTTTAATATATATCTTAGATATAAAGTAACAGCACAAAGGGGAAAAAAAAGTCCTTGCACAGGAAGATCATGGAAAAAATGTCAAATCATAATTGTACTTTTTTAACCCTATAAATGGCAATACCTAGAGAGCAATTTAAATGAATGTGATTCTGTCCTTGACCTGAATTTAATCACATGGAGGAAACAGTAAAGAAGGGGCAAGGGGAAGTAATGACAGTAACTGGAGTGCAGAAGTGGGGAAGTGTGCTGGAGCAACACTGAGGTATGTGGGAAGTGGAAAGCCTCATAATTTCTATAGAGCTGTGGTGAAATAGGCTTGATCCATGAACTCAGATGAGGAAACCAATCCAGAGAGGTTAAGTTATTAGGTCAAGTCGCAGTTATACACAGGATACAAAATTTGGGATTAAGACTTTTCTCCTGAATAATGCTTCCTCATTTTTGTGCAGTGTACAGTGAACTTCAAAACAAAAGCAAAGCAAAGCAAAACAAAAGAAACAAACAAACAAACAAAAAAAAAAACAAAGCAAAGCAAAGCAAAAAACAAAACAAAACAAAACAACAAACAAACAAGCAAACAAAACAAACCCCATCAGTCGAGTGAGTGAATACTCACTTAGAATTACTTTAAACCACTAGTTAGAAATTGGTAACTTCCATTCATTTAAAATTCAAGATTTCTGACTTCTTTTGACCATTTCAGTGGGTAATGCACCAGAAGCTGACTAGCATCCTGCATCCTAGCTTGCTAGAAGGCTTGTATTCTCCAGCCCACAGTAGATTGCATTTTATCTGTCTACTCTACCTTTTCTCCCACATGTCTGCATGACTGTGCTGTTTTCTTGACCTCCTGTACATTGAAAACCTGGCCAATATTCTTAGAAGACTGCAGTTCAAGATCCATTGGTGCAAGTACTGACTATCTAGGGAAATTTCAATAATTCAGATCTCAGCGATGTGATGTTCTAGTTTTGTGTCATGAGAAATGGCATGATATTCTTGTGTTACCCCATTTATAATATCAGCATTATATAGAGAGTCAGGTAAATGAGCATTTGATTTTAGGGTGATTTCTCCACTCGCATTGCTCTGACTATTCTGACATAATAAGTATGACATAGTCATAAGCATATGGGCACAGTGCTCAGCAATGCTAATACAATGGTGAAATGAGGATTTATACGCATACTGGAGTTTCCTTACAAGTTTAGGTCTATAGGGTCACCACCATTGTTATCTTTTTAAACATTTCTTTAAGTTCTGTGTTATCACTTAAATGATTAAATATTTTATAACCTATTCTTTCCTGTCCTTGAGATCATGAAATTTCAAAGATTGTTTGTTTAATATTCTTATTAATTTTCTGTTTAATCATCTGATCTCTGCAAGCCCCCTTTTTCCAAATCTGATCAATGACTATAAACTTTCTCACTGTGGTATCTGGCATTGAGTCACCTTTCCTTCTCAGGGCTCCCATTTTTTTTTTTTTTTGACAGAAAGCCCCAGTAAAATCCATTTTTGTTTGCTTACTTATTGTTCAGCTTTGCTTTTCACTACAGTACTTGGTGACCTTCAAACCTGAGAAAACTTCTTTATCTAAATAATGGAATTGGGGACTTGCTGGCCAGTGAATTGCAACAAGTTTTTTTTTTTTCCAATTTTTTTAATTAGATATTTTCTTAATTTACATTTCAAATGCTATTCTGAAAGTCCCCACCCCCTTCCCCCCTCCCTGCTTCCCTGTCCACCCACTCCCACTTCTTGTCCCTGGCGTTCCCCTGTATTGGGAGGTGATATAAGTCACATCTTTATCCAATGTTAGTTTTGCAGTGACACATAAAGGAAGTTGGAATAAGGTGGATTGAATAAGGTGGGGGAGACATTTTCCTGATATTCAAATGGGGATATCTTGAATGGATTGAAGACAGAGAGATGACCAAGACTTAAGAATGGAAATTATCAATTTCTTATATTTGCACTGGTTATTGACTCTGAAAAAAAATTTATCAAATCAACTTTTGCAATATTGCTTGGCTTGTGTACCAGTAACTTTTACATAATATTCAAATGCATGTCACAGTGTCATTTTTACTACAATTCATTGCAACAAGCCAGCCCTGCATCATATCAAATTATCCCAATAAAGAGGGCCAGTAAGGGCTAAGGATATGGCGCACTGGTTATAATGTTTGCTGCACAAGTGTGAAGACTGAAGTTCAGATCCCCAGGGTTCACATATAGGCTGATTAGGTATGGGTAACCACTTATAAGCCCGGTGATCAGGGTATCAATACAGGAACATATAAGGCAAAATTACTAGCTGTATTGTTTGCATCAGTGAACTCCGTGTACAGTGAGCCCTCATACTCAGCTCTTAAAGAAACAAGCAGTCAGGCAAGACCCCAAAGTCAAACTCTGGCCCCTATAACATGTTCATGTGTAGTTGTACACCTGTACACACCCTGTGCACACATGTACACACACACACACACACACACACACACACACACACACACACACACACACACATTTCCTTCCTAGGAAGGAGGATGAAGGAGAGAAGGTGAAGAAGGTGAAGAAGAGAGGAAGAAGAAGGGTCAACAGTATATATGAAGACATCTGGGTAAAAAAAGGAAGGAAGGAAGAGAGAGAGCAAGAGTAACTGAGAGACCACATTCATTCAGTTTATAGCTAATTGTTACTGTTCTATTATTAGTTGCTCTATTTAATAATCTCTTTCTATTTGTAATTTACAAATTATGCTTTGTTACAGGTATGTAGACATAAGAGAAAACATTAACATACAGAGTTCCTTTATGTTGTATCTATATTTTCCAGAACCTACTGAATTTGTTGGAGTCTGACCTTGAATTGGGGAAGTACTCTTTTCTTCTTTTAGAAGGAAAAATCTAGTGTGCTATGTGTTCATTTGCATACATCCACCACACTTCTCCCAGAAGAAGCACTGTGAGCATGCAGATGTTGTCTATTAATATAAATTAGACTCCAGTGCAAAGGACAGGGCTTGGCACCGAGTATCAATGTATGTTTCACAAATGAATTCATTGAATGAATGTGTGGTGAGGCAAAAATCCAATTCTTTGTCCAGATGGTAAATCAGTTACTTCTCTTGGTTACAAAAAAAAATTATTGCTCCAAGCAAGAGTTCACAAATGAGACCATCTTAAGTCTTCTATGACATTTGAGCCCAAGTGGGTAGCCTTTCCCTCTGGGACACTCTGCCTAATCCTAACATGCTTTTCTATGTTTTTCCTAGCTGTGTGGACATCGGTTGCTAACTTTCTGTGTTTGTATTTTATCATGTGAGGAGTGGACAATCCTCCTCTTTCGTGGAATTATTCAGGCATCATGCTTGGCATCTGCTATAGGGATGGCTGTAATAACTCCTACCTACTTCCACTGAAGTTGCAGGCTCTTTTTTTTTTTTTTTCTTCATTTTTTTTCTCTTTATTAGATATTTTCTTCATTTACATTTCACATGTTATCCATAAATTTCCCCTTACCCTCCCACAACCCTGCCCTGCTCCCCTACCCACCCCCTCCCACGTAATGGCCCTGGCATTCCCCGGTACTGGGGCATATAGAGTCTGTATGACCAAGGGGCCTCTCCTCCCAATGATGGCCAACTAGGCCATCTTCTTCCATCTATGCAGCTAGAGACATGAGCGCAGGGGGAACTAGTTAGTTCATGTTATTCTTCCACCTAGAGGGTTGTAGACTCCTTCCGCTCCTTGGGTACTTTCTCTAGCTCCTACCTTGGGAGTCCTGTGTTCCAACTAATAGCTGACTGTGAGCATCCACTTCTGTGTTTACCAGGCACTGGTATAGCCTCCCACAAGACAGCTNCAGACTGATTTCCAGAGTGGTTGAACAAGCTTGCAGTCCCACCAACAGTGGAGGAGTGTTCCCCTTTCTCCACATCCACGCCAGCATCTGCTGTCACCTGATTTTTTGATCTTAGCCATTCTTACTGGTGTGAGGTGGAATCTCAGGGTTGTTTTGATTTGCATTTCCCTGATGATTAAGGATGTTGAACATTTTTTAATAGGTATCCCGAGTGTGCACATGGGAAAGAAAGGACAAGGCATTTCTTTTGTAGTCATAGCAGAGGGCAGCTGTCAGGATGACTTTCTGACTGTACAAATGGACATGGATCTTAACATGTTTTTGGAGTGCTCATGATCACAGAGCTTGTAACTTGAGCAGTGTGAGAAAAGTCTACATAGACATTAAAAGAGATTCTATTTCAGTCTTGAAAACATCCTGGGTGTAGGTGGTGGTTGTTGATTTGGGTGTCTATATTGCAACCCAGAGATGGATGGTATGTTACTTTTTAGTCCTAAAGAGAAGATATACTTAGGTAGCCTTATCTGATTTCCAATTTTAGGGCTGCCAGGGTGGAAAATCAATCTTAATGATGATCATCTTCAAGCATTACTTTTGATGCCCTACAATGAGTCTGGGACAGTTCAGCAAGTAACAAAATGCTGAGAGTATCTTTTTTTGTGTATTTTTTTTTTCTTCGAGACAGGGTTTCTCTGTGTATCTCTGGTTGTCCTGGAACTCATTCTGTAGACCAAGCTGGCCTCGAACTCAGAAATCCGCCTGCCTCTGCCTCTCAGGTGCTGGGATTAAAGGCATGTGCCACCATGCCCAGCTGAGTATCTTGAGTTCATGAACTTCAAAGGTTACGGTAAGACAGGGGAGAGGGCACTGACTCAGAAGGCAGAATACAAAACTGGAGCAAGTGAGGAAGGGCCGCTTGAAGAAACTTGGAAATCCTATAATACTTTCTAATTTTTACCTGACAGTTACTCGGGTCTGGACATTAAGGTCCTGTGAGACTGTATTGGTTCAATGGTCTAGTTGTCTTCAAGACATACAGAATGATTACAGTCTATCTGATAGTAGGTATATAAGGAGTCTTTAATTGAGGATAAATCCAACTAACGTGTCTACTTTTTGCCAAAAGAAGTACTAGCAGAAGCTCATTAGTTATGCTGATGCTTCTCTATTGGTCCCATGACTATTAATAATGATTGTCAACTTGAAAGGACCTAAGACCTAGAATCACTGAGACAACCAGCTTCTGGACATATCTAGGAAAGAGTTGTTTTCTAGATCAAATTAACTGAGGTGAGGGCATTAATAGAAAATGAGGGTATCAGCACTCCCTGAGCTGCAGTCCTGGACAGAATGAAGGAGAGAGAGTAACCAGAATATCTGTAGCGCTCTCTCTCTCTCTCTCTCTCTCTCTCTCTCTCTCTCTCTCTGAAGTTACATCTTTCCCCATTTCTTTTTCTGTCTTTGAGATGCTGGCCAGAATCCAAGTCTGTTTGTTTTTTTATTTTGTTGGTTTTGTTGTTGCTATTGTTTTGCTGTGTTTTAGTTTTGTTCTGTCTTTTTTAATACTTCAGGCTTCCTTCCATTCTCACTAAGATCCCTGCTCTCATGCCCAGCACGTGGCTGCCACCGGCCATGAGCATGACCTGAGTATCCTCACCATGTGGCATAGCAGCTTCTCTCCTATGCCCTGTGGCTTTTCATATTTACTTTCTTTAAACTCCAATAAAGTTGTCCCTAATCTCCCATTTGAGTCCACTCTTAAAAAAACAAACAAACATTAATTTATTTTTATTTATATTAGTACACTGGTTGTCAACAGACACACACCAGAAGAGGGCATCAAACCTCATTATAGATGGTTATGAGCCACCATGTGGTTTCTGGGAATTGAACTCAGAACCTCTGGAAGAGCAGTCAGTGCTCTTAACCACTGAGTCATCTGTCCAGCCCTCTTGAGTCTATACTTAAGTTCTTTTATTAATGGGACTGAGAACCTTAAGAGGTCACTCTAATTTTCCCTGAACTAGAAGAAACAAGAAACCTAACCAGTACAGTTTCCAATGGAGAATGTTTAGAGTATATGAATCAAATGAGTATGTCTCTTTTTTTTCTCCAAGGCATGGCAAGCAAGGCTTTCTCCATCTTCATTATAGGACAGAGGAGATAGAAGAAGACTTCTGTGATTAAAGGTCAAAAGAACAAACAGAATCTGCTCCATGGTTCAGACAAGGGCTCACTTTTCTCCTGCGCATGCACTGGTCCCTCCTCTAAGAATTAAAGAACATTGATTCTTCCATTCCAAGTTTCCTACAATGGAAACATAAATTTTGAGTATATATTTTTCTGTGGATAGAAGTGGGTGTTAGTAGGTAAAAAGGTGTCTCATTAAACTGGTCTCTATTTTCTAAGCATGTACAAGATGGACTTGTTGTCCCTGCACTTCAATGATGCGCTTACTTTGCTTGCTTCTCTTCATCATTTCTCTAGGTTAGGCAATAACAAGACAAGGGTGGGTGGGGGGAGGGGGAGGAGAAAAGAGAAACTAAAGTCACTCTCCAGCAGTGATCAGGAGCAAGATTTAAGCTAATCAAATAAGCATGCCTCCTGGTGTCTTGAAAGTGATGTCTAAATAGAAAATATTGAATGAGGAAACCCGTTGAGATTCCCCAAGGCTTTGTCCTCATTCATTTTACCAAGACATTTCTAAACATTTAATTTGAGGCAGGCACTCAGCAGATGCCTACATGAAACTGGGCGACTTGGAAAGACAGATCTGTTCACAGAGTAGCCCAGGACAAAACAGAAGGTAACAAGGTCCACATTTGGATAAGAAACAGTGCAGGGAGCGTGGTGGTGGTGGTGGTGGTGGTGGTGGTGGTGGTGGTGGTGGTGGTGGTAGTCGGGGGGGGGGGGGGCACCTGCACAATAAAAAGCGTTTTCATGGCACCCAGCCCTTATCTGCAGGTTCCATTCATCTCACTGGTAATTAAAGATCCAGTGTCAGTCTTTCCTCTGAACTCTTAATTCCAGGAGAGAAGTCTGTACACGTTTTTCACAGATGTATGAGCAACATCTAATTTTAATGACAGAACTCATGAAGGCTTTTAGCCTGGGTCTGCCAGAGAAGTACCCCGAAGTGTCCTCACTATCTCCTTCAGTGTTATATTTGGCAGTAAAGCTCCCAGGGAACTGTGCAATTGCTGACACTTAATTTTCCACGGTGGCAGGAGGCCAGTGCAATCTACGGAGCAGGGGGAGAAACCAAGAGGGCAGGGAAAAAAAATCCCATAGGAAAGGAAAATGGAGCTGTGTGAAGTACCTGATGACATTCTCACCCCATTCCTGCAGTGGAGACTGACACGGGCTACCTTCCTGGGAACTGGAGGGCAGGAGTCTTTGCCTTCCTAGCTGCTCAGTCCACCCCATTTCCCAGTTTGCACTGCTGTCTACACAGAGTCAACCTCATGAGTTCTTTACTGACAGTGAAATAACTTGTATTCTTTTCCTTGCTTTTGAGTTTCTCCCAATGTAAGTCAAAACTTAGAAATAACAACCCAGACAGTTAATTAAATGTTCAGATGTACATTTTGAAGGCAGGTATATTAGGTGGACAGATTTTTCTGATCACAAAAGTCCTTTGTGGACATATTTAACATTCAGGGAATTTGAAAATGAACTCAAACATCTATAAGAAAATTGAGCTTAAAGTTTATTTAATTGATGCCACCCTAAATATTTTCCATGGCATACATATAAGTATGTATGAAATAAAACTTAATATACTACATATAGATTTTTCAAAAGATATTCCAATATTAAATAACTTGCAAAGTAATTAAATACTAGTAGTTAATATCTAAAATTATTATTATTTTGGAGGCTGAGGCAGAAGGATTATGAGTGAAGACTAGACTGGGCTATAGAGGCAAATGCGGACCATACAGTGCAACGCTAACAATGTTCTCCTTCCCACACAACACACAGACACAAAAACCAACAAACAAAACAACAGCAACAACAACACAAAACCAAAGAAACCAAAACAACTCCTCCCCAAACACAATTAAACAAAAAACTTTCCAGACTCTATTCCCAGCATTTTTGAATTTAATTTTAACCTTTTTTTTTTTTTTTAAAGTTTAGGTACATCTCAAAGTGTTCTTTATTTTCCATACCCATTTTTCTTCATTAAGGAAAGAACACGAGTGATGTTGTTATAGAATTTTTCTGCAAAGACCAAATTAATCAAAGCCTATAGCTGTGGGCAAAATGCAAGGAGTTATGGAGGGCTGGCCTTTGCTTCCTTGAGAGTGACATTTGTTCATTTGTGTTATTTCATCCCAAGAAGTCTTGCCTTTAATAGAGGATTTTAACTGTTAAGTTTCTCTTTTGTTAGAGTTTGCTTTGTTAGTTTCTAGTCTTTACTATAATTCTTTCAGCATAAAAATATTTGATTTCACCCCTCAACTCATATTTTTTCATATTTATTTGTATATGTGTTTATGTACATATCTATCACTTGGTAATTACCATTTTAACTAATGGGCCTTTTAATGTATTTTACAATGTATTTTCAGTTTTTATTTTTGCATTTTGAAGTACTTCTTGTTCTTGCTACCTTTCATGGAGTTATGTTTGAATATGTATGAATTTATATGATTGTTGATATCTATAATAATTTTATATTGCTCTTCATTTTCTCATAATTATGTTTAATATTGTTCTTTCTTTATATGAAAGTATTTAAAAAGACAGAAGTCAAATGTACTTGACTACAAATTTCTGTAAAAATTGTCATGGTGCATATAATAAAATATCATCTTTATTATTGAGCCGTTGACTTTGAGACATTACCAGAAGATTTCCAAACATGTCTCACTGTGTACCTAAGTGGAAAGGTTATTTTTCTGAGTATTGGTATTATTCTTAAATTTCTTTGTTTGGCTTTTTTATGTCAATGAAATCTGTTGTTGAACATGTTATGGATCACAAACTTACATTTCCTATCAGTACTGTGAATGTTTTCTAGTATTTTGGTATTGCAGATGCGTAAGAGCAGCCCAGTTTAGTGTTTTCTTATGTATTTGTCTGTTTCTTTACATCTCTTCTTATTTGGGTGAGGCAGTCTTTTTCTTTGATGTTACTCTATCTGTATATTTTCTAAAATGCATGGCTTGTGTTTGTCTACTCTCTTAGGGTTAATTATCTGTCCCAACTCACTTCCTCAATCTTTAAATTACCTATTTTTGGTGAGCTATCATGGTTTCATGAGGGTCTACCTCTAGGACTTCACTCATGAATGTTTCTATGACTTTACTATTCTTCTAATTGAATTCTCTTGTATTCATTTCCCTATGAAAGATCCATAGAGAACTTATTAAAACATTGTGAATTTTTGAACATCACTCCAATTCAGTTTTTAATCTTCTGTTTCACTCAATTATTACTATTTTTTCTCAGTAGGCTTCACTTTTATGCTTTTCTCTTCTTTTTGAAGTCTACAATTTATTTTTTTTCCACTGAGACTATGGTTTGCTGCTTTTTACCAGTGCTGTTGACCCCAACTTTTGTACTTTGCCTATACATGATGCTGTTTTGTTCAGGGAATTCCAGAGACCTATTTTTTAGTGGAATAAGTTGCCCATAGTACACTACAAATCGTCATGGTAATCTAGAAAGAAGCCATCAGTTCCTGAACTACTCTATGCTTAACATTTATCCATCTTTCTGACTCTATGCATTTTATCAGCACTCCAGATTTCCAACCTTCCATTTTTCAGATGTTTTTTTTTTTTTCTTCCCTAAATATCTTTGAGAGAAAATATCATCCTGGTATTTATTTTAGGTTTTCTCAAAGACCTAATTTTCTCCCTTCAAAAATCCTTCAGAATTTTTTGTCTTATTCTATGACACATCTTCAGTGGATAAATTAGAACACTAATGTACTGGGTGAATATACTGTAATGCAGTTCTTATCTACTTTCTTTAAGATGGATTAGCTATTTCCATTTATGAAGAGCCAATCAGGAAACCTAACACGTTTCCTTTGTTTTAGACCATCTGCCTTCAAATGTTGTAATGTTATGACTCTAAATCCTTGGGTAGGTGACTGATAAAATGAGTTTGGGATATTTTTCTGCATTTCAATTTAAATGCCTCCAAAATGGATAAAATGTCTGAAGGTGTTTTTGTAGAAAGGAAGATTGCAATGAATTCTATCAGCTAAAATCCATGTGGCAGCAGTCATTGGAGAGCATGGATAGATATTCATGGGACTATGCTAGTTTAACTTAAGGGAGTTGAGATATTAAAAAAAAAACAAACAAAAAAAAAACAAAAAAACAATAGTCTTGAAGCAAGAGAGGCATTTCAGACCATATGTGGTTATCTGAATCTTGATTAAGTACATGGAAACACAGGAAAGAAGAAAAACCCCAAGAGATATGCTGAGATATTTGAGGTTTTTAGAAATCTATATAATCATAATCATATTGTAAGTTAGAATTTGCAAAAACAGAAATGAGTCTCAAACATTTAAATATGTAAGCATTTTGTGTTTTGACATGTGTTCATTAAGTCTAAATAAAACAGTATTGAGCTTACTTATGGTCTACAGAGAAATTTTGGTCTTTGTGCCCTTTTAAATAAGGATAACTATTCCTCTGTTAAGGGCTCTGATCTTACAATCCTTGTAATTATATACACAATCTCTGCCCCTATTTGCAATATACTGAAGCTCTCGTTACTTTATTTGAAGTTTTTGAATTCTAGAAATGGAGTAGTCCTCTTTAAGTCTCACACATTCTCTATTTCTGTTACATGGTTTTATAGACAAGCACTAGCTTCTTGTCACTTTTAAATGATTACTTTATTTAAAACTGAACCTAATGCCTTTTGGTCGAACCAAACTGTTCGCTCACTGAAGCTGGTGACATTAAGTCATATTGCTTTCATTGCATTGGTTGCTAAGAAAATCATCCGCTTAAGCAATACCAACTGGATTTCAATGGACAGATTAATCTTTTCTTGAAAGCCTCATCTAATCTTCCTTGTTCGACAGGAAGTTTTCTGCCTTGTAGGCATTTGTGATCTTTTGGCAGTAAAGAAGAAATATAATCTTTGTAAGAAGAACTTTAAATGATTTTTTTTTTAAGTTGGAGCATATAAACACTCTAAAAATAAGATTGACTCTACTTGAATGCAAGTTACAGAGAAGTGGATGTATAAAATATTTATTTCTGCTAAAAATACCATTTGGTAGATAAAGCACTTCGTTATAGTAAGCAGAGAGGCAATTACAACATAATCTTAATTTATAAAAAAAATAACATTAGAATCTTTTCAGACTTTTGACCTTGAACAGAAACCAATTGACACAGATTATATTTTTCTGTAAAATGCTTTCGTTCTTTCTGATGTAGAAGGCTATTTATGAAAATGAATGAAGGCTTTTCAGAGATAACTTCTGTGTAACTTCATTTAACAGAAGAGTATAATTAGTTTGCTCTTCAATAAAATCAGCAAAAGCTAAAGTACATTACCTGGTTAAGATGCTCACTGGTACCTCCTCATGGATGGGGACATTCAGGGGAAATTCTTTTGGGTGTGCCTTCCCAGTTTGTAACCATTTCCTGAGGACAATCTCAAAATAAGCCATTCTGTTCTTAATTATGCTAGGCAATAGAGTCTGTCAACTCTTATGATTTCTCAGGAATCTTCAGCCAAAGAAACATGTTTGAAGTTATGCCACAGTATGCCGGAGCCACTTCCAGCTGCATCACACAAGTTCAAGTGGCTGATGAGAGGATGTACTGGAACAACCTCACCCCAATTCCAGATTCGTAGGAAGAAAGTATTCCAGCAGATTGCCTTCTGGAAGTCCATGTCAAGTTTTGCTATAACATGTGAAGCCAAACTGGAAGATACCACCAATATTGATTATAATAAATTGTCTCAGAGGCATCCTAAGAGATGAGAAATTTGATCTGTCTACAGTTCTGCAGTTTGGATTAGGTTATAGATATGGAAATGTAGAGAAGTTAATGATAGGAAAGACTTGATTCTCTACTTGACCCATGTGAATAAGAAGACAGAGAATGAAGGTTGGATCTAGGCCATATCTGGCCATACTGAAGCATGTACTACTTTGTGTTCCCATTAAAAAAAATAAGTAAATATGACCATGTGGGCTCATTTTGGAAGAGCAAAGGAACAATTCAAATATATATATATATACATTTTATATATATATATATATATATATATATATATATATATATATATATATATAAAATGAGTAAACACCACAAATGTATCAAACCCTCAAAAATATATAAAGGAAGAAAATCGGACACATTACTAGTGTCTTTTAAAAATATCGTTTAACTATACCACTCTCTCTTTATAAAAGATAATTTATTTACTTCATATTTCAGTATCAGCCCCACCTCTCCTCCCAGTTCCACCTCTTGCATCTCCTTTGCCATTCCCCCCTCCAATTTTCCTCTGAGAAGACGGAAACACCTCCCCCCCCCCCCAAGTATCTACCCTATCTTACATCAGTCACTGAAAAACTAAGCACATCGTCTCTCACATAAGCCAGTTAAGGGCAATGGGATCTCCAGGCAGACAACAAATAATAAATTCAGGGACAGACCCCTCTCTTTAGTTGTTGGGTGACTTGCATGAAAACTGAAACGAACATCTGTTACATAGGTCCAGTCCTTGCTCCCTGGTTGATGGTTTAGTCTGGGGGAGGCCAGGAGGTCTAAGTTTGCTGATTCTGTTGGTCTTCCTATGGAGTCTATCCTCTGTGGGTCACTCAATCCTTCCCCTGATTGTTCAAGGAGACCCACTGAGCTCCATCTAATGTTTGGCTGTGGGTCTCTGCAACTGTTTTGGTCATTTGTTGGATGGAACCTCTCAGAGAACAGTTATATTAGGATCCTGTCTGCAAGCATAAGACAGTATAATTAATAGTGTCAGAAATTGGTTCTTGACAATAGGATGGGTCTCTACTTGGTCCAGACACTAGTTGGCCATTCTAAGTGTCTCTCCTCTATCTTTGTCCCTGCACATCTATGTAGGAGGTTTTGTGTGTGTGCATTCCTGTCCTTATCCCTCCAACAGGATTACTGCTTAGCTAAAAGAAGTGCCAACTTAAGGATCTATATCTCTTACTTCTAGGAGTTTCAGCTAGAGTCACCCCCACAGCCACCCTGGGGTCTACGCCCTGTCCCTGGTCTCTTGCATGTCTTAGGTGCACTCTACTCAGTCCACTGCTGATTTCCTTTGCTGATCTCTCTCCCCTATATTTGTTCCTCCCTGCTCCTCTCTCTTCTCCATCCCCTCACCTACACAGTTCCCTCCCCCCTTCACATCTTATATGTATTTTTATTTCCTCTTTTGAGAAAGATTCAACCA
>LR755147.1:685831-825057 GCA_902729485.2 Mus minutoides | reverse complement strand
GGTCATATAATCTTTCTCTAGGATATAAAATCATTTCACCAAGTTGTCAACTGCTTCACTCTTTGACCAAAAATAATATTCCTGAGTTATATAGTTCATTACTAAGCCAAACACATTGGTGTATACCTGTAGTCTCAACTACTTAAGAGGCTAAAAGTCAAGTATTGCTGGAGCCTAGGAGTTGAAGACCAGCCTGGGCAGGAAAACAAGCTTCATCTGAAAACAGTTCATTGACAAAAGACAAACTATACATTGATTTTATTATCATGCATATCAAATCTTTGTCCAGATGCTCATCACTGCAGCCAAAGTTCTTTAAGCAACATCAAGTAATAATGCTGTTCTTGGGGAGAAACACATATTACATATGTGTTTGATAGTACATATTGTTTGACAGTACATATTGTTATTTCTTTTATGGAGAATTGCCCAGCAACTAGAATTTTCCAGTTCTGCTTATTGAGGAAGAGAAAAGTAAGCCCAGAGCCAGGGACATCTGTGAGCTGGAGGGAGACTGGGGACTGCCTGTTGCTAATGAGAACAAATTTAATGAAGTTGAATAAGCTTTAGCAGTGAGGTACCAGTTCTGATCCTGTGTCATGAAAGCTTTAAATAAACCAGTAGAAGACAGCTTTAGGAGACCATCCAAGGACTGTGAGCATAGCTTGTGTCACTTCCACTTTACAAATGTCATCCACCTCAGGATCCATTCATTCAGCAAATATTTATGCATATTTTTGTGAACTATATTAGTAGATACTATGGAGAATGTAGTAAAAAAAATGCAGTATAGAGCTTGTCTTAGAGTTAATATTGATGTGATAAAATACCGTGATCACAAAAGCAACTTGAGGAGGAAAGGGTTTATTTCAGTTTGTAGCTTGTAGTGCTTCGTGAAGGGAAGGCAGGGCAGGAACTGGGAGCAGGAACCTGGAGGCAGAAACTGAAATGAAGGCCACAAAAGGGGACTGCTTAGTGGCGTGTTCCTCATGGCTTGCTCAGCTTGCTTTCTTATTGCACTCAGGACCACCATCCTAGAGATGGCACCACCCACAGTGACCTGAACCCTCCCCCCATCAATCATTAATCAAAAAAAAAATGTTTAATAGACATGCCTATAGGTCAGTCTTATTGAGGCAATCTTACAATTGACAGTGAGTCCTTCCCAAATGTCTCTATCTTATGTCAAGTTGACAGAAAAACCAACCAGGTCAGAAGTCATCATCATTGAGCATATAATCTAGTTGGGTCCTATGTAGACGAGTCTATCTAAGATAGATAATAGTGAGCACAGGGAAAGGTTGTGACATGTGAACACAGATGAGTGAGTGATTCAGCTAGTGGAGAGACAAGTGCTGTGACTCAGGCAAGGTTTTCAGGAGATGGTATTGAATGACGGAAGGGATTGAGCTTGGAATGCTATCATGGTAGGAAGGTGGGGTATTCTGGGATGAAGGAACAGCTTTTACAGAGTCAGAGTATTAAGAGGATATGGACAGAAATCTATATGTACTTAACAAACATAAGAGCCCAGGATGCTGGGCAGGGAACCACAGGATGTGGTTGAAAAGCATTGTGGAAAACTCTTGAATGCCAGCCTGTGGATCTAACTTGGTTTTATTATCAGTGTGGGACTACTGAAAGGTTACTAACACCAGTGTGAGCTCTTTGGGAGGAAAATGGGCCAGGAAGCAAAGTAAAGGGCAGTGTGAGGTAGAGCAGGAAGAAGGAAGGAAGGACAGAAGGATACCAGTTGGAGACCTATTTAAAAGGTTATATAAAGGAAGAGGGTAAACTATGACCATACCAGGAAGGAAGAATACAGAAAAGGAAAGACAAGTTTGAAGGCTTATATCTGTAACTGCAGCACTCAGGAGTCTGTGGCAGGAGGATTGCCATGAGCTTAAAGTTAGGCTATGCTATAGTATGAAGTTGTCTTTAAAAAAAAAAAAAAAAAAAAGGAAAGAAAAATTTTTAAGATTTATGTCCTCTCAGTAAAAACCTGTGTGGGTTCCTTATGAATATATTTAACCATAAGTGGATGAGAATATTATTTTGTATGTGTGTATATATTCACTGTGTATGAACACCTACATGCATCAAGCCACAAGGCAGTCTCCAGTGTTGTCCTTAGGTGCCACCCAGTCTTATTGAGACAGGGTCTCTCAGTGACCTGGAACTTGGCAAGTAGCTGGGCTAGCGGCTGAGCAAGCCCTAGGGATTCATCTGTCTCCACAAGCGCCCTGAGCTGGGAACTGCACATCACACCACACTTGGCTTTTTTAAAGATTTGTGCTCAAGTTTGAACTCATGACCTCATGCTTGCATAGCCAGCACTTTACCAACTGAGCTTCCTCCCCAGCTCCGTAAATCTTATTCTTAAAAATTGCATCTGAAGCTGAGTGGGGTGGCATATATTTTTAATCCCAACACTTGGGAGACAGTGTCAGATGGATCTCTTGTGAGTTTGAAGCCAGCTTGGTCTAATCGCTAATTCCAAGACAACTAGGACTCTGGAGACAGACAAATAAAAATAAATAAAACAAACAAACAAATAAATAAATAAATATAAAAATGAAAAAAATGCATCTTTACTAAGTGCATATATGCTTTCCCCTCTTGTTTTGTCCCCTAATTAATGAAATAAAACATTTACATAGCATTTACATTCCAGCAGATATTATATGTAATCAAGGAATATTTGAAATATACAGGAAGATGTATGTAGGGTACATGTTGTAAACACTATGCCATTTTTATAGGTAAATTAAACATACACAAATTTTAGTATCTCTGAGATGAATTCCCAGGGATGACAGTATATTGTACCTGGAAAATAGCTGACTAATTGCTAGATGATTGACAGTAACCATTGATGTTTCAAAATCAGGTGATCGCAAAGAAGATTCCGCAGTATGTGGCAGACTCAGGACTAATGTGTTTGAGGAGCTAGTGAGATCTCTGCGGGATATCATCAGGCAGTGGGGCTCATTAAAACTACAGTTAGAGTAGGAGCCTGGAGAAATGAGATGAAACCAGACAGAACTATAAGAATCCATGCAAGTACTTTCCACCTGAGTGATAAATTGCAGTTTTCTCATCCAAATTCTAGATAGAAATGGGCAAGGTGTTCAGTGAAGCATGAGGTGGTGGTTCTTCATGTCACTCATCAATTCTAAGTGTCCTCCCTTTAAGTGGCTTCCTACCTTTGAGCCAGATGGCATGCTTGATAGCATACCTTTACAGCTTCCAAGTGCTGCCTCTGAGTTTCAACTAAGGGAAAGACTCGGCCATGCTCTGATAATTCACAGTGCAAAAGTGTCACCTAAGCAGAATTAGGCAGACAGAAAGTGGATTGATGGTTTCTTGGGGTAGGAAGAAAAAGGACAGTTGGAGTGACGTGTTAGAGTTTCTTTTTTGGATTTTTTCATTAAAAAATTCCGTAATTCCTTTTAATGGAACAACTGCAAATACATGAAAAAGCTTACATAAATTATACCTCATAAAAGCTCCATGAGAAGAAATGTTGTCTAAGAACAAGAAATAGGTTTTTCTCATTTCTAGTTTGGAAGTCTGTGACACCCCACCCCCATTGCTCAAATTTTCACTTTTACAGCATCAACAGCATCATCTCTTTGTTTCTCATATTTTAAATTTTCTTTTATTTTTGAGATGATAATTACATCATTTCCCCCTTCCCTTTCTTCCTTCTAAATCGTCCCCTATACTCCCTATCTCTATCTTTCAGATTCATGGCCTCTTTTTTTTTTTTATTGTTGTTACATGGGTATATGTATATACATTCCTAAATATAACCTGCTCAGTTCAATGTTACTTATGTGTGTGTGTATACTTGTTTTATATATATATATATATATATATATATATATATATACACATACATACTTGTCATTTACATATATATGTGTATACACAATGTGTATAATTGTGTGTGTGTGTGTGTGTGTGCATATCTTAAGGGCTGACCATTTGGTATTTAATAACCACTTATTGTGCTATGTTCCCTGCGGAAGACTATTTCTTCCTCTCTCAGCATTCCTTAGCTGCTATAGTCCTTTGTGTAGGACTGGGGCCTCCTGGGCTTCCTGACATTGTCATTGCTAGTGGTGCTTCTGCACACATCACTTTCCTGCTTTTTCTGAGAGCAGAGATCTGGGGAAAGCATTTTTGAAGTGGTGCCAGAGAAGATGCTCTTCGGACATGATACAGTGTCTGTGAAAGCCATTCAGTTTACTGAGAGAAGGCCATGTTTGTTAATGGTTGTCTTCTAAGAGCAAAAAGCATTTGCCAAATTAGACATATACATGAAAGCATTGTGACCAGATTTGTGTTGACTTCTGAGTTCACAGTATAAACACACACACATGCACACACATGCACATACGTGCATAGGCATTCATGTAAAGAATTTTAAAGACTTAGAAGGCAGTGGATTTCCAAAGTGCTCTTCAGCCAACACCCCATTTCATTTGCCAGAAGTCCATCAAGAGTAAGGTTGGTTTTTTTTTTTTTTTAATTCTTTTATATTTTATAGCTAAGTTATAAACACTCAAAGCCCAGAGTAATCTGTATAATGGAAAGACTGACACGACATGATGGAACTTGAGCAACACAGATGGCTCTGGTTAGTATAGCAAAACATAATGAGTTTTCTAATAGAAAGCCAAGATCCCCCTTTGGGGGTAGAAGTGTTAAGAAATGTGGAGATGGCAGGAAATCTCTCAGTGGACTGAAGTCATAAACACTGTAGCCTGGCTGTGTTCTCATTCTACTCCTTGACCTCCAGGCAGGAAACCTCTGCCTATCTAAATGATTGACTCTTTTACTACCTTGTATCAAATGTAGACTGTAACCTTGACTTATAAACTTAATTTTCCATACTTCAATACCCCAGGGTTCCCATAAGAAGTTTTAGAAGATATGATTGCTGTCGGAGGTGGTGTCAACTCTAAATAGAAGGATAGATACGGGGGATTTGAACCTTCTAAAACATGAGCCTACCCAAACAGCCCCCAACAGTGACATTGAGGCATATTTGAGACAGCTAAAGATTTTCATCAATTATCTTAGGCTGGTCCCTCAATGTTGGGGTGTGCCATGGTACCCACAGAACGGACTGGGTTCCCCTGGGAGGCGAACTGGGACTGTAAGAGAGACTAGGTGGGGAGAAATGAAGACGCTAAGACGATGCCCCATCAAAGCATCTCTCATTTTACTTAGGAATCTTTTTGGGTTATAAGAGGGTAGGCCCTGTCCACAGTCAGTTCTACACAGGCTTCAGTTGGCAGACATCAGGATGTAGCCCGAAATCTCAAGCACTGTGGAATGTCTCAGCTGGAAGCAGGATCTGGGTGAGGCACTGCAGACAGGTAGCAGGATTCCAGAGAAGCACAGATGCGGTTAGCACAACAAAAGAAGCCAGCCTTAGCTGGAGAATGTAGCTTCCTGTGGCCCGCCTTCAGAGACAGCAGGTCTGCTCTCAGCCTGAAGTGGCTGAGGAAGGGAGCTACACCTTAATTCTAACTGAAGGGGCTATGTTGCTCCCATGTTTATTGGCAAAGATATAGAGCTAATAACTTTTTAGTGGATAGTCTGGGATTAGGAAATGATCCAAATGCATTGTTCCTTTCCTGCACCACAGTTGCTTGACACCTGGGATCCCACATACAGATCCCTGGAAACATCACCATCCTGCCTGCTTCCCCAGCTTGCAGACACTTGTGTAGCTAATTGTATTTGCAATTTCATTTCTTACGGTTGATTATTGTCTTGGCAGTTGGATTTGCCTGGGTACCTTTGCTGAAGGATGGAAGGGTCATCACATTGGAGCAGCAGCTGCCAGTCTCAGCCAATCTTCCCCCAGGCTACTTGAATGTGAATGATGCTGAATCAAGAAGGGTAAGGGGATATCTGCATTTGGGGAAGTAGTCCTGTTTTATATATTTAAAAGTAGAATTCTGTTAGTATAGGATGGGGAAGGAATACTCAAAGTATGGTCTGAAGGCTGGTTCTCCTTCACAATCAAGTTAAGCAGGAAAGACTGCTCTGTATTTATAGTTGGTGATTTCAGTATCTTTTAAAACTGGATTTCGGGTATGACTAAAAACCTCATGTATTTAACTAATTCATTTTATGATAATTATATAAATCTGGAGAGGATTGGAAATCCAAAATTATTTAGGACATGTTTATTCTAAAGGGCACTTATTTTCTCCAGTATTTCCTTTGGATGAACCTAATACATTCCTTTCTGAAATCTCTTAAAATGCATGGGTGGTATTGTAGGTTGTTCATGTATCTCTCTGTGTAATATATATGCTCATGGCTGTATTTTCTCCAGCAATCGAATGCGGATATCAAGTGGGTAGATGGTGCAAAGCCTTTGCTGAAGATTAAGACCCACTTAGAATCAACCATTTATACTCAGGTACGTTACAGCACCGAAATTTCTCATCCGAGTACTGGAATATGTTTTCTCATTAAACTGGACTATTTTTAATCCCCCACTGCCTTGGAGAAATTGTACTTTAAAGGGCACGTAAAAGCTATCATCATCATTTTAAACATGAAAAAAAAAAAACAAAAACAAAAACAAAGAACTAAGCCTAAGTTAGGAGAAATAGCTTTCCTGAGACACAAAATAATAATAATGAGTGTTAGTTCAAAATAAATATTGCGCTTTTCCACTTCCTGATGTGACCCATATTGTACAGACTTCAGGAGGCAATTGGATTTCCCAGCAGAGTGTCATAGTAAAACTGGCTACTGAATACCAGAAATGACTGGCCAGGGAAATTCCTGGTGCTACAGTTTTCTTCACCTGTCATTTCAGAGCTCTGTTCCTGGTCATTTCATTGATATACAGAAGCAATTCAATTTGATAGAATACATTATTTCTGTTTCATTTTGTTTTGTTTTGAAGCCTTAAATAAGTGCTTACATGGTTGGGCATGTTTGGCGATTTCCTGTGTGTTCAGGTACACACCATGTTCACCTGGCTGTGGTGCTTTATATGAAGGTCAATAGGACGTCAAGGGCATAAGTTGGCAGAGATGGCTCTGGGATCCAGGTGGTAGAATACCTAGCTAGAAAGGCCTTCATGATGCTGGATCAGGGAGAGCTGGGGAGCCTGTGCTCGAGGATAGTGAATCAAATTTCACAAGGCTGTTTCCATCTGTGTTCCAGGATCTGCATGTGCACAAATTCTTCCATCATTGCCAGCTGATTCAGTCGGGCTCAAAAGAAGTTCCAGGGGAACTCATTAAATATTTAAAGGTAAATGAACAGGTTCTGCAAAAGGTTCATTTTTTTGTGCCTTTCTGCTGTACCTTTTTTGACGTGGGATACAAGTACCAGGCAAACACCTAAAAACACTTTGGGCCTTAGGAGGGCACTTTCTCCTTTTACTTTTCCATCAACTGGCTGTTCTGAAGCAGACAACAGCACGGCTGCATTAGGGAGAAAATGTTAGAGCCAAAATTTGACATCATGGTTTAGAAACTTCTGATTTTAGTTGCAGAAATGGCTTTAGCGGGAGGGGTTATCTCGGCTCTTCCTACTAACTACCACTAAAAGAAGAGCATGCTGTAGTGGGGGAAGGGCCAAAAAGAATTAAAAACAGGTTTCCTTATAATAAAATGTGAAATGGCTCTGTGTCCATTAGTGGGAGACTAGACTGTCATAAGGGCCCACTAAAGCTAGAAACATTGTCTACATACATGTAGCACAGGGGAGGGAGTCTTAAGGAATCTTAAGGGTACCACCATACTATAGCAGTCAGAGAACCTAATGTTAGGCTTATTTCCTCTGTGTGGGGACTGTGGTGTACATCCTAGGAGCTGCCTGGCAGCAGTTGTTTCTTCCCATTACTTTGTTGTTAGTAAGGTTGGCCCTGGAGAATGTGAGGCACTTTTATTTGATGACTACAGGATTTCCCTTTTACCCACTGGCTGCTGCCTAACAGTGATCTCAGGAAAGCCTGTCTTGCAGAGAGATGGTATGGTGTGAGATAGAGCCTATGGGTCTGGAATCATAATCTGATTTTGCACTGCAGGTCTGTCCTTTACTAGGTCTGTAATTAACCTTTACTGAGTCATGGAACTTCTCAGCCGTCACATTGGGATAAGAGTAATGAATGCCCACTGCTTGTGAGGCTTAAGAAGATGCCTTATCTTCTGGGTCCTGATTGTTCATGACACATTAACTTCGGAGTGCTTCCTGGGAAGCCTACATCAGGGATCTAAGCAAAGAAAACAGAATCTTCCTAAAGAGCTTCATGTGTTGTGGAGGGAATGAACACAGAAATGAGCAAGGAGAGATGCCACCTCAGACGATTATAGATACTCTATAGAGCAGCAGTTCTTAACCTGTGAGCTGCTACCCCTTTGGGGGCCACACATCAGATACCCTGCATATCAGATATTAACATTACAATTACAATTAATTAATTTATTATTATTATTATTTTAATTTTTAATAATTTTTCAGGCTGGGGATCACCACAGCATGAGGAACTGTATTAAAGGGTCACAGCATTAGGAAGGCTGAGAGCCACTGCTATAGGGAGACAGGAATGCGGTAGACTTTCTGTCTTACTAGAGAGGATGCCTCTGGCAAAGTGACATTTGACCAGCTACTTAAAGGACTATAGCAGCCGAGTGTCTGGCTGGGGAAGAGCTGGGAACAGTAAGTACAGAGACCCCAAGGAGCTTGGTTTGATGTATTGTGCAGCAGGAAGGACTGTGATGTGGCTGGTAGGTCCGGAAGGCATGCCCTCAGGGTAGTGAGGAGAGTTTTGTTTTGTTTTGTTTTGGTTTGGTTTGGTTTTTTTGCAAGTCAAATAGCAAGTCTTGCAGGAGTTGGACAGAGGCATGATGTGCCTTTGATTCTTGTGCTGTTTTTTTTTTTGGGGGGGGGGGGCGGGGTTCCATTAAACCCAGGACCTCATGCTTGCCAGGTACTTAAACACCTTACCATGCAGCTATGACCTCACTTTCTGGTCTTTTGTATATGTTTGTATGTTTGTGTGTGTGGATACCTGTGTGTGTAAGCATGACCGTGCATATGTATGTACATGGATGTGAAGGCCAGAGGTCCATCTTAGGTTCTGTTTCTCAGGTGCTATCTACCTTAGTTTTTAAGACAGACTCTCTTACTGGCCTTGAGCCCACCAAGTAGGCTAGTGTAGGCCAGAGAGCCCCAGGGATCTGCCAATCACTGCCTCTTCTCTATCAGTGGAATCACAAGCTGGCAACACCATACTCAGATTTTTAATGCTGGTGCTGGAGATCAAAATCAGGTCTTCATGCTTGACTGGCAAGCACCTTACCTGCTGAGCTATCTCCTTGGCCCTGTATTTTATTCTTTAAAGATATTTGTGTTAAGTTGCCCAGGCTGGCCTTTAACTCACTATATAGCCCAGGTAGGCTGTGAACTGCCAGTAGTCCTGCTTTTCCTCCCAGACTGCACTGAACCAGACTGAACTGTGATTATAAACCAGAGCTACTAGGTCAGGCTGGACTTTACTTTTATAATACTATTCTGCCTACCGCATTTAAAAAATGTCTAATTTTCGTTCAAGAGAGACAGTCAGTCAGTAGTGACTCTGGACCTCAGCATTAAGGACTATGATAGTCATGGAACTTTTTTTCTTCTATTTTTTTTATTGTCATGTAAGTTTCAAATCCAGTCCTTAGTACTATCTAGGAAGATTCCAGCTATATGGATGGACAGTTTAATCTGTTAAACTCATTGATTTTCCTTTTGGATGGATCTCTGTGAAAAATTTTCACAGAGTGGTGTTAGATACATCATTTTCAAATACTGGTATTCTTCAAATGGAACAAAATGTATTTGTTTTTGAGGGTGCGGAGAAAGTTATATAATGCACCTACGCCCTCTGGTGGCCATAAGTGAAATGGCATGCAATTGCAGAAATAGTGCAGAAAAGGGTTATACAGAAGTATCTTTTTGAGGATGAGAGCACAGAATTCTTAAGTAAAGGTGATTTGTCTACAGAGCTCCAGCTACTTGTTAGCTGAGCCGAGTCTGTGACATCTCTTGATGCCTAGTCCTTTGAGCGTCCCAGCGAACTTTTGTATCTATTATCCCTGTAAATGGCAGTTGAGCTTTGTTTTGTATGTAGTACCTATAGAGCTTGCACAGAAGGATGACTTAGAGACATTGTCAGCATGGATATTACACCCTAATTAAAGACAGTGCAAAAAGTAAGTTAGCTAGCAACTTCTTCATAATACAGAGAACTGTTGGAAGACAGATGTGATTAAATGTTACATGTTTGATACAGAATCACAGGTATTAAAGATTTAGATCATTGAGAAGCCCATGTAGAGCAAGGACTCCTATTTTGCCTTGCAATCTCTTGCCTTAATCATTTATTCAGCTATTCACAAAGATTTATTAAGCATCTTATATGGGCAAGGTATTGTTCTAGATGCTGGGAATGTCACTGGGGGAAATGTGGACAAAACTAGTTTTGTGTGGGTAAGGAGATTATAAACTTTAGGGGAAAAATGAGTGCTGTGAAAAAAAAAAAAGAACAGGCTAATGAAAACATTCTAGGATAGGGTTGTCTGTGGAAATGCCAATTTCAGGTTAAAGATGAACCAAAGGAAGGCTGACAGCCATAGGTAAGAAGAGACTGTTACAGCGGGTGTGTGTGCCCTATACTGGCATGTTTACAGGGAGGCAAAAGATAGCATAGCTGGAACACAGGGAGTGAGGGAGGGCCCCCCTCCCAGGCTGCTGGGAGCTCAGCCTGAAGATTGTATGGCTCGTTGAGGCCTTTGTAGTGATTTTGTTGGGTTTGTGTTTAACAAGGGAAAGATGGCATTAACTAATTTGCATGTCAAAAGGACACACTGGCTACTGTTGAGAATAAATTATAGAAGATAATAGCTATCTAGTGGTAGCAGGGAACTCCATCCTACATAGGATGCACATCTGCCTTATCTGCCTGGTATTTCCCTTCTGCTTAGCACACATTTGCTTGTGGCTCTATTGCCACTTCTTTTGTACATGTGGTGCACATGCCTGTCCTACTATTTGCTATTTGTACCGCAGTGATTTAGTTCCATGGTTTTGCCCTTTCAACAGTGAACTCCCAAATGGTAGGAGCTGTGTTCATGTTGTTTGGTTTGCTCTCCGTTGTTTGGCTATTAGAAGTATATCCAGTACAGCTCCATTGGATGAGAAGGGAAAAATGGGTTCACTGAAATGGGGATTTGAATTGGCCCTAGATGAGTAATTGGAAGTTGGCTAAAAACTGTGAACAAAACAAAATGAAGGAAAGCATATGGTATATTTAAAGAGCACAGGGGATGCTAGTTTGGCTTTCTGAAGAACATTAGTCAATTTAAAGATTCAAAAATGCAGGCTAGGTCTTCAGTATATTCAACTTAATTCCATAGCTCAGGATTTCTCAAGTTCAGCACTAGTGACATTTAGGAGAAGATAGTTCTTTGTTTTAGAATGTTTAGCAAAACTCTAGGCCTCTACCTAGTAGAAACCAGTAGCACATACATGCATACACAAGCTATGATAGCCAAAAATAGCCCAGACATGGCTAAATCTCTCACAGAGACCATGTGACACCTGAATGAGGACCACTACTCACAGTAACTGGAAGACATCACATTCTAGATGGCTGAGGATGTAGATCAATAGGAAAGTGCTTATTTAGCATGTGGGAAACTGTCACATCTTCAGCACTAATAGAAAAAAGAAGATGAAAACCATTTTGATAGAAACTAGTCTAATTTAATCCTCATCTATGGTGGGTGGACATCAATTTGGAAATATGTACTGGATACATTGAAAATGAAGAGAAACTATAGATGTTCTAGAAAAATGTCAAGGGGATATCCTGAAGGGGGCAGCAGAAACAATGACTGTAGAGATGTAAAAAATTTCTCAGCAAAGTTAGATTTTCTTTTTGCTTGGCTGATGGAGTGTTGAAACAAGTGGATATGGAAAGAAGAAAGGAATGTAGCAAGCAGGACTGTAACATTTCTATGTATATATGAATATATAATATATATCAGCACTACATTTGGATGTTTGTAATACCATTATTAGAGTCAGAGTGTAAGCATGTGGAATAAATATATTCAAAGACTGTTAGAGGACTGGCCAGATGACCCAGTGGGTAAAGGTGGTAAGCCTGACCATCTGAGTTTGATTTCTAGGACCCATGTAATAGAAGAAAGAACTGAATCTTGCAAGTTGTCATCTGACCACACACACACACTGTGGCACATAGGCTCCCACATGCATGTATATGTATGGTCACACATACACACACACAAAGTAAGTAAAACATAAAAACTTTAAAAGAATGTTAAAATAAAACTATCTCAGTTTTATAGATGCTGTGGGATAAGGCAAATTATGTACAGACATGTTCTTTACTGAAGCTCACTTAACTTACCATCAGGCTGGCTGGAGGCTAAGATTGTCTTAGAAAACATATAGAATGCATGGTACCTGAAGACAGATCTTCCAGCCCCCAGCCCACAATGAGTATAGATTTAACAAAGGCCAGTTGTCTTCGTACCAAGCCCATAAATAAATTGTACTTGATATCTTTAGTTAGGCATTCATGTCTAATTAACTTGCAGAATCCAAATAGCAAAAGAATGGGGTGGATTGAATCCTTAGCAAGTCTCCTGTCTTGGAAGTGCACATTTCAACAAGCATATAGTCAAGCCAGTATATCGCTCATTACTTAATTTTCTTATTGTTTCACATTTGCAAATTCGATCATATTTCTGTTTGTTTCCATAACTAATAATGACTTATTTTAGTGTTTGCATGCCATGGAGATCCAAGTCATGATACAGTTTCTACCTGTAATTCTTATGCAACTCTGCCGAGTTCTCACAAACATGACCCATGAAGATGACGTTCCCATCAACTGCACCATGTGAGTTTCGGTGTTCTAATGAAAGAAGCTATTTGCTTCCAGTTTTTGTTTCTTAATTTTTTTGTCATGGCTATAAACTTTGCTCTTAAAACTGTGTTTGTTCTATTCCATTGGTTTGGTCATGTTGTCTCATCATCACTTGTCTGAAAGAATTTTTGATTTTTTTTCCTTTTGATTTCTTTCTTTCTTTTAAAGAATTTTAGATTAACTGTATTGTTTTTCTTTAAGCAACTTGTAACTAAAATAAACAACACACACCTAAATGAACCAAATCCAAAGTTTGTGTAGCTCAGCAAACTTCTAGGCAGTCAGAATGCCATACAGAATGGAAGCTGTGGGAACGTCCCTCTTTATCATATTTCTATGCACTTAACCATCACCAAAACCAACAACTCCATGGCAGAATTAGAACTAGAAAAAAACTAGCTGGAGCCTCTTTGATGATGTGCATTATTCCCCTTGTTTGGTTCTTTCTAATCCTCTAACAGTCAACCTTTCTTGTTCTTTCATACATTGTATACTGAGCCCACAGGCAGATTTCTTTACATACATAACACATGATGTGTGATAGAGACCATGGCTATTCTCTTTCTGAGATTGTTTGACCTTACTGAATAGGATACATTCTGAATCCATTCATTTTCCTGTAACTTTACCTTTATTTCTGTCTATCTTTTTGCTTTCTTTCTGACTGCTTGTTCAGAAGCATGGCATTTCCTTTCCACTGTTGTTTTGGTTTTCTACAGTTCTTCTCTTACTGATTTTTAATACTGTGGTTGAAAACTCTATCTAGAATGATTGCAGTCTCCTTAAATCTTATTAAGACTTTTTAAAATAACCTAACGTATGTTCAATCCTGAAGAGTATTTCTGTGCACACAAGCAGCATGTGTCTTCTTTGACTGTTGAATGAAATGTGTTCTGTATACAAATATAGTTTGTTAAAGTACAGTTAAAGTCAAATATTTGCTTCCTGATTTCATGTCTGGTTGATCCATCCATTGTTCAAAATGATATATTGAAATCCTACACTATTCTTGTGCTGTTTACTATTCTGTGCTATTTAAAAGACAAACAAAAATTTCAATTGACCTTTCTCCGGTCATGTTCTATTTGTGTTGTACAATACGGTAGGTAGCCACTTAGCACATAGCTAGTTCTTCCAAGGAATGAATTGAATTGCAGTTCATTTTAGTTTTAACCAATATAGTCACTCACCAATAACCTGTGTTTCTCATACTGAGCAGACTGTATCATTAAAACCGTGAGTTGAAAGAATAAGCTATGTCTGTCTGAAAACAAAGGTAGATTGTAAGGTAGTGGGTAAAACACACTCGCATTTCAAAATGAAAAGAGTTAACTTGAAAAACTGCTGTGCTCAGTGCTGAATGTCTTTGGCTCTGCTGCCCTTACTGCCTTTTCCCATAGAGCCCAGTCTACAAAAGCTTTCTTGCGGTGTGCCCCTATCTGGTGTCAGGGTGAGTCCTGTTGAAAGTTTAAGGAGCGTTATTCTAATATAATGGTTCTCAACATGATTGACCCAGAAGCACTGTGACCAAGAAGTTTATCAAAATGTTAATCATTGAACTTTGACCTCAGCCCTACAAAGTCAGAAACACTAGGCGAGGAGCCAAGGAGCCTGTTAACACGCTTTCCAGAAGGAAGTTTGAGAGACAAGGCTAGTCTCTTGAGTTTACCTCCAACTTTCAACCTATTTTCCTTGCTCTGTCCCTCCTTTCCCCTTGACACAGTTTTCATGCTGTCTTTTGTTTGTTTGTTTTTGTTGAGACAGTCTCATTCTGTAGCCCAGACAGGACTAGACTCATGGTGATCCTCCTGCCTTACCCTCCTGAGTGCACCACCTTTCCCAGCCACTTTATCTTTTTGTTGTTGTTGTTCCTTTTATCTTCACTGGAAGGTATTTGAGTATTTACTTTACTTGAGCTCTTTTACAACATAGGGCTATGACCCTACTTTTAAGTGAATACACAGATTTAGAAAGGAGACGAAACATCCGGGCTGCCAAAGTAAAGTATTCTTTTGAACCAGGAAGTACATTTTTCAAGGCACCAAGTGTGTTAGGCAGTGGACTCTTGTTGTCGTTCAGGCAGTTTGTTTGCTTTGTTTTGTTTTCTGGGATTAGACTTGCTCACATGTGCCAATCACACAACAGTCATGAGTTGAAGCATGGCCCCCTGACTTTCATTAATGTTGTTTCAGGGTTCTCTTACACATTGTGTCAAAGTGTCATGAAGAAGGCTTGGAGAGCTACTTAAGATCCTTCATAAAGGTTTGTGGAGTACGGCTTTCTTGCTGGATGATTTTCCTGCTTCCCAGGACAGTTGTGTCTAATGGTTTACTTGGTTCTGTTTGCAGTATAGCTTCAGACCTGAAAAACCAAGCGTTCTTCAGGCCCAGTTGATCCATGAAACCCTGGCTACGACTATGATAGCAATATTGAAACAGTCTGCAGATTTCTTAGCCATAAATAAACTTCTAAAGGTAAGGATGGAGGACACAGCTGGATACAAAGCCAGTCTCTCCATACTTGATTGTGATCTTTCATTTTACCCTTGGTTTCCCCCCCCCCTTTTTTTATATTGGACTTTTTTATTGGTTATTTTATTTACTTTTCAAATGTTATCCCCCTTTATCATTTTTGTCCCAGACCTTCCCTCTTTTTCTTCTATTACACATGTAGCTTTCAGAGCCTTCTCTCCGCTCCATATACACCCCCTGCTCTGAATTAAATATGTAAAAGATAAATTTTGGATGAGGCAGAATCTTGTGTTTGTTACATACAGTGTATAGTTTGTGGCCCTGGGGCTGCCTAGTTACCAGCTCTGGGCCAGTGTTGCCTCATGCCTAACAGGTAGTAGGTACTCAATAAACAGTTAACTATTATTCTAATTTTTTTTTTTTACTATTTCTTTAATTGGCGATAGAATTATTATGGGCCTTTTGAGATGAGTTAGCTTGAGACTTGATGCTAGCTTTCAAATTATATGATATGGCCAACCATATAGGTCATATAGGCTTTGCCAGTATTGTACCACAGCTAAAGTTGATTATCCTTTATTTGTGAAAGAGGGTCAAGAGAGGGCAATGAGGTGAATATGATCAAAATATATTATATACATGTATGGAAATGCCATCATTAAACCCATTTAATATATAATTAATGTATGTTAATAAAAACATTTAAGTGTTCATTGTAGAGAATTTAGAAAAAGTAATAAAAATAACTAAAAGTTGGCTTGCTCTCATCACTAACCATAGACATCCCAAAACAATATCACTGATTAAAAAAAAAAATCCTGCCATGAAGCAACCCTCCTATTCTCCCACTGTATATGCTTATAGAAACATTGAGTGTATTTTGTGTTGGCTAACTATTCCTGGGAATGGGGTCTTGCTCTGGATAATGGTTGATATACCCAGGTGTCATTTCTTTCTTTCTTTTCTTTGTCTGAAACACTTGGGAGATATTCTGTAAGAATTTAATAGTGAATTGAGGTCACTTGAAATTATTATCAAACTTCAGAGACAAGATATCTGTTAATTTATCCAATGTTTCAAAGCCTCAAATATTTGGGTATATTAAGGCATGTGTGGGTTTTTTTTTCCAGTACTCATGGTTTTTCTTTGAAATAATTGCAAAGTCGATGGCCACATACTTATTGGAAGAGAATAAAATTAAGGTAAGTATAATCAATAATCATTTAATTAATTAACTAATGAATTATGTTTGAGACAGTCTGTTGTCCAGGCTCTTTTTAACTGATAAATGGTAATTGTACATATTTATGAGAATAACCTGTAGCATATATAAAGAAAGCTAAACTTTACACATAGCAATAATATGCAAATCTCCTTTTTTGGCCTAATGATTCTTGCCCTTTTCCAATTTTGCTTATAGAAACAATGAGTGTTTGCGCAAATCTAAGCTTCCACAGTTCATGTGTTCTTACAGTTTAATTTTGCAGTATCTCCTAAATAGTTAGAAATAATTATAGTAGGATATAGGGAATATCCTACAGTTATCTACTATATGGAATGCATTGACTTTGATGGTTTGCATTTCTTTTAACACTGTCCATGTTGAATGTCTGGAGAGATGACTTAGTGCTTATTGCTCCTGCAGAGGATCCTAGCACCATGTCAGGCGGCTCCTGACTACCTGCTACCCCAGCTTCTGAGAATGTTACCGTCCTTTGAAGTCTACAGGCACCCCCACTGTTCCCCTATATACACATAAATAAAATATACTTTTTACAAATAAACGTTTGTTGAAAAGATTCAGTGAGGGAAAAAAGTAGCAAATCAGATATATTCTGTCTGTTAGAAAAGATTAAGGTATATAATAGGGTAAAAACAACTTTATACAAATATTAATATCATGTGTATTTCTGCATGTGTAATATTTCTTCATTGTGTAATCATATGAAATATATTTCTAAAATTTGGTGTGTACATTTAATTGCTTTTTTCTATTTTAATAGTATTTGTCATTATTGTTTTATGTATATATATACATATATATATGTATATGTATATATATATACATATACACACACACACACACACACACACATATATATATATAATGGATGGATGGGACGCTATGTGAGATACAGAGCATTTTTGAGATTTTGTGGAGTTAGTTTTCTCCTTCACTACATGTGGGTTCTGGGTATCAAACTCAGATCATCAGGTACTGCACAGCAAACATTTTTTTTCCACTGAGTAGTCTCACAGGCCCCTTATTTGGTTTTGAATTTTGTTTTAAAGAGACATGTTGAGAATTCCTGAACTGAAATGCCTAGAACCAGAAGGGTTTCAGATTTTTGACATTTTCAGGTTTCAGAATATTTGCATATATACATTGAGATAGGTATCTTGGGTACAGGATGCATGTCTAAACATGAAACTCATTCATGTGTTATGGATACTTTATACACATAGCCTCAAGACAATTTTATGCTTTACTTTACATTTGCACCTGTGTTTTGACTTCAACCAGTAACACACCATTAGGTGTGGAAGTTTCCATACGTAGAGTCAGGTCTCAGAAAGTTTCAGGTTTTTGAGTACTTAAGATTTGAGACTATTCAACAAGAAACAACCTGTACAAAGAAGTTTTCTTGGTTATAGAAATCATAGTGGTGAGGCATGCAAAATGAAAATTCATCTCATAGGAATTTCATAGAATAAGTTGACTGAAATTGGGATACATGCTTATGTTCTGTACCAGAAAAAAATAAAATAAAATAAAATAAAATAAAATAAAATAAAATAAAATAGTGTGCCTGCATCCCAGGAGCTTAGATTCCAGAGCTGCGTTATATTGATCCATGCTATGCCTAATAATAATTTCAGACACTTATATTATTAGAGAATCAGATCATTCCTGTAAGTTCAGGGTCTAGAATAATGGTTCTCAGCATGTGGGTCACAACCCAGTTGGGGATCTAATGACCCTTTCATATCACATATCAGATATCCTGCATATTAGATATTTACATTAATGATTCATAACAGTAGCAAAATTACAGTTATAAAAAAGCAACAAAAGGAATTTTATGGTTGGGGTCACCACAACATGGGGTAGTGTATTAGAGGGTCACAGCATTAAGAAGGTTGAGAACCACTTACTGCTCTAGAATAAAGTTTACTTTGAACAAATACTTAAGTCATTTTTAGTTGAAAGAAAAATAATGTACTTTTTAAAGGCATTTCCATGATGGAGCATGTTTGAAAGTAAAATGACAATTGATCTACTTAGACTTATTCAACCTCTGACTCTTTCTATTTGTATTTAAGCTCCCGAGGGGCCAGAGGTTTCCTGAGGCATATCATCACGTCTTACATTCTCTGCTTCTTGCAATAATTCCCCATGTGACAATTCGTTATGCAGAGATCCCTGATGAGTCCCGAAATGGGAATTATAGCTTAGCCAGCTTTCTAAAGGTGAGTTAAAGGAAGCCAAAACATGTTCAGGAGTTTTCTTCACTGATAGGGTCTGGAAAGACAAAGGAATGACAGTTCTCTTTTCTCCTGGAAAGGCTGGGTGTTTGGCTTTTTTTTTTTTTCCATTGTTGATGATTGAACCTATGTCTTCTGCATGGTGGGCAAATGCCACACTCCTTAGCTATATCCCTAGGCCCTAGCTAGGTCTTTTCAAGGCTGTTGAAATAACTCTTCGGACTGATAGATCAGTTCATCCAGGTTTACTCTCCCTCCCACTGATGCAAGTAGTTAAATAAAAGGCTCTGTCTGAGCCAGAAAACTGGCCATGCTTGTTTCACAAAATATTTTTAATACATTTCAATTGGAATGCTGTTAGGTGGAGCAACTGCTGCCTCAGCCAGTGCCCATCAGGCTTTACTCTGACATCTTTATGCAATTAAATCATTTTTCTGGTCTGATTGGCTTTTGGGTTGTTCTCTCTCTCTCTCTCTCTCTCTCTCTCTCTCTCTCTCTCTCTGTGTGTGTGTGTGTGTGTGTGTGTGTGTGTGTGTGTGTGTGTGTTGTGAGTGTATGTGTGTGTGTGTATGTGCCCATTGCATACACCCTGAGAACTGGAGCAGCATACCTGTCATTTTTTATTAGATATTTTCTTTATTTACATTTCAAATGCTATCCCGAAAATTCCCTCTACCCTCCCCCCACCCTGCTCCCCTACCCACCCACTCCCCTTCTTGGCCTTGTACTGGGGGCATATAAAAATTTGTAAGACCAAGGGGCCTCTCTTCCCAGTGCATACCTGTCATTTATTGCCAATTTCTTTTGTAACAGTGCCTGTCACTGAACCTAGAGCTAGGCTAGCAGCCCAAAAGCCCTAGAAATCTTCCTGCCTCTCACAATTCACATGGCACTGGGCACTAGAGGTACAGGATTACATACAGCCATGCCCAGCTCTTTGTTACATAGCTGTTTGGATTCTAACTCAAGTCTTCTTATTTGTGTAGCAAGGACTCTTACCCCCTGAACCATTTCTCATGCCCCAAATTTTGAATGTTTGAATTAAAGGTACCTACCCATTTGCTCTTGTCAGCACAGGGTACATGTTGCTAATGCATATACATAGAAATTATTTGTTTTGCTCAGTGAGGTTCTTTGAGATGTGACAAAAATCCCTATACTCATAAAAGATGTCAGTTTTTTACTTTTTGTTTTATTGTAATGTATGTGGGTATGTATTTATGTGTGTGTCTTGTTTTGGAAATTACACAGTTGAGGCCCATAAGTCTTGAGTCTATAGATAATTTACTTTTATCTTTTTCTTTAAGGTCACTCAGAACTCTTGACAGCTATTCTCATATTATCCATAAAAATGATATCCCCTTTGTATAGAACAGATTTTTAAATTCTTTAACATCTTGATAAGAAACACTTAGAATTGTCTAACTAATCTTCTTTCTTTGCTTTATTAGCGCTGCTTGACACTGATGGACAGGGGATTTGTTTTCAATTTGATAAATGACTATATATCAGGATTTAGCCCCAAGGATCCTAAGGTAAGTTCTAAGGACATAGTTGTAGTAGCCTATTGGACATTTAAGCATGAAGTCAAAGGTGAATATATATTCTCCTTTAGAGGATTCAGAACTGCTCTTTTCATTTGTGTAGTTTGAGTATTGTTAAAAGCAAGGATTGTTGAGTAGTGTTTGGAGAGCTGCCAAGACGGCCTACAGATTCAAAAATTTACTAATAGAATTCAAAATATAGTTTTAATTCTGCCTAACATCGATTAGAGTAATAGGATATGGATACCCAGCAGGATCAAGAAAGAAAAAGATAGCAAGTGAAGGCTGTGGTGATCCCTGTGTAGACATCTCATGTTTTTTCCCTCTAATGAAGACATACTTTTCCACTACGAGTGAGAATACAGTAAAAGACTGCAGTATTTCTGTTTAGAGTTTAGGGTTCTTTGGGATTGACCCAACTGTGGAGATCAGGACTGAAGAAACATACAGAAAAACCTGGGGTTGGGTGAGCCATGATGGAGACATACCAAAACTCTAGAAACTCAGTATGTTTATTATCTACAGCTGAATGGGGATGCAAGTATATTCTATCCAATTGATGGAAGAGGTAGGAGGTTCACTTTAGGGGACCACTTTCAGAATGTATCCATGCAGGTTGCACACACTGTCAACCTCTGCAAATCAAAATTCTAGACTAGTGATTTATGTTGGACACCTACTTTACTTTCTGATGGTCTAGAATATTTCATCTGCTTTAACACAAAACCAGTTCCACTGTAAGAACTGTAGGATGTGAGTATATCCCTGTATATATGAGCATTCATGACATGAGCATAGCCATGTCAGGGACCCCAGGTGACCCTGATCCATAGGAATAGCAAGGCCTTCCCCTGGCCCGAGTACAGAGGTTGACATGTTCCCTCTATGATAAGGACCTAGTAGACTGGTACAGAGAGACACAACCTTATCACAGAGGAAACATGTCAAAATCCCCTTTCACACAAAAAACACCCAACATCAGTGTTGCAGCAGGCCTTTTTAAATCTACCACTCTAGGGCCGGCTATGTTAACTCTTTCCTGTATAGATTGCACCTGCCAGTATACTTTGAAAGATAAACACTTCACTTCTGTTGGGAAACTTAAGGTCATATTTTTCAATCGTCAACAAATAAATGTCTACAAAATGAGACCTGATATATAATTTATCATTTAGGTTCTTGCTGAATACAAGTTTGAATTTCTCCAAACAATCTGCAATCATGAACATTACATTCCTCTGAACTTGCCAATGGCATTTGCAAAACCTAAATTACAGAGAGTTCAAGGTATGTATTTGTATTTTCCATTGTTTGGGATTGTTAGTCCTTTTGTGATAGTACTAGTGTAGCATAATGTTTTCTAATGAAACCAGTTAACTTTATGGTAAATTGAGAATTGTTACTATCTGAAGATAGGCTCATTAATGGCATTCTGCATTTCCTTCATTCTATCAGTGGCAATAGTCTTAGTATGAAAACTTTGGCTATACTACATATATTGTTGCTAAACACAGATGTCAGACACTAGTAAAATTTCTTGCTATAATAACGGTGTATTGAATTTTATTTAAGAGGAAATGAGAAAGTATGTGAATGCCTCTCTGCTGAAAGCATCAAAAATAAATATAAAAAGTAAAATGATAATTTTTATGCAGTAAGTTTATGAAATGCCTCAGTTTTAATCTCCATTGCTAGTTTTATTGAATGCTTTGTTGTATAGCACTATTCTTATGTTATTATGTTTTTTATTTGTCCCTTTTCTTTTCATATATTAATTAGATTTTTTTTCATTTGCGGTGGACCGTTTGACTTCAGTAGGTAGGTTTAACTCGGTTCACTCTAAAGTAGTATGTTGTGTTTAAACACAATTGATTTGATGAATGGCCAAGATGAATGGGGGCTTTCTTTGCTTTTCCAATCCTCCCTAGCCAAAGTGAGCCTTCAGTTTCTGGTACCTAAAAATCTTAAAGGCAAGTGCATTTACCCTGAAAAATGAGCTTCAGTGCTGTCTGAGGAATCAACTTTCAGGGGATAGGGGAAGGGCTGAGTGTGCGTTTTAAGTGTTTGTCACCTCCCGAGGTTTGCTGCTTTCTCTGTCACCCTGGTGAATGGCTACTTGGCCAGTCTTGAAAGTGTGCTTAACCAAACTGAATTTATTCAAGTCACTGAAGCAAAAAAAAAATCACTTGCCATTTGCAAAATCTATCCATATAAGTCCACCTTGGTTATTCAACACTGTCCTTGGATTTCGAAAATGATTGGAATTCACAAAAAGTATGAGAATGTAGGAGAGTCATATGTATTGGTCTTTAAGGAAGTCTCTAGTCAGGGTTAGTGGGTATAGAAGTGGTGAAATGATAGCCAGTCAAAATGGGAAAGTATTTTAAGACCATAGTACTACTATCTAACCACCCATTACTAAGTTAAGAGCATGTGTGGCTCACATATTTGCCCCTGTCTTTTTGATAATGATGGGACAGTAGGGAAAAGGAATGGATAGGGCATTGGGATTTAGGATTAAGTTGGAGAACTTGCAACATTTAAAAGTCCTAACTGAATATACTGTACTGCATTACATTCCAAATCAGACAAAAGGAAGAAAAGAAATGAAAGGCATTTTATCTAAAATAAATGGAAGTAGAGAGTCTACTACAGAAATTACTAAATTTGATCCCACCCACCCCCAATTTATTGTAAGTCCCACAGTATTAATGTGGAAGATTTAATGGGGATCAAAAAGTCTACAAAGGTGTGAAAGATGCAGTGTGCAGTGGTGATTTTATGAAGTGGAAGGTCTGTACTTATGTGATACTGAACTGATGTGAGATCTGGTGGCTTTTTGTATTAGCATTGTATCTACTATGAGTCTTCAGGCCAGTATGTAATGATCAGTACAATAATCAACACTTAATACTGTTGGCATAATCCTCTTTTCTTATTTTCCCACTTTATAAGTCTAAATGGATAAGGAAATTGAACATTAATCTATGAAGTTGAGCTTATAGTTAAGATGAAATCTCTTCATATAATAAAGAAATATGTTAAAAGATGCTCAAATACAGAATTATTTCATTCTAGAATCTATTGTAATTGTACTGAGACTTGAAATAATTATGGGAGAAAGTATCTTGCTGATTGAAATAATAATTAAAACAAATCATCTATCCCTAATTAAGAGTGTTCTTATTAGGAAAAATTTTGCATGCTCATTCTATACTACAGAGGAATTGTTTACATTGGTTAATAATATATTCTTATAGTTCTTGCTAGCATGGCCACAGATGATCAAATAATAATTATAGTATTTTAGTTGTCTAATACTTTTTTTTTATTTTGTATTAAAAACTACCAATGTTATTGTACTGCAGATTCCAATCTTGAATACAGTTTATCAGATGAGTACTGCAAGCATCACTTCCTGGTTGGCCTACTTCTGCGGGAAACCTCCATTGCTCTTCAAGACAACTATGAGATCAGATATACAGCTATCTCAGTCATAAAGAATCTTTTGATAAAACATGCATTTGATACTAGATATCAGCACAAGGTAAAGCTGTCTGTACAGTAGCACACTAGTCAATTTCTCCTAGGATGTTTCAATCACTATGATTATAGTGAGGAGCAGAGTATGACTTATCGATGAAGAGGTAATTTTACAAAAAAAGTTTTCCCCATTTCAGGCCATTAAGTTTTTTTTTTTTTTTTTAATGCCATACAAATTAAGTTGAAGGAAAACATTTTCTCAAACCATCTTTTTTTTTAAATTAGATATTTTCTTTATTTATATTTCAAATGTTATCCCATTTCCTAGTTTCCCCCTCTGAAAATCCCCTATCCCCTCCCCATTTCCCTGCTCCCCAACTCACCCACTGCCATTCATGGTCCTGGCATTCCCCTATACTGAGGCATAGAGCCTTCACAGGACCAAGGAATTCTCCTCCCATTGATGACCTACTAGACCATCCTCTGCTACATATACAGCTAGAGTCACAAGTTCCACCATGTGTTTTCTTTGATTGGTGGTTTAGTTCCAAGGAGCTCTGGGGATACTGGTTAGTTCATTTTGATATTCCTCCTATGGGGCTTCAGACGCCTTCAGCTCCCTTGAGTACTTTCTCTAGCTCCTTCATTGGGGACCTTATGCTCCTTCCAATGGATGACTGAGCATCCACTTATGTATTTGCCAGGCACTGGCAGAGCCTCCCAGGAGACAGCTATATCAGGCTCCTGTTAGCAGGCTCTTGTTGGCATCTGCCTAGTGTCTGGGTTTGTTGGTTTCAAACCATCTTTTAATAATTTGATGCTGGGGAAGAAACAAGCCCTGGTCCTGCACATAGCGAACACATATTCCACTGAGCTCTGTATCCCCAGCTTCTCAAATCATATTTTTAAATTAACATATATAAAGGTCTGTATTTACATGACAACGAAGATGAGATTAGGTTTCTTTATGTATTTTTTATATTTAATATACATATTTGGACCACTCAAACTCTTTCATTATTTATTCCATAAACTAGGATTTTTGAAAAGTCTTACAGGGATTGGAAAAATGGATGAATCGGGAGTTAAAAGTGCTTGCTGCTCTTGCAGAGGACTGTAGTTTGGTTCCCAGTACCTGCATCTTGGCAGCTTAACTTCAGTAACTTCAGTTCCAGAGAGATGCCATAGTTCTGGCCTCCTAAGGAACCTTCATTCACATGGGGACACACACACACACAGATTAAAAAAAAACATCATATAGAGTTTCACCCTGAATATGCAGTCAAATGTAATGTTTTAAATATATACACATATCCCTAAATAAATATGATATTGATACTTCTTTAATAAGACATGAAGTTTATCAAATATAAAATATGTAATATGATTTTTCTTTATACTAAAAATGTTATGATAATATTTAACTGTCAAACCATGGAGGTGGCTGTAAATCTTACATACATTTAACATTATTTATGTGTGACCCTATATTGCTCTAGTTGCCCTCTACTACTACTTAAATATTTATTTAAAAATCAATAACATTGCAGTTTAAGGGCGTAGAAAATTAAACTACAAACTGAATGGATTTGGAATAACCCTAAATTACTTCTTAATATTGAGAAACTCAAGGAAACAGTATTTCCTGTTTGATAATATATTCAAAAATTTTAACATTCAAATATAAACAAACTTATGATATAATTTGTTTCTGTAACTAATTTGAAAAATTAATTAACAGGTGGATTTTTTCCTATCATTTTATCATGTTGTATTTTTCATTTACCAAGATTTTTTTATCTACAAATCTTGCCAATTTTTTCATGATTCTGTCTGGAGGCAAAATGATCTTTCATTTTAAGGTATAAGTTATATTATTTTAGTTTGTGATATATTTTTGCCAAATTATAAATAACATGTATACTGATCTTGCAAACAACCTTTTCCTTTATGTGTTTATGTTTGAAAGCTGTCACTGGACTCTGTATTTTGAGTAAGTCCAAACAGCAACACAGTTCTTAGATCATTGTTGTAACTATTAGTTTATACCTCAAATTTTTGGAACTATTAGCTCACTTTTAGTCTTTTAATCTCACATGGTCAACCCCATTCATTTATAGCATATACATATTATTAATCAATAAAGCTTTGATATTTTTCAGAACCAGCAAGCCAAAATAGCGCAGTTGTACCTCCCATTTGTCGGACTGCTCTTGGAAAATATCCAGCGACTGGCAGGCCGAGATACTCTGTATTCCTGTGCAGCCATGCCTAGTTCTGTAAGTGTGTTAATGCATTTCTGTCTCAAGTTGTATCTTGATTTATCTGATGCATGTGGAATTGATGTCATCTGCTATATGATCTCAATCCTATGAATTTACTTTTTAGTCCAATCTACATTGCTGTTTTTCCTAGAGCAATGTGTCTCAAACTATAATGTGGAGAATGCCCTAGTGCCAAAGTACAGAATCTGTGTGTCTAACAATCTTTAGCTGCCTCTGTCTACAGAGGCAAAGACTACATTTAAGAAGTTCCAAAATAATGACTTTTTACTATTGTTTTGTTCCTTTTTTTTGAAGTTCTATAGTTATCATATTTTTAAAACATTATTAGATATTTTATTTACATTTAAAATGTTATCCCCGTTCCTATTTTTCCCTCTGAAAATCCCTGGTGTTAATACATTTCAGTGTATTTATTCATCTTGAGAGCAAAATGAAAGACTCTTCACTTCCAGAGTATCAGACACTGGGGATAAAGATTCCTTTGTTTTTCTCTATCCTTGATAGTCATTGTTTAATATTTCTTGGTATGTTCCTTTTAGTTTATCACAGTAGGGTAAGTTTTCTCTCTATTCTCCTTAGTGCCTTTAGACTTAGAAGGCAATTAAAGGGTAATGATGTTTCTGTTTGTCAAGCAATCTTGCCCTTGTAATATTAAAATATTTCCCCCTCAACCTTAGACCTAAAAGGGTTTCTGTCAACTGCTCCTAGTTTTGACCTATAGAGATATGGAAAATATTTGTTTCCACCTCCATAATTTGTCCCTTCCACATATACCTTCTAAATTTGTCTCCAGGCCATATATCATCATTTTGACATTTACCATTCCAAACCACTTATTTTCATGGTGAGTGCTTCAGGATACTCTCCAATTTGCCAGTGGCCCCACTAAAACAATGGTATCAGGCTAGATGCTACCACTTGAAAGGCTCGAACTAGAAGATGCAAATTCAAGGCAAACCTGGACATAAAATGCTACCTTAAAAAATGTGTATATTTTATACTTGTTAGCCCAGTGGAACTGTTATCTCCTATTCCTCTTCATATTTTGAATGGCCCTTAATCCTGTGTGTGTGTGTGTGTGTGTGTGTGTGTGTGTGTACACACACACACACACACACACACATATACAAACTTTACAGAGTCATTTCATATTGTTAGATAGCAAGTTGAATTGTGCTTTTCAATATAATCTAGACATTTTTTCCCCATAAAATGCCCTTGCTAATTTTGAAAGCTACTCCTAAGTTCTCAAGAAACAACTTTTAAAGATCAGTCACAGGAAGAATTTTATTTTTATTTTGAAATTATGTGTATATGCATGTGTCAGAGTGTGTGTTTGTACATGAATACAAATGTAATGAAATGCATTACTCTGACCAAGAGTAATTAGGCACTCATAATTGCGGAGCCGTATCTCCAGCCCTATTAGTTTACTGAAGACAGGGTCTCACTATGACTATAGTCCAAGCTGGCTTGGAACTTGGAATAATTCTCTTATCCAAATGTACCGAGTGCTAGGGTTACTGGCATACACTACCATCACCAGCTGAAAATGCCACTTTTAAGCTTTCCTGGTAGCTTTCTTGCTGGTGGCAGTGGATTATGTTAATGAGTGGAATGGAAATGTAACCTCACTGGGTGTCACACTGGCCTTCGCACATAATAGTTCATGCTGATGTTTATTACATACACATTTGACATTCATAGTTGGAAATGTGCACTATCTCTTCTTTTGCAGCTCACGTTCACTTAATTATTTTTTTGTTACACTTCAACTTCAAGCATTGTCACTGGCTCCAAGGAAGAGAACTGATATATATATATGTATGTATGTGTGTGTGTGTGTGTGTGTATACATGAATACATGTGCCTGTGCAAACCAGAAGAGAGTGACAGATGCCTTGGAGCTGGAGTTATGGGCATATATATATATATATATATGTGTGTGTGTGTGTGTGTGTGTATATATATATATATATATATATATGTATGTATACATATATAGTCAGAGGTTATGATTATTACTATAACAACTTAGCAGCCAATTTTTTTGAGGCGTGCCACTTAACTACTAATAGTACTTGATGTAACTTTCATAGTAAGTTTTGTTTAAAATCAGAGTACAATTTAATTCAGATTTTTTTTGGTGCTAGTTTTAAAAATGGTTAAATGACTCGAGCATCATATTCTGTTGCAGGCATCCAGGGATGAGTTTCCATGTGGCTTTGTTTCACCTACAAACAGAGGGAGCCTGGCCAGTGACAAAGACACAGGTAATTAATCACTTTAAAGCTCATGCATCACACAAATGTTTAGCAATGAACCTCTACTCTTTTTAAAATAGTCTGTGATAAATCCATACATCTATACAAATCCTGATCTCTTCTAAAGTTTAGATAAAATATGACTCACATGCAGTCACATTTTCTAATTTATTTAAACATGAACAAGATGGCTAGGTACAGTAGGAAAACTAGAAGATAAGGAAAAACAAAAGGCACTGGTTTTCTTTCCTCTTTTCTTTCACTAATATTGGGTAGCCACTTTCCTAAGCTTGTGTTTCCTTATCTATAATGTAAATAAGCTGTTTTGTGAATTCAATGGCTTTATTACATGAACTTCCAAGGAACTGTAATACATAGCAAATTGTTTTGAGAGGGGAAAACCACTTAACATTTGTTTTCTTGTAGCATTTTGATATAGGAATTTAACATTTTGTAGAAGACCAGGATCTATTCCCTGTAACATATATGTACTTAAAATAATGTACTTAGTTTTAAAAATATTTTGATGGTTCTTCCTGCTGCTAACAAGGACTTGGACTTTTTTTCCAGCCTATGGGTCTTTTCAAAATGGTCATGGAATTAAGAGGGAAGATTCAAGAGGTTCCCTTATTCCTGAAGGAGCAACAGGATTTCCAGATCCTGGGAGCACTAGTGAAAACGTAAGAACCTAAACACATAGAATAACCTGGTGACATAATAGGCTACCACAGTTTTAAAAAATAAACATGCAGCTATCTGCTCTTGTAGTCTTTTCTGGATCTATAAACTGCACCCCACAATTCCTGAATATTTTAGTAGTACTTTCCTACCCTTGCATCTGCTACTTGGATGTCTTTTTCTCCCTTAAGCATAGTTAGTGTGAATTTTTTAGTGGAAATTTGAGACGGGTTTTTTTCCAACACAGTTCAAGCATGCCTCAAGCTCATGATGTCTCCCAGACATCATGAGCTCACAATCTCCTGCTGCTTCCTCCTCCAATTTACTGCTCAGGATGATCTCAAACTTCTGGCTTTTAGCAGTCTTCCTGTCTCATCCTCCTGAGTAATTGCAATGACAGGAAAATACCATGATGCCCAGTTTACCTGGTTGTCTTAAAGCTGTTTATAGGGAATAAGTCAATTACCCTCACGCAGTCTAACTCTTACCTTCTTTTGCTATAGTTCACTGAAATCTAGAGGGGATGGTTCCAGTTTAAAATTTCTAATCCACCCTGCACTTTAATTAAAACATATCAGCATGGCTAATTCAGCCTTTTAAAAAAAATAGCATTAATTTGAGAGAAACTTTAAGTCATCCAGTTGATATTTTCAGAGCTCCAGCATTACTTAGGGTCTTAGAGTATGCCAACTCTTCCATTAAATCGTTTCAAGCCTAACATTAAAATGTAGAATGTGTCTGCCTTGAGTTTCAAACCACATCCTAGACAGTAAAGTTGTCACACTAGGTAAAGTCATAGAATCATATTACTTAGATAGGTCTGCAAATTTTTTTTTTTAAAATACTAAACTCATGTTTTTTAAGTAAAACTGGAATTTTGACTTTAGCCAGCCATACCTGAATGCATGTTTATAAATAAGATTTTTCCTATTTTGTGGCACACTTGATGTGCATCAGTCACCTGGAGGGCTTAAAATGGCTGTACCTCCCCCTCAGAGGGTCAGTCGGTCTGAAACAGGGCCTGCTAAGTTGTATTTCTAAGTCCTCAGGTGATGCTGATTCTGCTGGTGGGAAGCACCCCTTAAGAACCACTGGAATATACATCTTTGAGCCTTTGGGTAAATAGTAATTTATTCACAAAGGTTCCTATTTCACACTATTTTGAATTGCGATGACACCATCATAGATAAGGCCAGAGCAACTAAATAACTTACTAGTAATTACATGTCTGACAAGCAATCAGAACAAAGGTTTGTTTCAATCTATTTCAAAGTCCTTAGTAAATCCTGAGTTTTACGTACACTGTTAGCTCAGCTCTATTGTTTTATTAGCAATGGTAAAACTTTGTATTATTGTTACTCTGTTCATATAAATCCTCAAATAAATGAGATTTTGCCATTATTTGGTATTTAAACAAACCTCATTAAACAATAGGAACAACATTACTTTGATCTAATTTGGAAATATTACCTGGTCCTCCTTATTTTAATTATTGTATCAGCACATTTTTTAATTTTAATTTTTACTAATTCACTTTACATCCCACCCAATGCCCCTATTCTGGTCACCCCCTCCCACAGTCCTTCCCCCTTCCCTTCTCCTCTGAGTGGATGGGGGCCCTACACCCCCCCCCCAAACCCTGGCGTTTCAATTCTCTGCGAGGCCAGATAAAGCAGCCCAGCTAGAACAACATATCCTACATACAGACAACAGCTTTTGGGATAGCCCCTGCTCCTTTTTCAGGACCCACATGGTCAGGCTGTTCCTCTACTACATATGAGTGGGGAGGCACGTGTATGTACTTTGGTTGGTGGTTCAGTCTCTGAGGGCCCCAAGCATCCAGGTTTGACGACTCTGCTGGTCTTCCTATGGAGTTCCTATCCCTTTTGGGGCCCGAAATCCTTCCTCCTATCCTACCATAAGAGTCTCCAAGCTCCATCCACTGTTTCGCTGTGGGTGTCTGTATCTGAGTCAGCTGCTGAGTGGAGTCTCTCAGAGGACAACATGTCAGAGGACAACATGCAAACATAACCGAGGACCACTAATAGTGTTGGGGATTGGTGATTGCACATGGGATGGGTCTCAAGTTGGGCCAGTTATTGGTTGGCCATTCCCTCAGTCTCTGCTCCCTCCCCTGTGCCTGCATTAATTGTAGACAGGATACATTTTGGGTTAAAAGTTTTGTGGGTGAGTTGGTTTGTCTGTCACTCCACTGGAGTCCTTGTCTGGATACTGGAGGTGGCCTTTTCAGGTTCCATATCTTAAGTCACAGTTCCTTATGTTAAGTCACAGCTTAAGTCACCCCCATTGATTCTTGGGTACCTCCCTTATCCCAGGGTCTGTTTCTTCCTGGAGATGCCCTCCATGTCTTCACCTGAGTCAGCTGCAGAATTCCATTAATTTTCATGGCTATGTAGCCATCTCTCCTGTCCTTCTCCACACCTGATCCAGAATCCCCATTCCTCTCCCTCCCAGTTCCCTCCCTCCATCTGCCTTTCCCCCATCACCCCTTCCTTCCCATTCCCTCCCCCTTCGAAGTGAAATTCCAGCTTCCTTGCTTGGGCCTTCCTTGTTAAGCTTCTTTAGGTCTGTGGAGTACAACATGGTACCTGTATTTTATGTCAATCCATTTTTAAATAGATAATTTGATGATTGGGTTTAGATATTAACTAATACATTCTAGGAAGAGATTCAAATTTAAAAGTGTAACTTTTAGGAGTGATGGAGAATTAAACCCAGAACTTGCATATGATAGGCAAACGGTCTACTTCTCAACTTTATCTCCAACCCTAAAAAGTTTTGTTATATTTTCACATACGTCAAATCCCTCCTTCACATAATAGCTATTCTTTCTGAAATTTTTGAGTATTTTAGATTTTTGTTATTAAACACAAAGCATATTGGAGTAGAAAATAGATATATCATTAATGACTCTTTATTAAGACCCTCAAGTAATTTCTAGTGATATCACTAGATATTGTAGCAATGAAGACTCAGCCCATTTACCTGTAAGATACACTATAAAATTTAGTTTTCCACAATAGGACTAGTGGTTACAAAATAATTTAGTTTAAGGCTGTGTAAAATTACCATGTTATTTCCTAAGTCTCCTCTCTTTTATCTTACAGACCCGACAGAGTTCTTCAAGGAGTAGTGTATCCCAGTATAATCGTCTGGATCAGTATGAAATCAGAAACCTCTTGATGTGCTACTTATACATAGTAAAGATGATTTCTGAAGGTGAGAGACTAGCATATTCAGCAAGAACTGTAGTATATACCCCCCTCATAGGTTCAGGCCTGAACATACATATCAGAAATAGTTCTTTAAAGATTTAAGTCATAAAATATTCCTTAAGATGAACATTAAACTTAGTTTCTATGGATTTAAATGTCTGAAAGAATTTAAAACCATTAACATAAAAATTATGCAACAATGTTTAAGAGGTTTTAGGCAAATTGTAAAATATGTTAAGTAGTTAATGTTACAGGAAGGGAATAATCACAATACAAAATTAACATTTTAGCATTTATTTGAACCAGGATTTGAAAAACATAAAAATAGATGCAAAAAAACAGGGCTTTCTGAAGGTAGAGGTTGCTACCATTGCCTTTTTCAGTACCAATGGTGTTGTCTTGAGTCAGTCATTGTCTCTATAGTATCACTAGTGTTATCTGGAGTCAGCTGTTGTCTCTATAGCATCACTGGTATTGTCTGGAGTCAGTCAGTCGTCATTGCTGCAGCACCACTGGCACTGTCTGGAATCAGTTATTGTCTCTCAGCATCCCTGATGTTTGGAGTCAGGCTGTCAATCTGCTTCTCTTCTTGGAGAACAATGGTATTATCTGCTAGCATTACAAGTTTGTCTTTATACTATATGACTATCTATAAATAAGGGATTAAATTCATATCCTCAGGAGTTAAAATAAAATTAACATTTTCCTCAAATGCCACATTTATTTACAAAATTCCCACCCTCTTCTTCCATTTCTCTATATTTGCTCAAAAAGTATGCAGGTCTAAAGAACATAAAATCTACCTAAGTAGGCATTATACAGTGTAATATTATATTTTTCCTCATGAATATAGACAATTAACAAAGTAAATGTAAATGAAGGGGAATGTTCAATAGTAAAACACATGGCTGGCATATGTGAGACTCTGGGTTCAATTCCTAGCACACATACAAAACAGAAAGCAAAACTAGTTATCAGCACTGCAAAGATTAGTAGGTAAATTTAAAATAAACTCAAAAAAGCACCTGAGTTCTAATCACCATTCTCATAAAACTATCTTATGCAAATTTTCTATTACTTACATATTCTTTTTAGATTTACTATTTTTTATTTCTTTTTGGCTTTTTTTTTTCATCAGAATCTCATTATACATCCTTAAATGGCCTAACTCGTTGTGTAGACCAGGCTATCCTCTTTTGCTCAAGTGCTGGGATTAAAGGCATATGCCATCATGCCTGCTTGTTTTACTTTTTTTGTTTGTTTGTTTGTTTTTTGAGACAGGGTTTCTCTGTATAGCCCTGGCTGTCCTGGAAATCACTTTGTAGACCAGGCTGGCCTCGATCTCAGAAATCCGCCTGCCTCTGCCTCCCGAGTGCTGGGATTAAAGGCGTGCGCCACCACGCCCGGCTTTTGTTTTACTTTTTTATGTATATATGTACCACATGTATTCCTGGTGCCTGCAGAGGTCAGAAAAGAGCATGAGATCCTCTGGACCTGGAGTTTGAGATGGTTATGAGCCACCTAGTGGGTGCTGGGAACTGAACGCAGGCCCTTTGCAAGAGCAACAAGTACTCTTAACTGCCGAGTCATCTCTCCAGCCCCAGTTTATGTAAGTTTTGGAGGCAAGGTCATACTATATATAAGGATGGCTCAATCTCTTGATCCTCTTGCTTCAGCCTCTTTAGTGCTAGAATTACAAGGGTACATACCACATTTGGCTATTTTATTTTTTTCCCATCGCACTTGGCTGTTTCACACACACACACCCTGGTGTCAGATGACAAACCTAGGGCTTCGGCTTTGCACATGCTTAGGCAAGTGCTTCACTGTCAAGCTAATACCTAGGTCATATTTTAACACTTATTTTGGGGGGGTACTAGAAACATGAACCCAGGGCCTAGCACATGAGATATACACTCCCAGCCTATTTTATACATTTTTCATACTACGAAAGGGGATGACTTTTGAAATGTCAATAAAGAAAATACCTAATAAAAAAAAGAAAGAAAAATGCCCTAAATAAAAAAAAAAAACTATTATGTATTTTATTTTTGTGACCAAGAAACATTATAACAGGAATAGCAAATTCTTGAGTAGTCAATGATAGTCTTAAATTCACAATCTTCTTGCCAATCTTCCAAATACTGGGACTAGAGGTAGCTGCTAGCATGCCCAACTATTTCTCATTTAAATTTTTTTCTGGTGCTACATACACAGAATATCTTTAACAATTTTTAGCAAACATTACTTGCTTTTCTTTGATAATACAAAATAAAATAAATAATACAGATTATTAGATAATAGCCAGTTAGCTACAGAAATATTAAAGCCCTTAGCCACATATGAATAAGAAAATCTGAAATAAATTAATACAACTCAAAAATAGTATTTCTTTTTAAGATGGATCTTTTTAGCCTAGCTTGTTCTAGAACAAACAGGCTAATCTTGAATTCAAAGTTTTTCTTCCTTGGCCCCCTAGAGGCTGGAATTCTACCATCTCATGTTGAAAAATAATACAAATAACTCTGCAATCCATTGGTCTCCTGAATATACAACTTAGGAGTAAACTGTCAAAATTATATTGACGTGAAAGATTGAAGCTCTATGATGGGCCTCCATGTTTTGGAAAAGTAGTAAAACGAGTTTTAAAATCAGAGGTTCATTTCAGGAAATAACAGATTACCTAATAACAACCACAACACGATGCTTTTTGCCTTCCCACAAAGATAAAAATAAGGGAAGATGGAAACTGATTGTGATACTAATGGGGTTTCTGTGATGTTTATGGGATTTCTTTATTGGAACCATGAATATTCTAAAACATTTCATAACAACTTTAATAGTTTTGTGATGTTGAAAAAAATACTGTATTGTTGGTTTTTAAATAAAAAATTATAGTATAAGAATACTAGTTAAATTCATTCTTTTTTGTATGAATTTAATAAGAGTATTCCTATACCATTAATTTGCCTACCCCAAGAGCCAACAATAAAAAAAGATATTCAAGAGATATGTGGGGGAAATGTAAAAATGGGTATCTCTGAGCACAAAGAAAGTAGGACAGAGAAAAGAGGGAGAGAAAAGATACATGTCTTGCTACTTCTCTCCTTCCAATCCAATGTACAAACATGTACAGTTACCACATACTTTGCTAGCCAGACAAGTCTGGATGCATGTTTTGATGTTGTAGATAAAACTATGACTTTTATTTCTTATGAACTAAATAGTTTCTCTTGCAAATATAGGTTTTACTTAGTCTGCCAAATATTTTTTTTTCCCTTTTTAACTAGGTAGTTCTATTCTTTGTAGTTTCAGAGGACAATTTCAGCAACTCACGTTGTCTGCATTCTCTTTATCTTTTACATGTTTAAAGCCACATTGTATCCCATAAAGTCATACTAATTTTATTATAAAAATGTTTATTTCTAGATCATTTTTAATGTGTTAGTTCTAGTGACTTTTGTCTAATAGTATTTTCATTACTCTATGTACATTTGAATGTTGAACTCTCATGAGTTTATATCCTTCAGGAACTCCTATTTTTAAAAATTTTGTTATAAAATTAGTAACTTTAATGTCAAATTTTGCTCCATGTATACACAATCGTTCTAGGGGCAGGGGGATTTTGAAGTTTCCTTCTCTGTCTATATATTTTACTATCAGAAATTCACTATTTTAGGGTCCTAAATAGCATGAATCAGAGTTTTAAGTCCTATTGCTTTATTATTAGTTGCATAGTCTGAATTTACAGGAACACTATCTTATTGAACACACACACATTTTCCTTAGAAGAAAACCTGGAGGGAAACTGCAATTTTTTTCCTTTCTATTTGCTTTTACTTTTCAGCCCAATCTCTTAAAATAATCTCTCAGAATCACTCTTAGACCTCTTTGCAAAATGTCTTATATTTTCAGATTCACAAGTGCTTTTCAGAGTAGTTTCTCCCCTGGAAAGCAAAGGAGCATGAGCAGATGTCACTGCAATGTCAGTGCTACCAGAGTGTGTTGATCTCCTTTTCTGAATATATTTTGAAGTGTAGTCCACAGGAAACACCTGTGTACTACTTTGCCATCTTTTCTTTTCCAAAAATGCCCATGCAGAAATAGAATTACAAGGCATATTTTCCTCTGAAGTTTCAGATACTATTGCAGGTTCTTCAGAGGAAGTGCTGGAAAAGCTACAAGTTAAGGTATTCTTTCCACATTTTTCTGTGGAGGTAGTCTTTTTTACTTCAGGAGGTTTTGATAAATTATCTGATTTATCTTTCTTTGAGGAATCCAATGAAGCTTTTATAGAACATCTTGTACATGACAGTAATATATTCGTCTCTTTGGTCCCATTTTCCTCAATACAGGGAGAGTCCACAAAAGAAGTCTCCGACACCACCTGGATTTCCTGACTGTTTTGTGGAGTTTGTTTATCTGGTGGTGGAGGTGCTTCTACCTTCAACATAGATAGAATTCTTTTTGGTTCATGTGGTTTTGTAATATGCCTAGGATGCCTAGGATATGACAGTATCTCTACCCCTTGGGGAGGCTCCTTTACTGTATAAATATGTTTAATTTTCATTTGAGTACTTGCAACGAAATCCTCATAATCACTATCTGAGAAAGACAACCGAACACGTGGAGGAGTTGGTTTTAGCCTCTCCAAAAGCATTCTATTCTCTTCTTTTAATTTGTTATTTTCTACAGTGAGCTCAGCAATCTGCACTAGATTTTTTTGTTGCATGTTACTAAATTCTTGCTCTAGCACCTTCTTAAACGTTTCGTTCACCAGACAGCGCTCACAGACTTTTGAACTGGAGGCTTCGGCTCCCTGTGTTGATGCCTGTGATAGTGCCTGCGTTGGTGCCTGTGTTAGTGTCTGCGTTGATGCCTGTGTTAGTGCTTTAGTACCCATTGGTACCAGGCCACCAAACCGCCTTCCCTCTGTCAACCGCGCCTTTCTCATATTGCTTAATTTCACCTGTAAGCGGTGAAGATCTCTATCATGGACCGCTTTCAGTGTGAGCCACGCCTTTTTAAAGTCCTCAGACCCCAAATCACTTACACTAAGCTTCAAGCTCCCCATCTGCGAGTGTTTTCTATCTTCTTCCCTGTCTTCGCTCCCACTACTGCTGCCCTTCATTTGGTTGGGCATACCTGGAACCGAGACAGGCAAGTCCCACCTGGGCAGGACCACTGACAAAATGACCAGAGAGAATCTGCTGAGTACTTGTCACTGACCAGCAGGGCCACCAGCGGCTTTTTAACTACAGAGCTGTGACCAGCTGCTTGGCCTGCCACTGACCCCCCTCCCACACACACACACACACACTCCAAAAAAAAAAGTCAAAAAACCCTCCACTGAGAACTTGTCACTGGCCTAGCGACCAGTAGGACAATGGCAGCTTTTAAACTAAGGAGCAGTGGCCAGCGACTTAAGAAAAAAAAGGGGAGGGGGGTAGGAGAGGAGCCTCTAAGGGGAAGAACACTAGCCCCCGTGGCCCTGTCTCCGTGAGCCGTGAGCAGCGGCAGGCAGCTCTGGCAGCCCTGCCGGAGCAGGCCGGCGGCCTCCAAGACCGCACAGGCTTCCCCCGCCCGGCCGCCCGCCCACCGCCCCGGCCCGTCACAGACCTGCTGAGAGAAACTGCCTTAAGGCGCAGTCCAGCAGAGCCGGTGCTGAGGACGCACGGAAAGGCCCGGTTTCTTTTGCCCTAGAGAGAAGCCAAAGGCTTTTGGCTGAAAGAAACCAAAACCAAAAATAAAAAACCTGCCGGAGCGTGAGAGCAAAGCAGCCCGCAACTGCCGCCTAAGATGGCGCAGCAGCCCTCTGAGGCCAGGCGGGAAAGCCTTCGGAATACCCCGGGGGCACGCATGCGCAGCCCCGCCCACCCACCTCTTCAGAATACCCAGGCGGCACGCATGCGCAGCCCCACCCACCCACCCACCTCGGGCGATACCAAGAGGCCAGGTGGGTGGGGGGAGGAGGGAAATTGCCGTTGGCTTAATCTTTTAGAACAAATGATATTTTAGGACAACTCATATCAAAAAATTGTGATTATGAGTGATTAATAACTTAGAATCGTAAAAAAACTGTTGATATTCATAGTTTGATTAAAACAAAAAGTAATGCCGGGCGTGGTGGCGCACGCCTTTAATCCCAGCACTCGGGAGGCGGAGGCAGGCGGATTTCTGAGTTCGAGGCCAGCCTGGTCTACAAAGCGAGTTCCAGGACAGCCAGGGCTATACAGAGAAACCCTGTCTCGAAAAACCAAAAAAAAAAAAAAAAGTAAAACACTTTGGCGTAAGGTTACCCTGACCCATACCGTAATCCCAGCTAAGCTATGGGAGCCAAAGTGAGAAGATCATGAGTTCAAGGCCAACATTTACAACCTCCTGAAACTCTAGACCCCCCCCCCCCCGACTTAAAAATAAAATTCAGAAAATGCTTTATAATTTCAACAATCGAGAGGCAAAGGTAAAGGAATGGAAAGTTTAAATACAATCTGGGCTACATTTTCTACCCGGACCCCATCTTCAACCAGGGCCACAGATATAGCGTTTGCCAAGTAACCTGAATTCAGTCCCTGAGGGCTCATATGTGTAAACGGAGTACTTAAGTTGTCCTCCAACTTCTAAGCATGCTCCCAACGTGCACAATAAATGGAATAATAAATATAATCATGAAAATTATTTTTTAAGAACTGGTGATATAGCTGTGTGATAGAGCACTTTCCAAGTACATATAGAGTATTAGGTTTGATCCCAGTATCAGAAAAAAATGTATTAAAAAATGGAAGAAACAACATCAGAACCCCTTCATCCTTCCTCACTCAATCTTAAGGTTGGCATTGTCTCTTCAATCTTTGTCTACCTAAGGTTGTTGCCTAGGTGAAAGAAAAGACAGTTGTTTTTCTACTTTTTATGACAAAAGATTTTGTCATTTATAATAGGGTATCCAATACTGTTAGGTATATAAGAGGAGTATAAAAGGAAAGCTATATTCTGACAAAAATTAAATAATTTTTATTTTTTTGGGCAGAGTAGTACATTCCCTTTATCTCAGCACTTGGAAAGTAGAGGCAAGAGGTTCAGGAATTCAAGGTCAACCTAGACTATGAGACCCCTGTCTAAAACAAATAAAATAACCCCCTGTACGTAGGTAGGCAATAAAAGGTATATTGGAAAAATGAAAGGAATGTGTTAAAGAATCTTATGTGGATAGGTTTAAGACATTCTTCTGTCTGAAATAGTTAGACACATAGATACACCATCAGCCTTATTATTCAAAGAGGAAAATATGCATGTGTATTCTTTTGAGTGCTGTGTGATGAGGCACATTTGGAATGCTAGCACTCAGGAAGTAAGACAGGAAGCAGAAAGTCTGAGCACATGTTTAGACTAGCCTGGGCCTCTGTAAAATCCTGCCTAAAGAAAGGAGTAGGCTGGGGGCTGGAGAGATGGCTCAGCGGTTAAGAGCAGTGACTGCTCTTCCAAAGGTCCTGAGTTCAATTCCCAGCAACCACATGGTGGCTCACAACCATCTGTAATGGGATCTGATGCCCTCTTCTGGTGTGTCTGAAGAGAGCTACAGTGTACAGTGTACTCTTTATAAATAAAATAAAATAAAATAAGAAAAGAAAAGAGAAGACCCCCTTGGTAGTGCAAGCCTATCATCCCAGAACTCTGAGGCAGATAAAGGAAGGTAAGCAATCATACACAGTAACATAGTGGATTTGATGTCAGCCTGGAGTATATATCATCCTGCCTTTAAAAAGATAGAATATGTGGCTGTGGGCAGTGGGAAGACAAATATAGGTATAAAGTATATAGTGATGGCTCTTTGTTCTCAGATCTAACACTTTCTTTCTCCTATTTTCAGATACTCTCTTGACGTACTGGAATAAAGTGTCTCCCCAGGAGCTCATAAACATTCTTGTACTTCTAGAGTAAGTTACTGTATTTTCCTAAATAGTCCACTTACTTGAAAAAAGTTGGTTAAAAGAAATTAGATGTTACTGTTTTTCTGTTTTCAACAGTTCATTTGCTATTATTGTAAAAAATTAATTATTTTTAATAATCTAGAGTCTAGCATTCTTTACCGAGTGATAAAAGGAAAGTGGTAGAATAGGTGAGTGAGAATCTTACTATGACCTTGAAAACTAGGAAACTAGAATGGTGTCAGCTAGCTTGTGTCATTTTTTAGAACCAAATGCTGATTAATGCACAGCTAAAATTTAGATGTTGAGTAATTCTAAATACTCACTTTAGGAACAGACAGATGTAGCTGTATGGATTTATATAGAAATATACATCTACCTGTATTTTAAAACACTTGAGGAAACCAACTATGGTGAATGAAAGGCGTTATATGCTAAGCTAGTATGTTATCATTATCAAAGGCTAAAAGGAAAATTATGCACAGAATGAAGTGTAGGAATTTTTTACATAAATAGTACATATGCATTATAGAAACAGTTGATATGCTCATATAAAATACAAAGAGGATAATAGATATGTAACCAGTTGGTGCAAGTATATATTGAATAGGTAGGGAGAAAGTGGGCAGCCTTGTCTAGTCCCTGATTTTAGTGGGATTGCTTCGAGTTTCTCTCCATTTAGTTTGATGTTGGCTACTGGTTTGCTGTAGATTGCTTTTATTATGTTTAGGTATGGGCCTTGAATTCCTAATCTTTCCAAGACTTTTATCATAAAAGGGTGCTAGATTTTCTCAAATGCTTTTTCAGCATCTAAGGAGATGATCATGTGGTTTTTGTCTTTGAGTTTGTTTACATAGTGGATTACATTGATGGATTTCCATATATTAGACCTTCTCTGCATCCCTGGGATAAAGCCTACTTGGTCATGATGGATGATCTTTTTGATGTGTTCTTGGATTCAGTTTTCGAGGATTTTATTGAGTATTTTTGCATCAATATTCATAAGGGAAATTGGTCTGAAGTTCTCTTTCTTTGTTGGATCTTTGTGTGGTTTAGGTATCGAAGTAATTGTGGCTTCATAGAATGAATTGGGTAGAGTACCTTCTGTTTCTATTTTGTTGAATAATTTGAGAATAACTGGAATTAGGTCTTCTTTGAAGGTCTGATAGAACTCTGCACTAAACCTATCTGGTCCTGAGCTTTTTTTGGTTTGGAGACTATTGATGACTGTTATTTCTTTAGGGGAAATGGGACTGTTTAGATAGTTAATCTGATCCTGATTTAACTTTGGTACCTGGTATCTGTCTAGGAAGTTGTCCATTTCATCCAGGTTTTCCAGTTTTGTTGAATATAGCCTTTTGTAGTAGGATCTGATGATGATGTGTTACCTCTGCTGCCTGCACACTCACCTGTATAGACTAGTCTCTGAGGGACCCAGGACCCAAGATGGCTCCCTCACCTGCTCCTACAGGCAGAGCCATCCTGGTTGGACACCTCTCCTTTGACCGGGAAGGTGCTCTGATGTTTGGAGCCCAAAAAGGGGGGCTGTGTGGCTTCTGCAGTTTGTTCACTCACCCTTCGCAGTCCGTGAGCTGACCTGAGCAGACTGGTCTCTCAGAAATGGAATTATCATTATAGTATTTTCTTCCAAATCATTTCTATTGATCTTCTCTTGCCACATCCTTTAAACCTTTCCCGCTGACCCTATTTCTCTATTAGCTCCATTTTCCCTTTCACATAGCCTGTTTTCGATTGTATTTTGTTCCTATTTTTTCCTTTCACTAACTCTCACTGAAGTCCTCTTTTTTCATGGTCCCCTTTTTAATTTGATGCCCCCCCCCCAGCTCTAGTAAACAGTGTGAATAAGCTGGGAAATATTTACCAATGACGACATCTTATGGTGAGAATTTGCTTGAAAAGAGGCAAGATGAATGGCAGGATGGAGGGAGATTAGTTCGCTTTTCATGGAACTTAAACAAGACTGTTCTTAACAGCTAGTGAAGCTGGGAAACAATGAACATGTGGGGATTTGGATGTTATTTTTCCTATATTCATGTGTTTATGGTTATTAATAATATAAAACATTTTAATACCTCTGTACAAAATATAGCATTTACTTCTACTTCTATAATTAAGGAACATGGTTTGGTATTATTGAGCACTAGAGACCTTTGGTATGATATGGTACAGTGCACAAAAGATGATTTACATGGGCAAGTTTTTTCCTAACCTGTCAATACATTAGTATATAAAGGCATGGGACTTTTAATGCTAGTATAACTATAGCAAATATAAGCAAAAAGGTAGGGTATGGCTAGCCCATAAGTAGTTATCTATGGGAAAAAATGCTATTGTAATATCATTTGAGTAATTTGATTTTGAGAACATATGACCCTCTACTTATTACTTGTCAAATTGCACCAGGTAGCCATATATTACTAATGTGCTGTTGTTCTTCTTTCTAGAGTATGTTTGTTTCACTTCCGATATATGGGGAAAAGAAACATAGCAAGGTAATTCCTGTGGTACTACAGCATTCTATTTCTTCATTCTTTTCCAACAAAAAGCAATCCCATCGGTGGCATGTAAAACCTAAGATAATGACTTTAGGTTAATGTAAAGGCAGCTGTGACTTATTCATTGTATCCCAATTCCAAGTTAAAACTAATGTAAATGAATACTATGTTTTCAAAGGGGTAATGACTAGAGTAATAGAGAAGGTTTCTACCTTCTGGGATCTCCCCAAACTTTGAGCAGATGTTTATGTTTCCTGGAGGACTTAAGTAAGGGCTAAATATAAGGGTAGGCAGAAAATCAAACGCAGAAGTGACTGTAAAATGTGTCACTTTTGCCTCCAGTCTGTTAACATCCCAAGTACTACAGTGAATAGAAACCCTCAACAGTAATTAGGACATATATTATATATTATCTATTTATTCTTTTGCCTCTTAAATCTTTATGAAGAAATGTTTGAGGGGCTCTAGGGCATAGCTCAGTGATAGAGCATTTGTTTAGCATGCACAAGGCCCTGGATTCAATTCCTAAAACCACACACAAAAAAAAAAAAAAAGAAGGAAGGAAGGAAAGAAAGAAAGAAAGAAAGAAAGAAAGAAAGAAAGAAAGAAAGAAAGAAAGAAAGGAAGGAAGGAAATACGTTTGTTCTTGGAATATAGCTCAGCAACTGAGTACTTTTGTAGCATATGTTGAAGCCCTGGGTTCAATCCCCTACACTGGAAAAATACAATCAGGAATTTCTGAAGGCAAATGGTTGAAGGCAAAGAAAGTCTTGCTTAGTTCAATTATGATTGTATCTGTGTATATGAATTAGAACTACTAATTAAAGGAATCCAAATATAGTCTTTAAAAAACTTGTGTGCATGCTTGGACATGTGCATGCCATGGCAAATGTGTTAAGGTCAGAGGACAGCTTGTGGACTGGATTCTCTCCTTCCACCATGTCCCAGGGATCCAGGTCAGGTTTGTTTGACATGGTGGCAAGGACCTTTAACCTCTGAGCCGTTTCCAGCACAAAATAGTTTATTCTTCAAAGTTAAAGCCCATAGCAGTTTCTTTCTTTTCTTTGTTTTGTTTGGGTTTGGGTTTGGGCTACAGTATCTCATGGAGCCCCAGTTTGCCTTGAACTTGCTCTGTCTCCAAGGAGGACCTTGAACTTTTGATCCTCCTGTTTCGGCTTCTCAAAGGCTGGGATTATAGGATATGTAAGCACACCATGCCAAGCTTAGTACCACAGACTGAAGTCTTTGCATTCGGTTTATTGCTTTGTCTCTGGAACAGCCTAGTAATAAATCTCAAGTGATATATGTTCCAGTGTCTACCTTCGTTCCCTGTGACTGTGAGCTGCTCTGCTCTTTAGCACCATAGACCTTAGCATCGCAGATTTTTTTACTCTGACATCATGGTTAGAAGAGGACAAACTTCTCCTTCCTGAGTTTACACATGACACAGCTGTAAGTGATCCAGAAAGAAACTTGAATATCTTGAATATTTGATTCCTGATGCGAGCCCCTTCCCATTTCAGTGTCTGTCTTCTTGCTTCTCCTTCCTCACTTCCTGAAAGAAGAAAAAAAAACCCTAAATATTAGAGTGTTGTCTACTTAGCCCCAATGTTTTGGTGAAGGATAGAAGGCTCTTTCTGAATACCCTAGCTAATAGTATATGCTCTTTTTAAGATCCATTAAAACTTACAATTTAGGGGCTAAAAAGATGGCTCACCATTTCTAATATACCTCATTTAATCCAAGCAATGGTTGATAGAATCTTTGAGCAGCATATTATATTTATCTGGAAACACATCAACTAAAATCACATTTTAGTTTAAAAGAATCAAACAATGACATATATTATTGGAACACTTCAGTTTTTGTTGTTATTGTATTTTTGTTTGTTTGTTTTGTTTTATTGGTGGGGGGGTTGGAAGTGGGTCTCACTATGTAGCCCGGGCTGTCCTGGAACTTATAATGTAGAACAGACTGGCCTTGAACTCACAGAGATCCACCTGCCTTTGCCTCCCAAGTGCCAGGATTAAAAGAATACACCATCACTGTCTGGCTTTACTTCAGTTATTGATTTAAAATTTTATTTTAGGGTACATGATGCCTGGCTATCTAAACACTTTGGAATAGATAGAAAATCACAAACTATGCCAGCTCTTCGAAACAGATCAGGGGTGATGCAAGCTCGGCTTCAACATCTCAGCAGCTTGGAAAGCTCATTCACACTTAATCACAGTAAGTAGTCTTGGGTCAGGGGCATATCAAATAGCATGGTAATGCTATTTAATCTTTTTTTTAAAAAATTCAATGTGTATATATGTGTGATGTGTATACAGATATGAGCATTATGTGGGTGCAAGTGTATGTGTATAGTGTGTCTGTCAAATTTTATTTTTAATTGTTTAAGATTTGTTTATTTTATTTAATATTTATTAATGTTTAGCCTGAATCTATGTGTGTGTGCCATGTTTACCTGGTACCTGTGAAAGCCAGAAGAGGGCGCTTGATTCCCCCAAAAGTGGAGTTACAGATGAATGTGAGTCATAATGTGGGTGCTGGGACTTAAACCCAGGTCCTCTGGAAGAGCAATAAGTGCTCTTTACTAGTGTGCCATCTCTTTAGCTCCACTAAATTTTAATAGAAAGTATTAACGTCATAATAAAATAGCATATAAAAATATTCAATTAGAGTTCTTATTGTTCATTTAGTGACTACTGACATATATGTCCTGTGCTGACTACAGAAATGAATTGACTCTAGCTGGGCTTAGTAGCTCAGGCCTGTAATTCCAGCTACCAAGGGGGGTGAGGCAGAAAGTTTACAAGATCAAGGCCATCCTGCGAAAATTTGATCTTGTCTAATACAAGATCTTTTATATTTGTGTGTGTGTGTGTGTGTGTGTGTGTGTGTGTGTGTGTGTGTGTGTGTGGTTTGTATATACATACATACATACATACATACATACATACATACTGGGGACCTAGCTCACTGCTAGAGTGTATGCTTGCCTCTTGCCTAGTATGGATGAGACCTTATATTCAATTCCCAGTAGCACCAAATAGTAATAATGCCCTCTAAATACTAGTTGTTGGAGGTATATATTTAAATGGGCTAAAGCATTGAGAAGGCACCTAGGATAAGAAGAAAACTTTTGCCTAGCTGGGGCCATTTGGGGATTAGACAAAGGGGAAGTACCCTCTGACAGCACATATTAATTTAAAAAAAAAAAAAAAAACCTCAGAGGAAGAACACTTTCATTTTCATTCAGGAATCCAAAGGTCACAGGAAAAGAGGCCAAGAAAACTGGCTTTGTGAAGCCCAATTACAATGATAATAAATGTCCTGCATAGATAGGCCCTGAGCTAAAAGACTGAGGATGCAATTTCTTTTTTATTGTTCCTTAATCTTTTTTTACGGTCCTACCGTTTACCCAACTCCTTGTCTGCCCTCTGGCCATTCCTCCTCCATACTTCCTTTTCTTACCACCTGTCTCCAAGAGGATGTCCCCACCACCCCACCCCAACCCGGCCAGACTTCCCCACTCCCTGAAGCCTCAAGTCTCTCAAGGGTTAGGTGCATCTTCTCTCACTAAGGCCAGACTAGGCAGCCTTCTGTTGTGTGTCTGGGGCCTCATATCAGCTGGTGTATGCTGCCTGGTTGGTGGCTCAGTGAGGATGCAAATTTTTCAAGTTTCTGCTTGTTGTAAAAGTGCAACAAACCTGCTTCCGTAGGCCCATAAGTAGCCTGGAATTCTGTCACTGGCAGAATTGAAGACATCTGATTATAGAATATTATTTGCATGGCTTTGTCAGTTTTTCACCCATGTTGGGACACAGCAGAAGAAGCCTTGCACATGATTTCCTAATTCCATCACCATAGCTGAGATTACATCACCAAAGAAGGATACATGCTGGGGGTGGGGGGGACCGGAAGTGATTAAGACAGACCATGACTCTCCATAAGGTATCACCACAGTGAAGCTCATTAGGTTTGATGGGGTGAGATCCTTCTAAGAAGGCAAGTCTGTCTCACTGTGCCTTTGGGATGAAGTTATTTGGTGCTGATAATGTAAGTCTGTTTGGGCATGGTTTAATATGCTTCTCTGACCTTAGGTTCTGCAACGACGGAAGCAGACATTTTCCACCAGGCACTTCTGGAAGGCAATACTGCTACTGAAGTATCTCTGACAGTACTAGACACGATCTCCTTTTTCACCCAGTGCTTCAAGGTAAAGATGAGTTTGAAATCAATCAGTGTCAATTGCAAAAAAGGAAAAAAAAAAAAAAACTATGATAGCTAGCTAGTTTGAGGAACAATAGTTCAGTTTGAAATAACCTGGCAGGGGCGGTGAGAAAACACTGGTGACAAGTCAACTTTGACTAGCTATGGTATAACCTTGGGAAATCACTGAAACTCAGTCATCCATAAAGTGAAGTGTTCCTACTAAAATGTCCTTAATCCCCTCTTAAGTTCTATTGTTTCATATTTGTCTTTAGATTCAGTTTTCTGCCAGACATGGTGACATGTGCCTATAATGTCAGGACTTGGGCAACAGAAGCAGGAGGGGTGCCAAATTTGAGGGTACCTCATCAGTATAACAAGTTCCAGGTCAGGGAAGGCTCTGTAGAAAAAGATAAGAGGTGGGGGTGAGAGATTGGGAAGGAAAGAAGGGAGGGAGTGTTTTCTTTCATGTTTTTATTAAAATTACTACTACTTTTTACCTGAAATCATGAGAGAATCAGTTAGCCAAAATACGCATTATAACAAGATATCTTGTAAGGACCATGTCCAGGTTTTTCTCATATTTTTTTCTCTTAACCCAAATCATCATTTCTTTGATTTGTAAAAGAAATTCAGTTAGTATGCATGCTTGGTGGAAAGGTAAAAGAAAACAGTAGATGTGAGAGTGCTTTGAAAGTAAAAACTATATGAGCATAGTGTAAGGTATCGTAAGTATTAGAACCCAAAAGGAGAAAACATACCTCCTGTTTCTCTTCATTTGGGACTCTTTGTTTTTGTTTGTTTGCTTGCTTGTTTTGCCTTTTCCCCTGTCTTATTTAATTTAGTCAATTGCTGTAGACTTCCAGATAGATTATGGAAATATGCCACATGCTTCTCAAAAACATTATATAAAGGAGAATCAAATAATATACTAATAAATTATAGTAGGTTGTCTTACAAAATATTAGGTTGCTTTAATTAAAATAATACACACACATCTATATTTCCTCTTGTCAGTAGATAGGACATCTGAGTCTCATGACTAGACTTCCATTCCTCCCTGCTTTTCTGATACTTTTTATTAATAGATATTTGTGTATTTCTTGGTAAAACTCAAGTACTCTCTTAAGCACTTTAAAAATATTAACTTATTATTTTTGGTGCTGGGGATTGAACCATCACCTCATGCATGCAAAACACATATTGTGGTGCTGTGTTACCTGTCCCTTTTCTTTGGAAGGATGGGGTAATAAAGAGAGGTAATGGCATAAGAGGACATGTGATCTTTATGAAGATATGAAACCGCTCTGAAGTTGGATTGTGATTATTCAGTCCTGGTGCCAAACTAGTAACAGTAAGTGAATTGGACAAAAAAAAAAAATTGATGACATTTTGGAAACACAGATTATATACCCATAAACTAAATACAAATAATGAATTAACTTTTAATACTCATAATAGCCTTACATATATAAATATATCATTCTCATAAAAATAAGGGCCCGCAGGGAGGTTCACATTGTACAGCTAGTCGGTGGCAGGATCAAAATCCATAGCTACACCAATCATAATGGAAGTCCATGTTTCTAAGTACTGGCCACCAATGGGCCTGTCACTATTTTGTCAAGTTCTGTATGGTGTGCAAAATTGATATAACCTGCTTAGTTTCTTGAAAGCCAAAAAGGCAGAACAGGAGAAGTTAACCAATGTTTTGATTTTATATAACTTGGGGTGTGTGTGTGTGTGTGTGTGTGTGTGTGTGTGTGTGTGTGTGTATATATATATATATATATATATATATATATATATATATATATATATATATTGTATATGAATATGTGCATTCATGTGTATGAATGCATATCCAGGTGTGGAGGTCAAGGATATCATTGGGTGTCAGTACTTGCCTTGTTTGACACAGGGTCTCTGTTGTTTTTTCACTGTGTACTCCAGGCTAGCTGACACATGAGCTTCCAGAAATTCTGTCTCTGCCTCCTGCCTCTTATAGGAACACTAGGACTCCAGATGCTACTGCTTCTGTGTACTGATTTTAAATGGTTTGTGGGAATTTGAACTAAGTTTTTTCATGCCAGTCACTTTTACCCACAGGCCATCTCTCCAGCCCTGATGCTTTTTATTTTGTTTTTGGTTGGGTTTTTGTGTGTGTGTGTGTGTGTGTGTGTGTGTGTGTGTGTGTGTGTGTGTGTTGGGGCTTGAACCCGGGACCTCCCAGGGAGGCCTTCATAGCAGACAGACATTTTCCCACTGTAACCACTTGGTAATGTATTTTAAAGTAAATTTCATGAACCAACTGATATCTCTGTACAACTTCACTGTTTACTGTTTTTTTATGCTCATTTACAAGAGGCATTTAAACAGTCAGTTGTGGTATCTGTTTCATGGTATCATGAGGTATTATGGAGGGTTAAATTTGTCACCAGTGATAACCAGTGCATAAGTATATCTTATACAAAATGTATTTCCAAAAGTTAGTAAGATGATAGATTTTTAAAAGAATTGGTATTTCTTTTAATTATTACTCTCCCAGAGAAATACAAAGTCCAGGTGCCTTGTATTTGTTTGTAGATTTCTGAATTTGTAAATTAATTAAAAAAAATTCCTAGCCAATCATGACTGGATATATGCATAGTTCTAGCAAAAGGATTGTGACTTTGAAGTAGACTGGCTTTTGAATGTAGCAAGTTCTAGATCCCACTGAGCTGCAAAGAGAACTTTAAGAAGAAAAAGAAAAAGAAAAAGAAAAGAAAAGAAAAGAAAAGAAAAGAAAAGAAAAGAAAAGGGAGAAAGGGAGGAGATATTGAAGGAGAAATATTCTTCCCATATTCATTTTGAATTTTTATGTTCTCTATTGAAAGAGTAATTTTTAAAGCTATTTTAAATGCTAGAGTTTCAATAGTCTAGATATAGTTTGTATGGTGTTTTGAGATGCCCCATTCAAGTTGAAGATCACAGGAATATTCTCAAATAAAATCCTAAAAATATTGAAATTTCATAGGCAGATATTGATGATACAGTAAAATTGGTTTGTTTATATGTGGAGGAGAGGGGACAAACTAAAGGCTTCTATATACTGTTTTTTTTTCTTCATGTTTTATAGAACCAACTTTTAAATAATGATGGTCACAACCCACTAATGAAAAAAGTATTTGATATTCATCTTGCTTTTCTTAAAAATGGACAATCAGAAGTGTCACTGAAGCATGTCTTTGCCTCACTGAGATCTTTCATCAGTAAGGTAAGAACAACTTGAAAGTGCTAGGAGCTCAAGGGAAGATGGAGGAGTGGGGATCATTGTGCTGACATCTACAAACAACCAATAACTGCTGCAGCCTTTATACATATGAGCACAGCATAGCAAAATCAATGTAGAGATTTTTTTTATAGGCAAGAATCCTGTAAAATCAGAACAGGCTTTCCTTTTACCATCATACCTTCACATTTTCAGTAGGCCCTTTTCAGGGGTCTCCTTCTCTGTCTTAATTAGGGTTTCTATTGCTGCAATAAAACACCATGATCAAAAAGCATGTTGGGGAGGAAGGATTTATTCAGCTTACACTTCCACATTGCTGTTCATTATTGAGGGAAGTCAAGTAGGGCAGGATCCTTGAGGCAGGAGCTGATGCAGAGGCATGGAGTGGTGCTCCTTACTGGCTTACCCATCATGGCTTGCTCAGCCTGATTTATTATAGAACCCAGGACCACCAGCCCAGGGATGGCTCTACTCACAATGGGCTGGGCTCCTCATCAATCACTACTTAAGAAAATGCCTTACAGCCGGTCTTAATTTGCTTTATTTTTTCACATCCCAACTGCAGTTTTCCTCCTCCTCTGCTCTAAGTCCCACCCTCCCCTCTCCACCCCACTCCCCATCTCTTCAGAAAAGGGCAGGCCTCCCATGAATATCAACCAGCCATGGCATATCAAGTTGCAGTTAAGACTAGGCACCTCTCCTCCTATTAACTATAAGAGGCAGCCTACTAGTGTGAAAGGGTTTTGGCAGGCAACAGAGTCAGAGACACTCCTATCCCCACTGTTGGAAGTCCCACACAAAGATCAAGCTACATAACTGATATATATATATATATATCAGCATATATATATATATATATATATATATGTATATATATATATATATATATATATATATGCATGCAGAGGGCCTAGTTCACTCTCAGGCAGGCCCCCTGGTTGACAGTTCAGTCTCAGTGAGCCGCTGTAGACTCAGGTTAGTTGATACTGTGGGTTTTCTTGTAGTGTCCTTGACCCTCCCGTACAGCCACATCTTATGTACAGCCACATCTTATGAAGGCATTTTCTTAACTAGGGTTCCCTCTTTCAGATAATTCTAGATTGTGTGTCAGGTTGGCATAAGACTCTCCCTTTGCATCTTCTTTTCTCTCTCAAGATTCAACCCAGGGCACCACATTCTTAGCTCCAATGTCATTTTAAAATCATCAACCAATTTTTCTTTATCTTACTTATCATATGATAAGACTAACACACCCCCTACTATACTAATGAGGCACAAGTCTTATGTATTTAAAAAATTGTGTGTAAGCCCTTTGAAAGCAGAAACTAACTTTTAGAACTCCGGGGTCTTATATAATATCTTGCAAACGAACCATAAGCAGCCAGTATATGACCAAATAAACAAGCCCTACCTTTCATTGTATGTAAAACAGAAATTGAGTAAATGTGAAGCTTTAAAAGTTTTTTATTCTTTATTATACTTTAATAATAAAGGAATCTATAGGGAAGTGAGTTCTGTATGAGTGTGATAGGATAAATGGATGGAAATACATTTAAAAAAAAATCACTTAACAGTTACTAGCTAGGTAGTTACTGCTTGTAATCCTGAGGGCTTACTGTGCAATATATGAAAACATACACAGAATGATAAATATGTGCTGTACCTTATCAGAGTTTCCCTTCAGTAGTAGTTGGACTTAGAAGATGCAACTGAGAAGTATAAACGGCAAGTAGAACAGTGTGTCATCACCGTAAGAGCTAGACTTCATCTTTCGGGAAACAGGCAGGCCTGGAAATATTTTGAGCAGGGAAGTAAAGCAATGTATATTAAAAGAGAATTGGTATGACCAAGGGAAAGTAAACCTCTCTAAAGTTAGACATTGGCTGAGAAGCAGAGACAGGCAGAAGTTTGTGAATTCAAGACCAGCCTGGTCTATGTAGCAAGTTCCAGGCCAGCAACAGCTTCAAAGATACAAGGTAACACAAAGGGGAGAAGAGAAGAGAAGAGAAGAGAAGAGAAGAGAAGAGAAGAGAAGAGAAGAGAAGAGAAGAGAAGTGAAGATTGTGAGTAGTACAAAACGTAGTAAAAAGTGATGTAAATAAAACACAGTAAAAAAAAAAAAAAAAGATAGATGAGGACCTGGAAAAGGGCTCTGGTGTGTGGATATGGAGATAGAATACCTGTTACCAAGAATTTTTTTTTACTTTATCACCAGTTCACCAACAAAAACATCAGCATCAAAGGGATACTGGAACTCACCAGAGTGACTGGACTTCCCCCTGGGAAGGATATAGAGGGAAAACAGATAAGGATCAGAACATTAGAGAAAATAACACAGAAAGGGTTGAAAGAGAAAACTATAAAGGGGACGAGAGGAAAAAGTGACAGAAGTAGCAATAAACAAACAAACAAGAATGGATACTTTGTTCCTTCTTAGAATGGGGATCAAAATACCCATGGGAGTTACAGAAACAAAGTTCAGAGCAGAGCCTGAAGGAAAGACCATCCACAGACTGCCCTACTTGGGGATCCATCCTATAAACAACCACCAAACCCAGACACTAGGCAGATGCCAACAAGAGCCTGCTGACAGGAGCCTGATATAGCTGTCTCCTGAGAGGCTCTGCCAGTGCCTGACAAATACAGAAGTGGATGCTCACAGTCATCCATTGGAGGGAGCACAAGATCCCTAATGAAGGAGCTAGAGAAAGTACCCAAGGAGATGAAGGCGTCTGCAACCCTATAGGTAGAACAACAATATGAACTAACCAGAACCCCCAGAGCTCATGTCTCTAGCTGCATATGTAGCAGAAGATGGCCTAGTTGGCTATCAATGGGAGGAGAGGCCCCTTGTTCTTTCGAAGTTCATATGCCCCAGTACAGGGAAATGCCAGGGCCAGGAATCGTGCGTGGGTGGGTAGGGGAGCAGGGCGGGGGGGGGGGGGGGGGGGGGGGGGGGGGGGGGGGGGGGGGGCGTGTATAGGGGACTTTTGGGATAGCATTTGAAATGTAAATGAAGAAAATATCTAATAAAAATTTTTTTAAAGTGACAGAGGTAGCAATGAATGAATAAATAAATAAATAAATAAATAAATAACTGCACAAGAATGGATGGTGTCACAGAAACCAAGTGGAAACAGAGTATGGGCATCCTCATGAGGTACAGAGTGCCAAGTGAGATGAAAGGAGCCCATTAGAACTTGCATTGATGAAGTTGCTCATGACTTTGTCCATTGTTCATGTCTCAAGTAATGGAAGAAGACTTACTGTAAGGATTAACTGCTGCCCTCAAATGTTTTTATACTAGACTATCTTGTCCAGCAAGAGTTGATCTAATCCTGTGAAACTTTATGAGATTTCCCAATTTGCCAATCAGAAAGCATTTGTTACACACCCTTTGCTTGCCTCACCCTGCACCTGCTTAAAAGGTAACATAATGCAGATAGATTCCTGAAATGCAGATTAAAATTCAAGGTTTCCAAGAAGCCATTTTGAGTAGCTGACACTCAAGCTTTAGAAGTCCTAAAAAATGGCCATTGTGCACTTGGAACCAGCTTTTTGTCCCACCTTTCAAGGATAGGAGGCTCTAATAAACCCACACTAGATATATAGTTTATCTTCCACAAAGCAGCAGACTGAATACAGTCTCAAAGCACCAGGCCACTTGGTTGTTTTGAAAATTCAGTGACCACTTGGGCACTCACTCTTTCTCTATGACAAAATATATCTTAACTGACTGTTTGTGGAGTAGAAAACGGACAGGTATATATGAACACTTCACATAAACTCCATTTTATTTAATAAAAAAAAAGGATCCATTTCACTACTACTGATTTTCTCAGCAGGTGGAACCTTAGAACAGGAATCATCATTCATCATTTCAGTCATTCATTTATTCAGTGTGTCGTCGAATATGTTCTTATTATGTTTTGGACTACCTTAGGCTCTTCTCAGATTGACAGCATTTATGCCAAGTACCTCCACATTATTGTAGTACCTTCTATACTGACTTGACTTGTTCTGTCATTAGTATATGCTTGTCTATATGGTAACAAGTTCAAACTATCTTCAGGACAGAGCTCTGCCATCATATTGATTTGTTATCCTCTAAAGCTCTGAGTTTTAGGCGAAGATACAGTCAGCAGTTGATTATTTGGTGGATTTCATTAGATTTTCAGATACTCATTTCTATTTTCCTTGTTTAGTTTCCCTCAGCCTTTTTCAAAGGAAGAGTAAACATGTGTGCTGCATTTTGCTATGAGGTTTTAAAGTGCTGTACTTCAAAGATTAGCTCAACCAGGAATGAGGCATCTGCACTTTTGTATCTTTTGATGAGAAACAACTTTGAATATACCAAGAGGAAAACCTTTCTGAGGACACACTTGCAGGTGAGTACCAATCAAAGCTCTTCTTTATTGTTTTTCTCTTCAATCACTGGCCTCTATCAAAATCAACATCTATAGCTAGAATGATAGCTAGCTCAGTTGGTAAAGTGCATGTTCTGCAAGCCTGAATACCTGAATTTGATCCAAAAGGCTGTGTATGGGGCTGGAGAGGTGGCTCAGTGGTTATGAACACTGGCTGTTCTTCCAGAGGATCTATGTTTTATTCATAGCACCTACAGTGTGACTCACAACCACATGTAACTCCAACCCAGTAGACCTGATGTCCTATTTTGGCCTCCTTGTGTACGAGGCATGTACATGATGCTCAGGGGCATAGATTTAGATGCATGTAAAACAACTATACACATAGAGAAAAATCATTTTTGTTTTAAAGCCAGGCATGGTGGTATGCACTTGTCAACCCAGAACTGAGGGAATGGGGACAGACCAACTTGAGGCTCACTAGCCAGCCAGCCTAACCTTATTTGGCAAGTTCTAAGCCAGTGAGAGATCTTGCCACTGCCCCCAAATGAAGATAGACAGCCACTAAGCTGGGAGTGGTGGCGCACGCTTTTAATCCCAGCACTCGGGAGGCAGAGGCAGGCAGATTTCTGAGTTCGAGGCCAGCTTGGTCTACAGAGTGAGTTCCCGGATAGCCAGGGCTACACAAAGAAACCCTGTCTCGACCCCCCCCAAAACCCAAATAAACAAAAAACAAAAACAAAACCGCCCCCCAAAAAGATAGACAGCAACTGAAGAATGGCAAACCTCCACACACAGGCATACATGTGCACCTGCAAACATATGTGTGCACCCACCTCTCACTCTGCTCCTCACAAAGAGTAACATTTATAGCTCCATCAAAAACTAAGGTAAGAGGATATCATCTTCAAGTATTACTTTGTCTATAGAGTGAAGACAGTGCCAGCCAAGGCAACATGAAAGACACTATCTCAAAACAAACAGTACAAAGAGGCCTGAGGTTATAGCTCAGTGGTAGAATGCTTGCCTAGCATGCACAAGGCTCTGGGTTCTAGTCTCAGCACTGCAAAAGAAACCAATATCTACATTTTCCTTTCTGTGCCATAGCTCAGACCATGTGGCTCTCTGCCACTTATAATGGGACTGGCCCAAACTGAGATGTGTCAAAAGTATAAAGACTAAGTACATTTAAAAAATAGAGCATCTAAGTTGTCTTATATTGTTTATATATTGAAATAATTTGTCAAATTTGGGGAGTAATTAAAATACATCAAAATAAATTTGGGGTCATTAAGATGACTCAGTGGGTAAAAGTGCTTGCTGCCAAGCCTGATGACCTGCTTTTGAGCACCAACAACCAAATACCTGAAAGTTGTCCTCTGATATTCACATGCATGTATAGCAGCAGCACATGTGGAAAACACACATACACACACACACACACACACACACAAAGTAAATATGAAAAATAAAATAAGTTTCACTTCCATCTCTTTTTATTGTAGCTACTTACATATGTGACTCACATTTTTTTTTCTCTTGGACAAGGCTACTCTAGAGTGTAAGTCTTAAGAATGTGTGTTCTAGTTCAGATTCCATGACAGTCTGGACATGGAACAGGTGACTTCTTTAGCCTCTGTACCTCAGCTTCTTCAAATATAAAATAGGAGAAACTCTACTTCAGAATTTTTGTGAGGCTTAAGTAAGATGATTAGATAATAAGATTGTTAGATAATAAATGGCAGGTGATTCGGGTTGTTTTGCATGCATTAGTAAAACCTTTACTTAACAACAACAGATTGCCAAGCATGATAGCACATGCCTAAAATCCAAACATGTGCAAGATTAGGGTAAAATGATTACATGTTTGAGCCAGCCTGATCTACAGGACAAGAAGAACCTGTCTCAAAAAAGCAGAAATTAAAAAAGAATTGACCTGGGAGTGCTAGCCTGCACCTGTATACTCTCATATACTTGAGATGCCAAGGCAAGAGGATCACTTAAGCCCACAAGTTCAAGATCAGTCTGGATAGCATACCAAGACCCTGTCTCAAAGAAGTGCAATTAATCTCAAGATTTTGTGGAAATTACAGAATTTATAGAGATAACTATCTGCTTGTGCTCGACTCATAGATCAACTACATACATGCTGTGTGACCTTAGGCAAGTTACTTAATCTGGCTGAACCAGATTGCTCATCTGCAAAATGAGGCCAAGTATTTGCCATCTTGTATGGTTATGAGTATGAGGGTGAAAATGAAAAGCATATAGCACCATTCCAACACACTGGGTGATAATTATTCTCCATCTTCATATCATTGTGATTAATTAATGAAACAACTCAAAATCTAAACATAGTGGGGACTTCTTGGCTCAGTAGTGTACTATGTAATATAGGCATTCTCTAGTTATGTATCTCCACTGCCTTGGTCTTTCCCATTGGAGCTCCTTACTAGGGAAAGGGTTATTGATAAGGAAACGATCATTAGCCTGCAGTTCGAGCTATTGAAGTGACTGAAGCAGGAATACAGAAGCAAGTTAGATCTTAGCCTGGACACAGTATAGTGATACCCCTCCCCACCTCTCGAAGCACTTTTTTTTTTTTTTTGCCTTTTAAAAAAAGTAACCTTTATTTCTTCCCACAGATAATCATTGCTGTGAGTCAGCTTATAGCTGACGTAGCACTAAGTGGAGGATCGAGATTTCAGGAGTCTTTATTTATTATCAATAACTTCGCCAATAGCGACAGACCTATGAAGGTAAGGAATAAACTCACACCACTTTGGCTGGGATTCTGAGTCAGTGTCGCTCACCATAAACAATGCCCTGGGTTTAATGTCCAACACCAAAATAACGAATAAAAACCACTAACTCAAAAAGGAGTTTATATTCTTAAACTGTGGTGGAATTCTCAGTGACTGTCAGTATGAAACAGAGAATGTGAGCTTCAAGAGTTGGTGGCTTTTACTTAACCTCTGGATCTCTAGCAATTATATTCAGGAGTAACTAAATAAACTTTTAAGCTGTGTGTCTGTTAGTAATAAAATCTGTTGTTTTCTCTGCTTGATTTCTAAACTTGCTCAGAAAAGAAATATTTATTTTCTTTCTTAACAATTGTTACCATTTATAATACTGGCTAATTAAAAACCGAGTTAGAAATTTGAGAGAAATCTCATTTCTTAGGATGCCTAACAGATCCATTGCCAGCAGATAAGGAATGGAACAGAAGGGTTTCATTATTTGTTGGTTTTGTGACTTTCAAAAGTTAGGCTAACCAAATGTTGCTTGCTGTAACAGTCCAAAATTATCAGTCTTCAGAACCAGTCCATCAGAATCACACCTAGGATTCTGAGCACTACATGCTTAAAAACTAGGGCATTGTAAAAAAAAAAAAAAAATCCTGCATCTCCTACTGTGTTGCCTGGAAAATAGGTTCTGAGATGAACTGTCCACATTCTCAGGAAAAGTCATTTTCTCGTCTATTTGACAATAGTGCATGAAATCTTTTTTTTAAAATTCAAAAGCTCACAGTCACAACATGCTTGATGTTTGGGACGTGTAGAATCTGTGTACCAAAAAACCATTCCCATAGGAGTGCTGCTTATAGGGAGCAAAACATTGAGTAGTGCCAGCTGCTCACAGGCTGGGAAAGTTTGCCTTCAAGCAGCTCTGTGGGTTTCCCAGGGGATCAGTATACAGTTCAGCTAATCCCAGGAGCACAGAAGCAACGTGTACTATTTCAGCTATTTTACTCGTGCTCCAAGAATTTATGTTTCTAGTTGTTACCATGCTCAAAGCCATATTAAACAGGTAGATTACCATGATGTTTTCCAAGTGAATAGGGCGGATGTTAGCTCTCTTCGAGAAGAGCCCCTTTGTCTTCCCTTTACTCGTTTGTGAATGACTTAGTTTTATCTGCTAATGTCACCTGTAACCCTGTTACAATAAGGTTAGCCTTTCCCTCAGGAAGTAGAGTTTCTGTGAAGAACACAAGGAGGTTAGATGCATCTAATAATTATTTTTAAAGCAGACTAAAAGGCAGAACTGTATATTATATTCATACTAAGTTCCCTAACCGTATACTTGCCCCATTCCCATCTTGGAGTCAGAAACACTTTGAGAGGTTAATATGATATGACTCACAACCTCTCCTTTGTGGAAATGGAAAGTTGGCAGCAAGGTTTTCACTAAGGTGTGTGTTATAGTCAGTGGGCAAGATAGGCACACTTCTCACTATGGGATGTTGCCTGCAGAGCACTAGCTCTGGAGCCAGATTGCCTGATACAGGTCCTCTCTCCATGACTTGCCAACCAAGTGATGGTGGCTGAGCTTCTCCACTGCTCTGGGCCTCGGTTTTCCCATTGGTGGATATGCATAAGAAGAGAACTTAATTAAAGCATATAAAGCACTCAGATCAGTACCCAGTACCTATGTGCTGTCAATAGCTTTCAGTTACTGTTACAAATAAACCAAACATATACCATTAACAATGAAAGCCAGATCGTCTGACCTCAAAGATCATGTTTTTATGGGCTTTGAGTATTGCCATCAAGTTCAAAAGCCTTTACAGCCTGGCTAGTTGCATAACTTTAATAAAATAACTAATTAAAAACCCTTTAGATTTGCTATATGGAATATAGTACTACCAACTGTTAACAAAGAATAAAAACCATATTATAGTTCCCACATTTGGATGCTCATGCTTCAGTCCTATTGACAATACTGCTAAATATGTGGGTTTTTTGTTTTCTTTTGTTTTGAAATTAGGCAACTGCTTTTCCCACAGAAGTCAAAGATTTGACCAAGAGGATCCGCACTGTTCTTATGGCCACAGCCCAAATGAAGGAACATGAGAAAGACCCTGAAATGCTAATTGATCTCCAGTATAGCTTAGCTAAATCTTATGCCAGCACACCAGAACTGAGGAAAACTTGGCTTGACAGCATGGCCAAAATTCATGTAAAAAATGGAGATTTTTCTGAGGTGACTACTTAAAATTTTGCTCCCACTGGGACTCTTCAGACTCTTTGAATCTATTCTGACACTTCTTTCTTTGTCTTCCACTTCTAGGCTGCAATGTGTTATGTCCATGTAGCGGCTCTAGTTGCAGAATTTCTTCACCGAAAGAGTAAGACCTTTCTGTTCTGAGATGGGAGGACTCTTGCCTGGCAAAATAATCTCTATCTTTGCAGTGTGCAATTGTGAATGGGATAGAATTGAGCTCTTAAAAATATGTTTACCTTCAGCCTCATTCAGTGCTAAACAGATGTTGTTGTAAAAGAAGACTGGATTGCTCATTTTGGCTTTGGCTTCTGTGGGAGGTTACAAGAATAAGTTAAATAGTACATGGCTGGGCTTGCTGCCCAGTGTTTATTTCCCAAGTCTATCTCCCTGGATGACTGCCACAAATTCAGTTCTTCTTAGGGCTCAAGAGAAGCTCTGCATAATTCTTTCAGATTTATGATTGCTTCTTTCCCTTCCTTATCCTTAACTTCAACAACCACACTGTCCATGGACTAGGTATCTAGAGCTATTTTTATGCAGTGATACCTGAGTGTTAAAGGGAATCAGGCCCTTGAAGGTCATCAGCAGTTCTGCATTTCTAATTCAAGATTCCTAATTCATGATCAGGCTGAAAGCTTCTCCGTCCCTAAATAATATTGCTGAATTTTATAACTACTCAAATAGCAAAACAATTGAGTAAGGTTTAAAAGTTAATTGGTAGTGGCAATTGCAATCAGACATCTGCTATCTATCACAATGAGGGCAAAATGAAAGCAACTTAAAGGAGTCATATTGCTCCTTTTTTTTTTTTTTGTTCTATGTTTTGTTATTATCTCTGGAATTTCTGTATTTTTCATTTCACATGTAAAATAATGGCCACTGTGGAGATTCTTCCCAAATATGACTAGAATGATTAAACTATGCATTCATGTCATTTAAGTTTGGGAGAAGGGGCAAGATTTCATATAGTCCAAGCAAACCTCAGACTTGCTATACAGCCAAGGGCGACCTTGAACTTCTGCTCTTCCTGCCTCTACATCCTGGGACTACGGGCATGCACCACCATGCACAGTTCATGCAGTGGTGGAGATCAAGCCCAGAACTTTGTGACAATCATACCAGTGCTACCTGAGCAACATTTTCAGCATTTTACTTATATTTTAAACTGACAGTGGAATGCTTCTGGATAATCAAGTTTACAGATTGTTATACTCAGCTAGGAGTTGTGAGGTCTGTAATCCCAGCACATCAAGGCTAAGGCAGGAAGACTGCACAAATCCGAGAGAGCCTGGGCTACATGGTGAATTCCAAGTCAGGGTGGATTACAAAGTATGAACCAGAAATAGAGTCCCAGACTCATTAAGAATTATTAGGAATTAACTCTCTAGATTTTGACAATACATAATTATATTAGAGATTCTTCCTGAGAATCTTGTTTTATTCACAAGTACAAAGACTTGATGTTAAACAAAAATTAAGAATGATTTATCGAAAAGAAAGCAGATCTATATACCGTTTTCATTCTCTCCTTGGTCGGGGCGAGGGTTTCTGGGGATTGATAAAATGGCTACAGGCGCAATAAGCATGTGCTTTCGGACCAAGCTGTCCAGGCAGTCCCTACAAGTAGTTCTAATGGAGAAAGAGTTGATCAAAATAAGACCTAATTCATCTTTTAAAATTATAACTCTGATATGTTTGTCAAGTTGCCCTAAAAATAAAAATCAAAGTTGCACACAGGCCATTCCATATCCATCGACAGACATGAGGTTCTTAAACACCATTCTTTGGTTTTAAATGCTTTCCAGAGAAACTGGCTTCCTCTTACCCCAGCTTTCTAATTAGTGGGCACTTGAAATATGAGCTCCAGGCCTATTAAGAATAAACCCTTTCGATTTTGAAAACATGTAATTATATTAGAAATTCTTCCCAAGAATCTTGTTTTATTCACAGGTATAAAGACCTTCAGACCAAGATTGATTTCTCCCCACTAGCCTGTCCTTAAGTTTAGAAAAAGTGTATCTTGCTCTAGTTATTTCAGAGTTAGGCAGCTACCTTAATCAGCAATCTGACCTGTCTTAACAAGTGGATGTAGCCCAAGCTTGTCATAGATGGAGTTCATGATATTCCTAAGGTCCTTTCAGGTTTATCTCTCATTAATCTCAAAGAGCTAAGGAGGAAAAAAAATGATGTTTTGCATTTTAAACAAAGAAATGTTAAATTTGAGAGCTGTTTATATTTTTATTTATGGGTGCTGTCTATTTTTAAACCTGTAGAAATCAATGATCATAAACTAGAAAACTTTATTCTAAAGGGGCAGCAGTAGTAGAAATACTCGGGGGTTTTCCACCTTAGTTTTAATGATTGAAAGAAAAAAAGGAATCCAAAACAGCTTTTTAAAATTATCTCCTTAAACTATGAGAGTAGTATCAAGATACTTAGCTAATCTAAACCAGTTAAACATACTATAAAAATATTCTTAATGGAAATGGAATAAAATGCTACCTAGCTGACACATTGTAAGCAAATGTTCTATCATGTAGACTTTTTAAAATAAAAACAAAGTTTCTTCTATCTGGTGGTTTCCTGGCCCCCAGTGATAGCCACTATCTAATGTGAGAACTTTGCAACCCAGCAGTATTTAAAAAATCTAAAACAGACTTGAATCTTTAAGCAAAATATGCTTTAAATAACATTTAGCAATGACCATCAAGACACACTAGAACTTATTGTTTTCAATTAATTGTCCATTAATACCGAAGGGGGAAAAAAGAAGTGTTTACATTGTAAATCCCTGACTGGTATGCAGCACCAAAAATTTGTTTTCTGATATCTCAAAGAGCTGTACTTTCAGCTCATTTCACCCAGCCCTTCTCTCCCTCCCTCTGCAATGGAACTAAGGGTGGTGTACATAGTACACAAGTCTTCCATTGTTTTGAGTTATACCCTCAGCTGGCCCCGCAGCCATTTCTCTTGAAATGCACTATAAAAATATTCTTAATCATGATGGAATAGAATGCTAATTAGCTGACATATTAGAACCAAATGTTTTATCATTTAGACTTTCTTTTAATAAAAATAAAGTTTGTTCTGCTGGATAGTTTCCTGGCCCCTAGGGGTGTCACCTTAAGTGAAGGACCACTTTTGGAATCTTGAACTCCTTGTTTTGGGCACTGAAGTGCCAGGAAAAGGGAAAAGAGGAAGCCAGGAATGGTGATTCATGCCTGTGTTCAGGAGTGGGAGGGTTAGAAGTTTGAGGCCAGACATAGTGAGTCCCAGCTATGGTGTGATATCTCATCCCATTCCTGCCCCTCCCCATAGAAAAAAGAAGAAATAAAAGAAAATGAAAGTGGAAGGGAGTCTACAATTGACCCCACCCCACCTTCCAACAGGTCCCTGATCTTTGTACCAGAATTAGCTTATAGATAGATTCTCAGGCTCTTCCCTTTGCCCAAGTCAGTGGAAGTGGTGATTATGGGGAATTTGTTATGTCAATCTTTCTTGTCCTCAAATACAACACAAGTCAGAATTTCTTTTCATTTTGTCTGAGAACCTTGCCATTTCTGGATCTCACTCTCTAAAGCCTAGACTTTGGCATTCTTCTCTCTTTTCTTGAGAGAGGGCACAACACTTTTCCCCTGGGAAGACAGTAGTCAAGTTTTCTGCATTTTTGTACCGCCACATAACATCCTCATTCAGCAAAACTTAGGAACTTCAGATTCTCCCATAAACCCAAAAAATGTGATTTCCCTTCTCTATAGCATCTCTTTTTCTCATTCCTTATAGGGTAATGCTGCTTTCATTCCCAGGTCTTTGTATCCAGTGTCATATAGCTAAAATTTCGCAAAGTACTTCATTCCCTTGTTGGTTCCTAGTTCCAGCTTCCCCATTAATGCTCGCCACTCAAGATCTTACCTTTTACTCTTCTTCTGGCTGACAGTCATTTGTTTTATTATTAAGTATTGGCACTGCAGTCCCATCCTCCGAAATCCTCCTCACCCTTTCACAGGGTCACTTGGACTCAAAGTGTTTGTACCTTCCTGGACTGCTTCCATTTTTATTTCTCTAGAATGGCATGTGGGAATGTAAAAGCAATAGCTATGAAGCATTAAGATCAAGATTCCATGTCAAAGCTAGGTGGACAGTACCTCACCCACATTCTCAGCACTTGGGAGGCAGAGACAGGAGGATGGTTATAAGTTTGATGCCAGCCACATCTGAAATGTGCCTTGTTCCCCTCTAAATCACAAGATCCTAGAAAACGCAGACTGTAGGGACACCATGTGACTTTCCCCACCTAGATTCTCACTCCACAATAACAATTTAGGTCACAGTTGTAAAAGTTATTTTCAGCTACAGTTTACTCTCAACTTCCCAGAGCTCCAGCTGGCAGCAGTTGTTTTATTTTATCTTGAGAAAGTTACTTTAAAACATTGATAGGCTTACTTAGCAATAATAATTCATTTAGTCCTTCTTTTACACTAAGCTCTATTCCAAGCAAGCATTCATGTAATTCTCACAAACCTCTATTATTATTCTTGTTATAATGGTAGTGATGGTAGTAATGATGATGAAAAACTTTATAAATACTAGAGAGACAAACATCCAAAACCATACAGTGACACAGACTCATCTAACTTTCAAATCTATGTCCCACTCAGTTTCTCCAAGGGTGTTTTATCTCTGCGATCTGTTTCACTTCCTGTCTGTCATATAAATCCTGGGCTAGGCTCTTCCAATAAATGACTGACTTCCCTTTCCAAGTCTCAGTGAGATTTAAACACTAGAGATGATTACCAAAGGTCATTCAGTGGTTAAACAAAAATTGTCCACCCTCTTGTCTAGATGATATGTACAGAGCAAATGTAGAAAAGATGAGCATTTTAATATAATTTTTATACTAGGAAATCATATACACCAGCCACTGCAGATCATGCACTTACTTATTATAATGAATTTGGGCTCATTTTGTGCAGGAGGAAGAACCATAGAATATAATAGATCTGAGGAATATACGAAATTACTTTTACAGCTGAAACATGTACTTAGGACTTTGACCCAAAGTCTCTTCTGTTATTAAAAATAGCATATCCTTTTAAGGGTATCTGTTATTTACCAATTTTTTGTAATAAATATGGTCTGTTTCTGGTTTTCCACACAGAATTATTCCCTAGTGGTTGTTCAGCATTCAAGAAAATTACTCCCAATATAGATGAAGAAGGAGCCATGAAAGAAGATGCTGGAATGATGGATGTTCATTACAGTGAAGTAAGATCCCAGGGCATGCATCATCATTTATAGAAATTTTCCATTTTAAAATTTATTTATATTATCTTACTAGATCTGGCTTAATTGAAAAAATGACTAAGGATTGGTGAGCTTTAAGTAATAAAACTGTCTAGGCAAAGGAATTCCTGTTGGCAGAATAGAATCTTGTCTCAGAAACTCTTCCCATTATATTATTTTAAAATACATTTAGATGGCTGGAAAGATGGCTTAGCGGTTAAGAGCATTTGTTCTTTCTGAGGAGTCAGATTTGATTCCCAGCACTTACATGGTGGTTCATAACCATCTCTTACTCCAGTTTCAGGGGACCTGATTCCCTCTTCTGGCCTTCATGGACACTATACACTCAAGTGGTATACATACATACACGTAGGCAAAATATTCATATAAATAAAATGAATAAAACTTATTTTTAACCTACATTATTGACCATCTTTATACCATGATCTCTGTGACCAGATCCCACCTAGCATGTGAAAAAGGACTCCAGAAAACTAGAGTTAAAATTGTCTTTTACTTAAAATAGGCACAGTATTTATAACAAAGTAGTGTGAATGGAAGTGCCCTGCTTCCTACTTCAGATGGTTAGAAAATAGCTTTGCTTGTCCATCAGTAAAGATCTGTTAAGCACCAACATAAGATCAAGCCTATTGACTTGAGATAAAAGGATTGTAAAAATAATGAACTATGATCTCCAAGTTCTGCTCGGGAGATAGTCATTGAAATAATATAGGTATGTGATATGTAAAATCAGAGGTAAAAGGTAAGGAGATGGCGATGATATGAGAGCTGGATTACAGGTGACTAGACAGAATCTGGAGACAGAGTCTGGGGAAGGCCAATCTTATTGTCCAGATGTGTGGCAACTATCTCATAAGCCAGAAGAATAAAAGGCCCAGGTTAAGCATGTATCTCACTTGGCAGAGTACTTGTCTTGCATGCATAACCCCTGAGTTTGATATTCAGCTACACATAAACTGGTTAAGTTTATCCATGCCTATACTTCAGTACTTCGGAGGTGACGATGGGAGGATTAGAAGTTTAATTTAAAGCCTACCTTTGGTACGTAGAAAGTAGGAGGCTAGCCTGAGTTACATGAAACCTTGACTCAAAAACATGAAACCTTTACTCAAAAAGAAACTACTACAAAATCCTATATTCAACAAAGCTGGAAAATCTGGGTGAATGGACAATTTTCTAGACAGATACCAGGTACCAAAGTTAAATCAGGATCAGATAAACCATCTAAACAGTCTCATAACCCCTAAAGAAATAGCAATAATCATTAAAAGTCTCCCAACCAAAAAAAAAAAAAAAAAAAAAGCCCAGGAGTAGATGGTTTTAGTGCAGAATTCTATCAGACCTTCAAAGAAGACCTAATACCAATTCTCTTCAAACTATTCCACAAAATAGAAACAGAAAGAACACTGCCCAATTCATTTTATGAAGCCACAATTACACTTAAACCTAAACCACACAAAGATGCAACAAAGAAAGAGAACTTCAGACCAATTTCCCTTATGAATATTGATGCAAAAATACTCAATAAAATTCTCACAAACTGAATCCAAGAACACATCAAAGTAATCATCCATCATGATCAAGTGGGCTTCATCCCAGGGATGCTTCAGTATACTGAAATCCATCAACACAATCCACTATATAATCAACCTCAAAGACAAAAACCACATGATCATCTCCTTAGATGCTGAGAAAGCATTTGACAAAATTTAACATCCCTTCATGGTAAAAGTCTTGGAAAGATCAGGAATTCAAGGCCCGTACATAAACCTAGTAAAAGCTATGTACAACAAACCAGTAGCGAGCATCAAACTAAATGGAGAGAAACTTGAAGCATTCCCTATAAAATCATGGACTAGACAAGGCTGCCCACTTTCTCCCTACCTATTCAATATAGCACTTGAAGTCCTAACCAGAGCAATGAGACAACAAAAGAAGATCAAGTGGATACAAATTGGACAGGAAGAAGTCAAAATATCACTGTTTGCAGATGATATGATAGTATACTTAAGTGACCCCAAAAATTCCACTAGAGAATTTCTAAATTTGATAAACACCTTCAGCAAAGTGGCTGGATATAAAATTAACTCAAACAAATCATGGGCCTTTCTCTACTCAAAGCATATCCAGACTGAGAAAGAAATTAGGGACACCTTTCACAATGGTCACAAATAACATAAAATACGGTGGTGTGACTCTAACCAAGCAAGAACTTCAAGTCTCTAAAGAAAGAAATAGAGGATCTCAGAAGATGGAAGGGTCTCCCATACTCATGGATTGGCAGGATTAAAATAGTCAAAATGGCCATCTTGCCAAAAGCAATCTACAGATTCAATGCAATCCCCATCAAAATTCCAACTCAATTCTTCATAGAGTTACAGCAATTTGTAAATGCATCTGGAATAACAAAAAACCCCAAGATAGGAAAATTATTCTCAACAATTAGTGAACCTCTGGCGGAATCACCATCCCCGACCTCAAGCTGTACTACAGAGCAATAGTGATAAAAACTGGTACTGTTACAGAGACAGACATGTAGATCAGTGGAACAGAATTGAAGACCCAGAAATGAACCCACACACCTATGGTCACTTGATCTTTTACAAAGGAGATAAAACCATCCAGTGGGGGAAAAAAGACAGCATTTTCAACAAATGGTGCTGGTTCAACTGGCGGTCAGCATGTACAAGAATGTGAATTGATCCATTCTTATCTCCTTGTATAAAGCTCAAGTCCAACTAGAGCAAGGAACTCCACATAAAACCAGATATACTGAGTCTAATAGAAGAGAAAGTGGGAAAGAGCCTCAAGCACATGGACACAGAGGAAAATTTCCTTAACAGAACACCAGTGGCTTATGCTCTAAGATTAAGAATTGACAAATTGGACCTCATAAAATTGCAAAGCTTCTGTAAGTCAAAGGACACTGTCAATAGGACAAAATAGCAACCAACAGATGGGAAAAGTTCTTTATCAATCCTATGTCTGATAGAGGGCTATGATCCAATGTATTGAAAAAACTCAATAAATTAGACTCTGGACAATCAAATAACCCTATTAAAAATGGGGTACAGAGCTAAACAAAGAATTCTCAACTGAGGAAACTCAATGGTCGGGTAGCACCTAAAGAAACATTCAACATCCTTAGTCATCAAGGAAATGCAAATCAAAACAACCCTGAGATTCCATCTGACACAAGTCAGAATGGTTAAAATAAAAAACTCAGGTGACAGCAGATGCTGCTGAGGCTGTGGAGAAAGAGGAACACTCCTCTATTGTTGGTGGGATTGCAAACTGGTACAAATCTGGAAATGAGTCTGGTGGTTCCTCAGAAAATTGGGCATAATACTACCTGAAGACCCAGCTATACCACTCCTGGCTATATCCCCAAAAGGTGCTCCAACATATAACAAGAACACATGCTCCACTATGTTCATAGCAGCCTTATCTGTAATAACCAGAAGCTGGAAACAGCCCATATGTCCTTCAACAGAGGAATGGATACAGAAAATGAGCTACATTTACAAAATAGAGTACTACTCAGCTATTAAAAACAATGACTTCATGAAATTCTTTTTTCTTTTGGATATTTTCTTTATTTACATTTCAAATGTTATTCCCTTTGCTGGTTTCCCCTCCAAAAAAACCACCCACTCCCCTCCCTCTGCTCACCAGTCCACCCACTCCTACTTCCTGGCCCTGGCATTCCCCCATAATGTGTCATAGAGCCTTCATAGGACAAAGGGCCTCTCCTCCCATTGATGACCAACTAGGCCACCCTCTGCTGCATATGCAGCTGGAGCCATGAGCCCATGTGTGCTTCAATCCATCTTAAAAGAGGGAACAAAATACTCACAGGAACAAATTCAGAGACAAAGTGTGGAGCAGAGACTGAAGGAAAGACCATCCAGAGACTGCCCCACTTGGGGATCCATCCCATATACAGACACCAAATGCAGACACTATTGTGGATGCCAAGAAGGGCTTGCTGACAGGAGCCTGCTATGCCTGGTCCCCAATGGAGGAGTTAGAGAAAGGACCCAAGGAGCTGAAGGCGTTTGCAACCTCATAGGAAAAACAATATCAACCAACCAGAGCTCCCAGGGTCTAAATCACCAACCAAGGAGTATACATGGAGGAACCCATGACTGCAGCCATATGTATAGCGGAGGATGGCCTTGTCAGGCATCAATGGGAAAAGAGGCCCTTGGTCCTGTGAAGGCTTGATGCCCCAGAGTAGGGGAATGGGAGAGCAGGGAGTTGAGTGTGGGTGGGTGGGTGGGGAGCACCCTCATAGAAGCAGGAGGGGGGATGGGATAGGAGGCTTCTGGGGGGAAATTGGGAAAGATGATAACATTTGAAATGTAAGTAAATAAAATATCCAATTTTTAAAGAGCAAAACAAAATCAAAAATACATAGGAAATAACATTAGGAAGGAAAGAAGAATGAACTGCTGCTTAGGAAAGGGAATGATCTGTAGGTATCTAGGAGATGTTTGGGAATTGGGAAATGATAGCTATTTACAGGGAAAGCGATAAGTGCAATTTCTTATTTTTTTTAAAAAAGAGCTTTAATTATATATTTTAGTGGAGGATACATGCAGAAAATGAATGAATATCATCATATTCATATACCAGCAAATATCTCAAAAAGAGTTATATAATTTAAGTATCAAATGTCTTCTATTTACATGATAGAGAATAGAGAAGAGGGGAGTCCCTGGTTGGGATGCATGTTGATGTCACAAAGAAACCTCTTGTCTTCATAGAAGACAATAAAGAAACAGTAATAAAAATATTTTAAAATGAAATATATCGCCTCTAAAATAAAATTCTAGATGCAAAGTTTTATAAAAAGGCAAATGTGACATTCACAGAGAATGAAGTGGTGTATCATCCCACAAAATTACATTTTTTCTTTAAAATATGTATTTATTTGTTTGTTTATTATTTTATTTGTTTGTTTTGCTTTTGGAGACAGAGTTTCTCTGTATAGTCCCGACTGTCCTAGGACTAGCTCTGTAGAAGAGGCTGGCCTTGAACTCACAGAGATCTGCCTGCTTCTACCTCATGAGTTCTTGGATTAAAGGCGTGTATCACCACTGCCTGGCAAAATAACAGTTGCTGCTGACCCAAGTATGGCAACAAATGCCTGTAATCTCCATCTTGGAAGTCAGAAGCACAAGGGATCTCAAGTTCCAAGCCAACTTGAACCACATAAGGAGACTCTACCTCCAACGAAAAATTGTACTAGGAATGTACTATGCCAGGCATAGTGGCTCAGACCTGTATACAACCCAAGTTATCAGAGGACTGAGGCAGGAGTATTGCCGTGAAAATTGTCTAGTGTACCTAGTTCCTGAACCAGCCTGGCTACAGAAGAGACCCTGTCTCAAGTGGGGAAAAGAGGAAAGGAGAAGAGAGGAAACAAATCATTTCACTTTTCACAATCTGAGACCGAGATATACTTTAGAATTCTGTTGGTTTTATTATGTGGCCCCAGTCACAAACAGGAGATATATTCTTGATCTTATCCTCGTCTTCCAAACAGCAGCTGTATGTTATCCCTAAAGATAGCCTTGTTAACATATTTATTGGGATTTTTTGCTCTACAGTAATAGTTATCCATACTTTTATTTTATTTATTTGTTTATTTATTTTATAAATTGAGTATGGTGTTTAACCAAGTACCAGTTTGGGCTCATGTAGAAGGGTTTCCTCATGCTTTCACATCTGAAACAGTTGACACTGATTTAGAAGTTATATTAAAATGAGTCATATTCGGCAGTATGCATCATCTATTATCCTAGCAGTCTACAGGAAGAGGAAAGATTGTTATGAGTTCTGCCTCTGCCCCTCTGCCCCTCTGCCCCTCTGCCTCTGCCTCTGCCTAAGTGCTAAAGAGGTGTGTACCACCATGTGCCTGCTAAACTTCTTAACATAGGTATTGAATGTTAATATGCTGACTCTTTATTCAAGTAGTCACATTGATTGAGCAACTGCAATATAAGAGGAGTATATGAGTTACAGAAGAAAACTAGATAAATAATTGTGTTCCCATCTTAAAAGAATCATGGTTTATTAGGAATGTCAGCTATTGAAACAGTGTGCAAATTTTGTAGAACTATAAATATTTACCCGATTGATTAGTAAAATGGGAACCAAGTTATTTGTACTTGCCTTCCTTATCTGGACCAGGAAAAACATCTCGGAGGTCAGTTCACAAACTATTCTAAGAAGGGGCTTGAAGGGCAGAGTATTTCAGGGAAATTGCTAGTAAGTGTCTCTCTGTTTTGGAGCACTTAGTTTGTTGAATGAGGAGAGTATAGAAATATTAGCCATGTCATTGCAAGCTTTGTGTCTATGTGAAGGAGCTTTCTCCTTGTTCTGTGAGTTGATGGGATGTTTTCAAATTTTCAGTGACACTATCAGAAGCCTGTTGTCTGTCTGTAGAGGATGTGTTGGGAAGTGCCAAGGCTAGAGTCAGGATGATCGATCGGTTAAGTGAAAAAAATAGCAAGATGTTGAGCCTTAGCAATGCGTGTAGAAGTGGAGAAGGGTCATATGTGAGAAATATCAAGGAAGTAAAATTGATAGAGCTTGGTCATAAGCTCAGAGGTTGAGTGAAAGAAGTATTTGTATTAGTTTCCTGGGCATCTTCTTCTGTCTGCAATGCTATACCATAGCACAATAAACTATGTAGCTGATTAACAGCAGAAATGAATTTCTCAGAGTTGTAGATGCTAGGAAATCCAAACTCAGAGCACCAGTGGCAATGTGTCCGGCAAAGGCAAAACTTTCAGTGCATAGATGATACCTTCTTGCAGTGTACTTAGTAGAAGAGATGGACTCCATCTCTGAATTTCTTTTCAAAGGGTGCTTGAAATCCCATTTGGAGTTGCTCTGCCTTTTTACAACCACAACTAACCCACCTTCAAATACCATTAGCAAGGTTAGAAGTTTTGCAAGTGAATATGAGGGAAACAAAAAATACTTAGAGCAGAAAACACTAAGGCTGCCACATTCAAAACACTTCTGAGTGTGTGGCTTCAAACAAGAGAAATGTACTGCCTCACCATTCTGGAGCCCAGAAATCTGAAAATGAGGCTTCATCATGAATCTTCTCCCAAAATCCAGGTAGAAGCCTTCCTTGCCTTCTGGTAATAGCTGTCAGTCCTCAGTATTCCTTAGCTTGCAGCTATATGGATTCTGTTTCTGTCTCTGTAGTCATATGTTATTTTCCTGAATACCTGCAGTGTCTTATAAGTGTGCTAGCCATATTGGTGTGAGGGTTCACCCTTTATCAGTATATTCATCTTTTTTATTAATTATTTTATTTATTCAGTATATTCATCTTAATCAATTAATATAACACTCTTTCTGGATCAGGTCACATTCTGAGGCAGGTGAGAACTTCAGCTTACACAGTTTAGAGCAGTGTTTCATAACCTTCATAATGCTGCTGCCCCCTAATACAGCTCCTCATGTTGTAGTGACTCCCAACCATAACATTATTTTCTTTCTAATTAAAAACTGTAATTTTGCTATTGTTACAAATTATAATGTGAATATCTGATATCTGACCCCCGTGAAAGCTCATTTACCTCCCCTCCCAAAGGGGTGGCACCTGACAAGTTGAGAAGCACTGATTTTGGAAAATACAATTCAGTTCATAACAGGATAAAGTAAAAACTTCACCTCATTTTCTAGCTAAGAATGTACAGAATATTGCCGCCTGCTATATAGCAATGAGATCTACAGGATAAATTCAGTTATCTAAGAAACAAACGATCATTTTGGCAATCAGTTCTGTAGATCTGGTGGAAAAAAAGTTATTAAGACTCAGACAGATGGTTCCTCAGAAAATTGGACATAGTACTACCAGAGGATCCAGCAATACCTTTCCTGGGCATATACCCAGAAGATGTTCCAACTGGTAATAAGAACACATGCTCCACTATGTTCATAGCAGCCTTATTTATAATAGCCAGAAGCTGGAAAGAACCCAGATGTCCCTCAATAGAGGATTGGATACAGAAAATGCGGTACATTTACACAATGGAGTACTATTCCGATATTAAAAAAAATGAATTCATGAAATTCTTGGGTAAATGGATGTATCTGGAGGATATCATCCTTAGTGAGGTAACCCAATCACAAAAGAAGTCACTAGATATGTACTCACTGATAAGCAGATATTAGCACAGAATATCCAAGATACAATTTGCAAAACACAAGAAAATCAGGGAGAAGGAAAACCAGCATGTGGATACTTCATTCCTCCTTAGAATAGGGAACAAAATACTCATGAAAGGAGTTACAGAGACAAAGTTTGGAGCTAAGACGAAAGGATGGACTATCCAGAGACTACCCCACCAGGGATCCATCCCATAATCAGTCACCAAACCCAGACACTATTGCATAGGACAGCAAGAGTTTGCTGAAGGGACCCTGATATAACTGTCTCGTATGAGGCTATGCCAGTGCCTGGCAAATACAGAAGTGGATGCTCACAGTCATCTATAAAAAAGGAACACAGGACCCCAAATGGAAAAGCTAGAGATAGAACCCCAGGACCTGAAGGGGTCTGCAACCCTAGAAGAGGAACAACAATATGAATTAACCAGTACCCCCAGAGCTCGTGTCTCTAGCTGCATATGTAGCAGAAGATGGCCTAGTCGGCCATCATCGGGAAGAGAGGCCCCTTTGTATTGCAAACTTTATATGCCCCAATACAGGGGAACACCAGGGCCAAGAAGTGGGAGTGGGTGGGTGGGTAGGGGAGAAGGGCGGGGAGAGGATATAGGGAACTTTCAGGATAGCATTTGAAATGTAAAATAAGAAAATATCTAATAAAAAAAAGTTAAAAAAAAAGACTCAGCCAGAAGTTGGCCTGCTCTGTTTATTGTTTAGAACATGAGATGATACTTCACAAAATTGTAGCAAGCAGCTGTTATGATTCTCACAGGCAAAAGAGCTCTATCAGAGGACATTAGCCTATCCCTGATGTTCAAATCATATGAAGGAAGGATTCGTTCTCTGGATTATTTCAGTTTAATGAAGACCTAAATCACTAATGCCATTAGCTTGAAAAGCTGTCACATTGTCTTTAATGTGCTAGGCATTATTTCAGTATGAAAGAAAATAATGGAGGTGTACAAGCTTAGTGGAATTTACCTTGTTAAGCATTTTTTTACATTATCTATTTAGTTACTTATTTTTTAAAAACATATTATTTGTGTGTGCATTGATATTTGTATACATTATTGCTATTTCTATACTTGCATACAACATTTGTTGTTGATATCCAACCATACTTCTACCCTTCACACCTTCCCTGTGGCACCATGGCATGATCTCCATCCTGTAGTAAATCTGCCCTGTCGCACCCTGGCATGATCTCCATCCTGTAGTAAATCACTCTTCAAATTTCCAATCAACTGAGCCCATAATTTGAAACAATCAAAAGATACAATTCAGCATGATATTATCTACAAGTCTCTATTGTCACTTAAACTGAACACAGGTAGTTTACTGTTAACATTAATGTCATATTTTAGAAACATTTCTAATTTCCTGGTACTTGTAACATTTGATTTTGAAAATACAGTTCTGAGACTGTATTTTCAACTGTAATGCTGGCACATACTTGTAATCCCAGCAATCACAAGATGAAGGCAGGAAGCTCACCAGTGGGAGGACAGGAGTCCTGAGCTCCATAGCTTACTGATTCACAAGAAAGAAGTGGACAGGGGAAGATATGCATTTGCTTGAACTTAGCCCATTTGGTTTGTTCTTTTGTCTCTAGCTGCAAATGCAGCAGAGGATGGCCTAGTCAGCCATCATTGGGTGGAGAGGCCATTGGTCTTGCAAACTTTATATGCCCCAGTACAGGGGAATGCCAGGGCCAAGAAGTGGGAGTGGGTGGGTTGGGAAGCAGGGCAGGGGGAGGGTATAAGGGACTTTCAGGATAGCATTTGAAATGTAAATAAAGAAAATATCTAATGAAAATTTTTGAAGAAAAAAAAACAAAAAATAAGTTAAAATGGTTAACAATTGTTTTGTCTGAAGCTGCTTTTAATGCCTCATTGAATATTTCTCTTAATGCAGGAGGTTTTGCTGGAGTTGCTAGAACAGTGCGTGGATGGTTTGTGGAAGGCAGAACGATATGAAGTAATTTCTGAGATTTCCAAGTTGATTATTCCAATTTATGAGAAACGCCGTGAGTTTGAGGTAGGGGATGACATATTGCCATCATTACCTTCTATACTTTGTTTATCATGTTGTCCCTATCATTTTACTCTGGTGTCTTCTAACAAAAACACTGGAATTTTATCACAGAATAAGTATTCTTATTTTGCCCTTTTAGTTTGCGCTAGGGTGCATAGGACCTTGAGCATAATAGATACATGCTCTGTCTCCAAGGCTTACTCAGTCCAGATTGTAACTTTCCTCCCTGGACTGTCAAAACCACCAAACCTCCATATCACCAAGAATGACCTAAAAACATAATTCTTTTCTTTGAACTTGAGTGCAGAGACTACAAAGTACTGGCTGACCATGATGAAGAAACATAGTATGATGGCATTAATGAGCCAGATGTGAGTGTTTGTCTATCAATGTGCCTTGGCAAGAAAACTGTTGATAAATTCTAGTGAACAGCTGCTGCCATGTGCACAGGACAGAATTTTCAAATATTCAAGTCTTTGGGCCCATATCATAATTTCCACTGCATCTGTATAAAAAAGGGGAAGGAAATTGGCTTGGGATTCAAGCTATTTTGAGAGTAGATGTGGGATGAGTGGTGACATACAAAAACAAAAACCTGTTTTAAAGTCCCTGAAGCTGACCAGAGGTGCTAAGTCCCTCCCTCTCCAATATAAATGGTAAGGACTGCTAGAAGACACTCTCAGACCATGTGAGCTTCCCAGAAGAGTCTCAGATTAACTGAGATCTCTGAAACAGACACTCTTTAACCAGTTGAGCTACCTGCAAGTGTGCTCCAGAGTTTTAGTTCTCTTGGGCTTTCATGAGTCACGCCAGAGTAGACTTTTGATGATACAGCTGTCTTTGAGTCATTTTTGCTCATATAAGGGCTTATCTCACCCATACCTCTATTAGCAAAGCACATAAAGCTCATTGGTTCAACAGGAAAAAAATGTTTGAAAATATTGACAAATAGAACTGGAAAAACAGCTCAGCAGTTAAGAGCACCTGTGGCTTTTGCTGAGGACCTGGATCCAGTTTCCAGCACCCCCCATGGTGGCTGAAAATCATCTGTAAATCCAGTTCCAGGGGATCTGATACTGTCTTCTGACCTCTGTAGTATACAGGCATATATGCATGCAAAATATCCCACATAGAAAACCTCATTTTTAAAAGGACATTTAATAATTATACATAAATAGGTAAAATTCACATGTTCATATAATTTAAAATATTTTGCACTTCTGGGCATTGAACCCCAGCTAGGAAAGTTTTCTACCACTCAGCTACAACCCGATCCCCTTTATTGCAACTTTTCAGGTGAAGTCTTGCTAATAGCCTAGGATGGCCTGGTACTGTAGTAGGTAGGTAATACCCTGTCTCAAAAAATAAATAAGGAACAACAACAAAATAATATTAAAATCTAAACAGTGATAGCTTTTTTTCTCTCTTGCGGGTTGATCTTGATGATACTTAATGACTGCCAAAATCACAAAGTTCTTTATTCTCATTTTTTCAGAAACTGACTCAAATCTATAGAACTCTCCATGGCGCTTACACAAAAATTTTGGAGGTTATGCACACCAAAAAACGACTTTTAGGTACTTTCTTTAGAGTTGCCTTTTATGGCCAGGTAAGTCTACTTTGCAAAGTATATCAAGTTGTTTGACTTTTAAAGTATTTTCTGTTGACTTACTGGATGGCCTCTGTGTAGTTGTTTCTTCTAGAAGTCATTTTTCCTATTTACACAGCAGGGTCTCATTTTGTTATGCTCTAGTTCACTTTGGTTCTCTTGCCTACTTAGGTCAGGGATGCAAGGTATGAACTTCTCATTACTAAAATTCATGAAACAATACATGTTAGTTTCCTCCTTCTACCAAAAATATGTTTATATACTTATGAATTTGAGTACACACAGGAAAATATTACATGGGAATAATTAATACAATAAATAAAAAATAAAAGTATTTTCATATAACTTCATCCCCTTCCAGATAATAATGTTTGTATGCTTGTGTCTTTGACAATTCTCAACTTATTCAAAGTTAGAAAGTTGACTATATGCATGTGGCATTTAATATATCATTAATATACTAAAGTTAAAATATTAATATGGTCTTAGAATTTCTATTTTTGTGTTAAAACATCAAAATTATTAAAAGAAACTTTTGGAAGAAGGGTCTATGTCAGCTTGCAACTCTCAAGTCATATTCCATTGCTGAAGGAAATCAAATCAAGCAGGGCAGGAACCTAGAGGCAGGAGCTGGTGCAGAGGCCACGAAGGGGTGCTGCTTTCCTGTAGAACTCAGGGCAACCTGCCCAAGGGGTGTTCCCACTCACTGTGGGCTGGGTCCTCCTATATCAATCATCTATCAAAAAATGCCCTACAGCCTTATCTGATAAGGTATTTTCTCAGTTGAGGTTCCAACTTCCCAAATTACCCTAGGTTACATCAAGATGTCATAAACTAGGCAGCATAAATATATTAAAACTAATATTAATAAGTATTATTTAAGTATATTCAAATATGTTGTCACTAGTCATGCTGATTCTCCTTGAATGTTTGTTCACACACTATCATTTGTTTACCTTTACAATAGTCTTTTTTTGAAGAAGAAGATGGAAAGGAGTATATCTATAAGGAACCCAAGCTCACTGGCCTTTCAGAGATTTCCTTGAGACTTGTGAAACTTTACGGGGAAAAATTTGGTACTGAAAATGTCAAAATAATTCAGGATTCAGACAAGGTAACTTGTGCCATGCATTTGAAAGCACTGTTCATTTCTCACAGGCCTAGTACATTGCTCCTGATTTGTGAGAGGGAAGCTGTCTCTAACTCCCTGGGACTAAGATTACAGATGTGCACTGCCCAAGGGGTCACAGTCGAGGCCCTTCTGCCTACACTGGCAAGGCTGTTATTGCAGCTCCTGATCCCCCAATGTTTTCTTTTCATTTTTTTGGGGGGGTGGCTGGTCTCAAACTCACAGTTTTTCCTGGTTTTGTGATTACAGTATGGGCTGTCTCTGCATTTCTAATGAAGTCAGTTTACAGAGAGATAGTTTGGGTCTCACCCTAAATATTATCTATCCTGTTAGGCCCTATCATAACAAGGTGTAAAAGGTCTAACAAGAGACACTGTTTTGTGGGAAATGCACTAATCCTTCTAGACAGCCTTTGGGAAATAACAGTCAGAATGCTTGAGTCCTCACAGTTCCCAGAATGAGAGCTCATTTCCTAGGTAGAAAGGACTTCCACAGAGCAGAGTTCACCAAAGCACCTAAAGCCAACTCAACAACAAAGAAAAATCCCACCTCTTTATTTCCGAGAAACGCCTGCATCTCTTGTGAGTTGTATAATCTTTAAGGCAGGCTTAAGAGCTTTCAAAGTAGATGTCATGATTACTTCCAGATCAGTATTTGGCAATACCTCTCTATAAGTTTCACCGTTTTGGTTTTTTTTTTTTTTTTTTTTTTTTTTTTTTTTTTTTTTTTTTTTTTTTTTTTTTTTTTTTTTTTTTTTTTTTTTTTTTTTTTTTTTTTTTTTTTTTTTTTTTTTTTTTTATTCATTGAATTAAGACAGTAGAAAATTCCCTGTCCTTGCAACCAGAGTCTCAGCTCATTTCCATGCTGTTGACTGCTGTAGAAATGAATAGGTGATGGTTAGTAAGATTCTCTGGACAACATGTGTCTTTCTCCTTCATTCTGCCTTGAAAACCTACCCCCAGATGCTGCTGAAAAACCGCTGTGAGGCAACCAGACTTCTGATGTTATTCTATACTTCTCATAGACGACATATAAGAAGCTATTTCTACCCATAGAAAATACAATTGTCCCCCCTCATAACTGTGGCTTCTACAGCCACATAGTCAACCAACCATGGATCCAAATTATTCAGAAAACACTGCATCTGTACCAAAGAGTTGCAGTGGGTTGTTGTTGTTGTTTTGTTTTGTTTTGTTTTCCTTGGTTTTGAGACAAGCTCTTATTTTGTTGCCCAGACTAGTGTAGAATTCCCTGTGTCACCCAATGTTGTGTGTCAATATTCCCAGGGAATTCTACACTACATTGCAAACATGTACTCATCCCAGATAGAAAACCAATGGCAGACCAGAGTAAGGGCACCGCCAAAGTGCAATTTATTGAACCGTAAGTTTTTTTTTTCAGTGTTTTTTTTTTTAAATAGGAACATAGATAAGAAATGACTTAGTAAAATAGAAATGACTCAAAGACTGCTGTATCAACCAAAAGCCCAACCTTTGTATCAACCAAAAGCCCAACCTAGCATAAAGGACAGCTCACAAAAGCAGGCAGCTTCCACAGATTAGAAAGTATCTTTTTCAGCAACTAATATGGGCTGAGCTTCTTCCTGACAACTCAGCTTGTCTGTGAATGTATCTCAGCTTGTCTGTGAACGTATCTCACCAGTCCTTTTTTTATGCTTAGAAAAGGAGAGATATAGTGAATGTGGTCAGTTTCAGGGACCCCATGAGGCTGCTGAGTAGTTTACTTCCTTAACTGACCTTCCCTGCAAGATGGAATATTTTATATCCAAGAACATTGTGTCTCTTGAGGAGTTTCCTTGAAGAATGCAATGTTTCACCTCCCTTTAGAATATCCTGTATCTTGGGGACCAAGATAAAAGGCTTTGTTTACCTTGTAGGAAATTGTTACACAACACTCACCCTAGCCAATTTATTTTTCCAAATATTTTTAACAGGATCTGACCTAGGCAGGCCTGAAATGCAGGACCTGCCTCCGCCTTCAGAGTGCTGAAATTATAGGCATACATTACCATACCTGCAAGATGTTTTCTTTGTAACTGTTCCCTACGTAAGAGAGTATAGCAAGCAGTTGTCTAGCATTTATGTTGTAGTATGATCACAAGTCATCCCGAGATGGTTTAAAAGCTACAGAAGTATAATTTTTAGGTTCTCTGCAGCAATTTTGCCACTCTTTATAGGGAAGTTGATTTTTAATATGTAACAGTAGAATTAAAGGCATTCTTGTATGTGCTTACAGGGGCGGGGGGTGGGGGGAGGAGCTGGGGACCTGAGCTAGTATGCCAAGCAAAACAAAACCAAAACCAAAACAAACCACCCTTTGTTTGCCAAAGAACAATATCTGCTTAAAGGCACAGGCAATTTGAATAGAAGTTTAGCAGTTTCTTCCAGGATCTTAAATGTATGTGTCCTTTGGCCCAACATTTAAATCAATACAAACTTATCTCCATATATAAATGGGGCTAGAATCTTCTCTGAAAAGGAGTCTTTCCTGCTAATATATATGTTTATATATATTTAATATGTGCATGTATAAATATTTTAGGATTTGACATCCCACTTGAACTTTTTATTTTCTATTTATGTTTTCACCTTAGCCAAATAATTGCTTTGACTGATGTCTTTTTCTAAAATTCCAGCTTTTAAATGTGAGAGAATTATTTCTGGGACTTTTGGCTAAATTAAGTATAATCAGAAAGAAAGAACGGTTAATGTTTCCAGAGCAACCTAAGTAAATAGGAGGGATTTAAAGAGGTTAACAGCGTTAAGACATTTACTGTCCCCTGTCTTTATGCCTACATATATGGAGGAGAAAATCATACAGAGACTGTTTAGGGGGGTGGATTTTTGTTGGCTTTCTTTCTTTTATTCCTTCCTTTTTTCCTTCCTTCCTTCCTTCCTTCCTTCCTTCCTTCCTTCCTTCCTCCCTACCTTCCTTCCTTCCTTCCTTCCCTTTCTTTCACTAGACAGACAGATGTGACTGATAATCAAACTAGTAAACAAGTCACCCAGGAAACTAGACAGATTTTGTTGAGAAGACACTGAAAGCAAATCCTGAGTTTTCTCTGGAGTTAAGGAGAAATGCTAGAGAGTTCGAGAATCCACAAGTGAACCTTCAGGACACAGCAGCAGCAATTCTTGGCATGGAAGTTTGATGACTCATAAAATGGCCAGCAACCATCACTAGACTTTTGGATTATCTTGCTACTGCTGCTGCTGCTGCCGTTGTCACTGGGAAATAAACTAAGTACCTTGTACATGCTAGGCCAGCACTCCACCTTTTTTTGTTTGTTTGTTTGTTTGTTTTGTTTTTTGTTTTTCGAGACAGGGTTTCTCTGTGTAGCCCTGGCTGTCCTGGAACTCACTCTGTAGACCAGGCTGGCCTCGAACTCAGAAATCTGCCTGCCTCTGACTCCCAAGTGCTGGGATTAAAGGCGTGCGCCACCGCCACCCAGCTAGCACTCCACCTTTTATGTCTTCAACATAGAATCACTGTATTTTATTTTGATCCCTTTCCTCTGCTGGCTAGGATTAAACTGAGGTAGGAAAGATCAACTACTCTTGAAGGCTGAAGAGATGACTCCATGGTTAGGAGCACTTGCTTCTCTTGTGGAGGATCTAGGCTCAGTTCCCAGCACACACATACTAGTTCACAGTCACATTTAACTTCAGTTCCAGTGATTTTGTTGTTCACTTCTGGCCTTGGCAAGAACTACAAGCACACGGTGCACATACCCACATGCAGACAAACTCTAATACACATAAAATAAAATATAAAAAAATAAAATCTTTCAAAAATATCCACTCATGATATCAGACACTACTTGTGGATAGCCAAATTGATATACTACCTTATGGCATAATTAGGTGATATATTAAAATACTTAAAGCTATATAAATATTTGAACTAAATAATTGTTTTCTAAAAATGTATCCTACGGCAAACAATCAGAACAACAAAAAACCCTACACCATTTAAATTCAAAGACGTTCACCAAAACACGATTTTTCCATAGCAAAATGTAAGAAAATGACCAATATAATACATGTGTATTCATTCAACCATTAAAGTCATATTAAGCCACTTATGGTTCACACCTATAATTCTAACACTGGAGTGGGCAAACCAGGAAGACAACTGCAAGTTTGAAGTTATTGAGGTTTACCTAGAAAATTCCAAGGTAGCCTGAGATAATTTGTGGAACCCGTCTCAAATAATATAAATAAATGATGTTAACACTATTGTCAATACTCCAGTAGAAACTATAGTAGTTTCAGCATGTTTTTATTGAGGTAGACTTCACATATTGTACAACTATTTTAATAAATATTTAAGGAATAAGATTACAAAACTGTTCAATGTGAATCTCAATTTTGAGAACATATATGCATACAAACAATTGGGAAGAAATATGTGAAATATAGAAAACGCTAATTGCTGAGGACTAAGATTGCAGTGGTGTTCTCTGTTCCTCCGATATTTCTGTAGTCTCTATAGGTTTCTGTACCTTCCTTATAATCAAAGATAAGTTATCTGTAAAACACAACTACAATCTCCCCCAGTGAGTGTACAATAGATCAGGAGCACAGTTGTAATGCCATGTTTCTTGTGTGGCCTCAAAGCGGTAAGCTGTACTTTCATTTTCTTTTCATTGATTAAAAAAAAAATCTCTTTATAGGTAAATGCCAAAGAGCTTGATCCAAAATTCGCTCATATACAAGTCACTTATGTGAAGCCTTATTTTGATGACAAAGAACTCACAGAAAGAAAGACGGAGTTTGAAAGAAATCATAATATCAACAGATTTGTTTTTGAAGCCCCGTACACGTTATCAGGCAAGAAACAAGGTTGCATTGAAGAACAGTGCAAACGACGTACTATCCTGACCAGTGAGTAGGAATCAATATGTTACTTTCCTATCTGTCTTGGTCCCTTCTCATATACACAAGTACCAGCTGGCCAGCAGGACCATGTGTCTGAAATGTGAATCATTTGTTATTTTACAAGTTTATACAAACATGGCCTTGTAATAAACCATCGTTTTCCCATATGTTACTCCTAATTGCTTAGAGGTGTTCTCATAAAGATAATTTTATCCTTTCATCCTGAAGCAGGAGGACCTAGTTGACACTCTTAGGATTTTTTCTAAGAAAAGCAATGGGAAGGCATAAAACAAGTTGATTCTGGGTTTTCCTAGAATTCTACTGAATTATTTTCTAAAATTGGTTTTGTGCTGCCTCGTCCAACCTTGGTATGAGGAGGTCCTGGTCTAATTGTAGCTCATTGGGCCTTGTCTGGTCTGGGAGGCCTACTCTTTTCTGAAGCAAAACAGAGGAAGAGGAGCTGTGAATTTGGGGGAGAAGGGAGGTGGGAGTTGGTAGAGAGGTGTGAATGGGGGAAAGGTTAGATGAGAGAAGAATAAATACAAAGAAAATAAAATTCTTTTCATGACTACTTTAAAAAAAATTGGTCTTTGCATTTCATAGCTTCAAACTCATTTCCATATGTAAAAAAGAGGATCCCTATAAACTGTGAACAGCAGGTGAATTTAAAACCAATTGATGTTGCTACTGATGAAATTAAAGATAAAACTGCAGAGCTGCACAAGCTCTGCTCCTCTGCTGACGTGGACATGATTCAGCTTCAGCTAAAGTTGCAGGGCTGTGTCTCTGTGCAGGTATGTTGGTTGGCTGTGCAACAAGCACAGAAGGCTGTTGATGTTTCTTTTGCTTTTGTGAGGACGCGGAGCCAGCATTAACTACTATTCTATGTTATGTTCTTATTGGAATAAAAAAAATCAATATTCTTTTTTTTAACATAAGAAATAAATCACATTTAATTTATACGAATTTTGTATTATATCAGAAGACATTATGATAAACCTCTAAGGCTGGCCATGACCTGTATTATTACATCAGAAATCATTAACTAATTTATTGGTGTATCATTTTGCCAGATTAATCCCTTTAGTTAATGTTTTTCATACAAACTTCTCATGAGGAAAAAAAAAATTGATCTCTAAGCTGTGGGTTTCTTAAGTATTTTATTGTATTTATCTGATATTCCCTCAGCCCTTGGGGCTTCTAATGAAAAGGAAAATGCAAACTCTCCTTTTGATTACATCCTTGCCACACTATCATTTCTTTCTCCTGTGTAATTTAGGTCAATGCTGGTCCATTAGCATATGCGAGGGCTTTCTTAAATGAAAGTCAAGCTAACAAGTATCCACCTAAGAAAGTGAATGAGTTGAAGGACATGTTTAGGTAAGTGTTAGTCTTCAGATCATACCTCTATCCTTTTCTTCTATTTGCTGTTAAAAAAAAAAAAAAAAACCAGAAATCAAAATATTCACTAAGTAAGGGTGTTCTCTGCATTTGCCATGATTAATTGATCTCCAAATTGCTCTTTAAGTAAGTGGTCAGGAACCATATGATCTGTTTCATACTCTGAGGCACTAATAGTGTTCCTGTGACCCAAGGGATTCAATATACCAGCTTACTTATTGCTTTGGATATTTTAAGGGACACAAACACAAGGCTATATTCATTACCCGATTTCCTTCATTGCCCGATTGACCTTGCAGTCTAGCATTTCAGAGCATGTAGGAAGGGGTGCAGTGGGGCTGCAAAGGTTGCACAGGCTTCCTTCTAGTCCTTGTGTTGTTACTTCCACTCGGACTCTGCAGCTATGGAGAATGCCTTTCCTTGTCTGCAGTGCGTAGCTCTGTAAGCTAAGGCATCACTGAATGGTCAGGAAAAAGAAAAGTCTGACTCATATGTAAACGGAAATCAATTACAAAGCATGACTAATAGAATAAAATAGACTACGGAGAAAGATAGTGACCTATAAGCTCGTTTGCTCCTGACTTTAATCATTTACTTTTTCTGTCTGCGAGTCATCATCTATTACAGGTTGCAGAGTAACCTGTACTCATTCATTTACCAATATTTATTAATAGTGTCTGCCTGGCAGGTACAAAGAACTCTACTAGTTGCTATGATGGGAATACAAACTATGTAGGCAAAGAGTAACTTTTCTACTGTGTGTATCCACTCTTCATTGTGGGCATTAAATGCACAAAAAATAAGTGAAGAAAATTAACTTAAACATATGAAATAATGGGAGAAAAGACTTTTATGGCAGTTCCTCTACTTTGTCCCTAGTCCTACCAGGCCAAACACTTTATACACAATACTACTAGCCAAATAGTTAGCCCCAAATAAATTCTGTTTGAATGGGTGACATTAAATGACTCCATTAAGTTTCCTAGGGGGCATATGTTTTGAGCCAGGTATTAAATTATTTTTGTTTTGTACTGAGACAGGATCTCACTATATAACCTTGACTAGCCCAGAGCAGGCTATGTAGACCAGGTTGACCTCAAATTCACAGAAACCCAACTGTCTCTACCTCCTGAGTGTTGGTATTAAAGGCATGCACCGGGCACTGAACCAGGTTTTAAAACAGATCAGGAATCAGAAGAGAAAGATAAAAAAGAAAGGTTATTTGAATGTATTTCAGACTAAGGAAGTGACCATACCCAATAGTGGAAAAAAAAACAAAAACAGAAAATTCCAATCTTTTTTTTTAAGAAAGTCATTGTCAAAGTAAATCGTCAAACTTATGGATGGTGATACTTTGTAAGAGTAAGTAATGTTTCTTCTTTGAATCTTCATGTTCTTCCACAGAAAATTCATACAAGCATGCAGCATTGCACTTGAACTAAATGAGCGGCTAATTAAAGAGGATCAAATTGAGTACCATGAAGGGCTAAAGTCAAATTTCAGAGACATGGTAAAAGAACTGTCTGACATTATCCATGAGCAGGCAAGTATTAACATTCTTAAAAGTAAGGACCGACTGGGGTCCCTAAAGTACTACTTAACAAAATATATTGGTTTGAAATGTATTGCCCTAAAATTATTTAGTTTATATTTAATTTTCATTACATTGTAATTTATTTTCTTGTATGAATGGATACATGTGTGGGTGAATAGATGGCTATGTGTTGTATATGTGCTACAGTGTGCATGTGACACGACACCTATACTGTCCTGTGTGTATGAGTACAGATAAAAGGAAAACATGCAGAAGTCCGTTTTTCCTTCCATCATGTGGGTTCCTGGAATTGAACTCGGGTTGTTAGGCTTGACTGCAAACATTTTTACCTACTGAGTCATTTCACTTTTGTTCATCTGATATCTTCAACCATTTAAGTTATGTATTATGAATGAAACTTAAAGCAGTTACCTAAAACTGCTGCCGAAGTAATGATCTAGAAGAGACTAATTTATTCTTTATGCTATGACATCAAAGACAACTAGCTAAGCAAGTCTAAATTGATCTAATGATTGACAAGAGTCTCTCGGGGAGAATCCCAAAGAGGTGAAAAGATTAACTTAGTAGCTACGTTCCTAGATAATGTTCTTATCTTAGCTATAAGGAGCTAGATACTGGCAGTAGGGGTGTGTGGTACATGCCTTTAGTCCCAGCACTCAGGAGGCAGAGGTAGGAGTATCTCTGTGAGTTTGAGGCCAGTCTGGTCTACACAAGTCCAGGACATCCAGGGCTGGTTATACTGAGAAACCCTATCTTAAAAAAAAATAAACAAAATAAACAAACAAACAAAGAATTAAAAAAAAAGAAGTTAGATATTGGCACTAGGAAAATGGCTCAGTGAGCAATGTGCCTGTTGCACATACATGAGTATCTGAATTCAGATACCCAGCACCTAGCTGTAACCCCAGTGCTTGGGGTGGAGTGGAGACTGGAGGATTCCTAGTGCTCACTAGTCAGCCAGCCTAGCCAAATCCATGAGTTCAATAAAACCGTCTCCAGAAACAAAGTCGAGCCCAATAGAAGACACCCATTGTCATCCTTCTGGTATGCACCCACATGAACCCATGCACACACCCATATAAACAAATACATATATTACACATAAGCAAATACCATTACAGCTTTTTTTAACAAGGTAGTGTGATGTAAGTCACAGGCTTTATCACTGAGTGTTAGTATCAACTACAGCTACCTTAGGAAAACAGCCTGAAAAAAAATAAATGTCAACACCTGATCCTAGCTTATAGGCAAATTCTGTCACCATTAAGTAATTACCATTTTTACATAGCCACTGATCCCTATAGAAATCCTGATCATGTTCGTAGACTATCTCTTGGGGCCCTAGAATTTGTGTTTACATATACTTTGCATATGGATTGCCTGTTAACCATTTAAATCTTTTTTATCATGTTTGTAAAAGTTGTGGCATAATGCTCTGCTTCCTCCCTGGGAGTATTTGAGCTTATCATAACACGTTCTTCCTTTCCCCATGAATGAAAACATAGAATAAATAATACTTTTTTCTCTCTGAACAAGGTTACATGTAGCCCAGACTGGCCTTAAACTAAAGCTAGTTTTGAATTCCTAATCTTCCTTCCTAACCTTCCAGGTGCTGGAATTATAGGCATGATCCACCATGCTAAGCTCCAGAGAACAGAATTGGGAAGCTCATTTGTCTTAGAATCTGAGTTTTAGTGATTGAAGGCAGTTGTTCCAGGTGGGAGACTCTCACACAGAAGTTTATCTTACAGTATGGCCCAGTAAATGGTAGAAAGACTTGTCAGACAACAAAAGCTCGCTTTAGGTTAACCCGCCTGGGTCTTTGCATTTCTTTGGTATGCTTTAACTTAAAGAGCTATGGGAGTTTTCATCACTGGGTGTGACTTTGAGTTCACTTTTCTAATCATTGTCATCTGCTCATTATGGAGAACTAGGGTGGACCAGAATTAAGTGGTTAGTGAAGTCAAGTCCAGTCTCCTACATATCCATTCTTTTTGTTTGTTTGTTGTTTCTTATAAAGGAAAACTTTTCATTGGGGCTGGCTTACAGCTTCAAAGGTTTGGTTCATTATTGCCATCATGTTTGTGCGATACTGTCTTAGTAGGGCAGAGCTTTTGCTTGTGTGTCAGAATCTACACATACATGGGGTCTCGAATTGTTCATCCAAAGTACTGACTTTTTGCGAAGCCTCCTTCCCAGGAAATAGACAAAGGATTTGTGCTACAGGTATCTAATTTGAACCTGAAGCTCACCAATTCAGCAAGACTAGCTGGCCAGTGAGCCCTAGGGATCCTCCTATCTCTAACTCCTCAGTGCTAGGGTACCACCATGCCCAGCTTTTTCTGTGAGTACTAGGGATCTGAACTCAGGTCCTCATGCTTGAGCAAATCCTTCCAGTCCTCAGAACTCATGCTATTAAGACAACCTTTGATATAGAAAGAGGATGGGAAACCAAAGATATTCAGCAGACATTCAGGGCAAAAAATTTATCAAGAAGACTTGAGGGGCTTTCAGTGCTCTTTGTCTGCTTTTTGCCACCTTTACTAGCCTATTAGGTCTGAATGTAAATAGCAAGACATTTCTTGATGCTAGGCAGGGACTTTTCTGCTTCCATCACTGTCTGCATCTCGCCCTCACCCCTTAGCACAACAGCAAAAGCACCATCACTCTCCTGAGGCATGTCCTATTAGTAAATGGTGTATGTAGCTGTTTCTTTGAAGCTGTCTGCTTGTTGAATCTCATTTCTCATAATACATGGGGAAAATCAGTAACAATGACTCTTTCACAAAAGATAGAAAACAATTGCACATGTTGTTTTAAGCCCGTGTGGACTGTCTGACAGTTACTTCATTTGCATGCAGCTGCATTACCTAGTCTTGAATTCTAAATTATTCAAATTCAAGGCAAACTATTCAGTTTATTACCACTACTATGATCAGGATATTTAGAATGGTCATTTTGTCAGGTTTTTCCACTAAAAGCATGAATTTTTCAAATCAGGTGGCTACCTCCCACCTGCTTATATCAATTACTTTGTTAAACTATTGGTATTTTTCTTAGCTGAAGAGCAGTATTTTAGGCCCTTGATATGAGCTAACATTAGCTAACCAAGAAAACGTTTTGTTTCTATGTGTTGCATGTTTATGTAAACCATTAACTTTATAGTGAATTTTATAAATGAGTTAATATATTCCATAAGATATTAGAGTAAAAAGACATTTTCCAGCCCTATCTGTTGAAATTGATCATGCTACCACAAAATAGACAGAGTAATCGAGTATATACCGAAATAGGAACTGTTCTATTGAGCCCCATACTTGATTTCTTCAAAAAAGAAATGGCCTTAATATTCCTTGGCAGTTTTCAATGTAATTTTTTACAGTATACCAAAGTGTAAAATAAGTTTTTATACCTATTATTTGGTAAAAGTTAAAGTAAATATACTTTAACTTTTGTTTTCCTTAATTTTGTGACCATGAATTTTTTTTAAAGAATAATTTAAGATTATTAATTGCAGATTTCTTATTTAGGTGGAGTTGGTGGTAGCCACTGTAGGATCTGGTAGGTTTTTCAACACAGCCTCAATGGACACCCCATTCGTTTGTCACATCTGACAGACATGAATAATTGATCAGTCATCAGTTAACTCTGTAGCATGCTTTCAGATTAGTGTCATGAGTTAAGATTTTTGTAAGATCAAATTCCTCTAAGATCTTTTTAAGCCCATTATTTATAACAACACAAATGATAGGACACAGTACTGTCATTTGTAGGCCAAGGCTTAATAGTAAAGCTTCAAAGCCAACTTGAAAACCTACTGTCCTAGTTTGCATACAGTTACTGTGTTAAAACATTCTGACTAAAAGCAACACGGGGAGCAAAGGGATTATTTGGCCTACACATACCTTTCACAGTCCATTATGTAGGCAAATCAGGAAAGGAATCATGAGCTGCTTACTGATGTGTTCCCCATGGCTTGCTCAGCCTACTTTAATATATACTAGGCTCACTTGCCCAGGCTGGTACTGTCCACAGTGGGCTGGATCCTCCTTCCATGTCAATCATTAAAGGCCATCTGATGAGAACATTTTCTCAGTTGGGTTTCCATTTTCTTAGATGACTGTAGCTTATATTCAGTTAAAAAGAACAAAAGAACACACATGCTATGCACTCACTGATAAGTGAATATTAGCACAGAAGCTCAGAATCCTTCTTAGAAGGGGGAACAAAATACCCATGGAAGGATTTACAGAGACAAAGTTCGGAGCTGAGATGGAAGGAAGGACCATCCAGAGACTGCCCCACTTGGGGACTCATCCCATAAACAACCACCAAACCCAGACACTATTGCAGATTCCAACAAGATTTTGCTGACAGGACCCTGATATAGATAGCTATCTCGAGTGAGGCTATGCCAGTGCCTGGCAAATACAGAAGTGGATACTCACAGTCATTTATTGAATGGAACACAGGGTCCCCAATGGAGGAGCTAGAGAAAGTACCCATGGAGCTGAAGGGGTCTGCAACCCTATAGGAGAAACAACAATATGAACTAACCAGTATCCCCAGAGTTCGTGTCTCTAGCTGCATGTGTAGCAGAGGATGGCCTAGTCGGCCATCATTGGGAAGAGAGGCCCTTGGTCTTGTGAAGATTCTATGCCCCAGTACAGGGGAACGCCAGGGACAGGAAGTGGGAGTGGATGGGTCAGGGAACAGGGGGAGGGGGAGGGTATAGGGAATTTTCAGAGAGGAAACTAGGAAAGGGGATAGCATTTGAAATGTAAATGAAGAAAACATCTAATAATAAAATAAATAAATGCATTTTATACATAAAAACATAAAAAAATAAACAAAAAACCCAACCAGCACACCCAATATATTTTAGATTTTTTTCCACTTGTGTGTATATGTATGCATGTATCTGTTATGTGGTGGAGGGAGGGGTGTGGGAGTGTGTCTGCCTCGTATATACAGTGTGGAGGCAAGGAAAAAAAGTGTGTCAGATCCTGTAGAGCTAGACTTAGAAGCAATGTGAGCCTCCCAATGAGAATACTGGGAGCCAAGGTCAGGTCCTTTGAAAGAGCAGGAAGTGCTCTTAACCACTGAGCACCTTTCCAGCCTTGAAAACTCAATATTAGAAAGCCAAATCAAACTAAAAATAAAAGTTTAAGACCTGAATTAAGACTCAAAGAGAGGCAATATAATATATATACTATTCTTTTCCTTTGTCTATTTCATTTAAGCGTAAAACCTTTGTTGCTTTGGCTTTTGATCACCTTAACTGGATAATTTTTAAAATATGTATACCAACATGAATGTATTCCTTCATATACATGTGGAAATATAATATTTACATTTTGTATTTCATTTATTTATATTGATTAGTTTGTATACTCATATTTCAAATAGGCACTTTTGATTCCTACCTTCATTTAGTATTATTCCAAGTCTGCAGGGAAGGAGCACTTGTAAAGTCCCTGGGTGATTCTGAGAATAACTCTGTTAGAAGGTACATGGATGATCCACTACCCTTATCAAAGCTCTTGTGGTGACAAGTTAAAAGATCAGATCCTGTCTCTTTTAATTGAATTTTGCATTTCCTGACCTTTTGTTTTTCCTGATGAGTAACCAGATTTTTTCTGCTTTTTTGATACGCTGCCTTTGTAACTCAGCTGTGAAGACTAAAGCCGGTAATGTTATTCTTTGCTCTTTCTGCTTTTCGTCATTTTAAATAGTACAGTGTCAGTGATAAATTCAAATATGCCTGTAATTTTATATACACAGTCCTTTTTTGGCACTAATGGCTTCAATTGGTGATAATTGTGTGGGTTTTCCTTTTGTTCTTTGTTTCAGATATTACAAGAAGACACAATGCATTCTCCCTGGATGAACAACACATTACATGTATTTTGTGCAATTAGTGGTACATCAACTAACAGAGGTTATGGTTCCCCAAGATACACTGAAGTATGAAGAGATTTGGAAGGAAATGGCAACGAGACTGACCTTTCTCAGGAATATTTGGAGCTGTGCAAATGTTAGCATTTAGAGATTTGATATGTGTGGAGTGTTGCCTCCTGACACCAAAATCGTCATGCTTTCATACAGGGTGCTTACGTATATGTAAATAGTTAAGCAACTCGAAAGTGCCTGAAAATTTGCAGCACTGTGCTTGCTTTGTACTTTTTTAGGTAAATCTATATGCTGAAAAGTAGAGCTCAAAACCATTCGTTCAATTTGCTTAGTTACCACTTACTAATAATGAGAATATGTAAAATTGTATAATGGAACCCAATAAAAGGTAAAGAAAAAAACTTATTTGTAATTCGAAGTGAAGGAAATAATTCTTTGAGTCTAGGGTTATCATTGATAAGAATTTGAATTCATTATCATATAAATCCTTGGGCAAGAAAACATTTTTAAAAACCCACAGGACATGGATAACTGGGGAGTGAATTTGAATTGCTGCCTGTTAGGAGTTAAAGACGGGGTGAACAAAACACAACACAGAACCATGCTTTGACAGGAAAACCTGGGAAAGAAAAGGATCTCCTAGAAGCACCACCAGCCTTACTGCTTGCCACTTGATCCGAGGGCACTAGGCATCAGGGCTGATCTCTCTCCTGTATACGGCAGGAGGGATTTATTGCCTGAGCTTGCTCTTTGAGGGTGTCCGTGAAGCTGAACAAACATCCTTGGAGAATCTGTAGTCTCTATATCCTATGTCGCTTCAAAGGTGTCCAGGAAGCCCAAGGGGTGACTGTACTGGTGATTCTTTTCTCCCGTTGCAAAATTAGCAAGCCCTGTGAGAGAACTTGGTAGTTACCTGAGCATGTCTTGGATTCGTGTAGAAACAGATCTCTTCAGTAATCTGGGATAATCCAGGGTATAAAGAACTTTTTAACAGTAGAAAAAGCATAGATAAAATAGCTCATTTCATGCAGAATTTCGTACTAGCACACCACAGATGACACCATGCCTATATATGGAATTGTTATCATTACATTATTTATATGGTTTGGCTCCCACGACAAGTAGCATAAACATTTTTTTAATGAAATAGAAAGTAGTGTTAGCAACAGCCTTTGAACCGTGACCAACAGGCCATAGAACTCAGATGACTCACTAGCTGATAAACTACACAAGTCATCATAATAAGAACTTGGGATTTTTAGTATAAATACTGGTTTACCTGAGATGAAGGATTGAGTAATCAATTTAGTATCTCTCCCTCCCTGCCTCCCTCTCCTCCCCTCCCATATCTTCTGTGTGTGTATAAGTGTGTGTTTGTGTGTGTGTGTGTGTGAGAGAGAGAGAGAGAGAGACAGAGACAGAGAGACAGAGAGAGACAGAGAATGTCCATTCCTGAACCTTGGGCTTTGGTCTGTGAGTATGAAATATATCACTGAGCATTAACCCAGTCCACCTTGTTCTAACAACATATTACTTCAACTATGGAAAGACAAAGGAAGGAACATGAAAAGAACAACAGGTGGGAGTAAGTTTGTGCCCAGGCTATGCTCCTGCCCTGGGAGTGGGTCAGTAAGAGTATACTTTGTTTATCTAGTCGACTTTCCTAATCCCTAAACACATAAAGGTCACTCTGAGTGATAGTATACCTGTTTATCTAAATTCTAATGGAAACTGAAGCTAAATTCTTCAGGGACTTTGCCTGTGTCATTTGAAAACATCTCCAGTCACTTTCTGAGTGTTTCTTTTCATTAAGATACAATTCACATACCATATACATTCATTTGTTTGAAGTACACAGTTCACTTGATGTTTAAGTACATTCACAGGGTTGCACAAGCATCATCACAAATTTAGAATGGTTTCTCTCACCCACAAGGCTCATATGCATTAGCAATTACTCCCCTACCCCCAGCATTCAACCCCCCAGCACCCAGCAATCATTGTTAACCTGTTCTCCAAATCTATAGATTTGCCTCTTGGAAACATTAACGTATCTTTTGGTGCCTGGATTACTTCACATAGCACAAAGTGTCCATGTCCATAGCTCATTCATATAACATATATCAATCATTAATCCATCCCCTTCCGTGCCTGAATAATATTGTTTCAGATAAGTATACTGTCTTTTATCTAGTCTTGGACATTTGAGTTATTTACATTACAGAGCTCTTAAGAACACTGTTAATCGGAACAAGAATTTCCAGGTACTTGTGTGGGTGTATTTTCAGTCCTCTTAGGCATAGATGTGCAAATGGAATTACTGGATCACATGATAACCCTAACCTTTAAAGGACTATCCAAACTTTTCCACAGCAGCTACAGCGCTTTGTGTTCCCCTCAGCAATGCACTGGGTACCAGGTTCTCCTAACTTCCCCAGCACTATTATCTTTGATTGTCATCCCAGTAGCATTAGTGTGGTATATCCTTGTGGTTTGTGTTTGAATTCCCCTGATAGCTGACAAAGTTGAGGATTGTTTCACGGGGATATTGGCCAGTTTTCCATTCTTTCTGAAACGACATCGATGTACCTCATTATTAGGGTAAAATCAGGTCATTTGTCTGTTGAGTTGCAAGGTGGTTGTTTTTTTAAAATATATTTTTGGTAGAACATTCCATCTCGTGTATATTATTTGAATATCTGTCTCCTGTTACTTTTCTTTAAAGCAACAGGGTCTTGCTTGTCCACTTGGGCTGGTTCTAAATGTCTAGGTTTAAGCAATGTTCTTGTCTCAGCCTGTCGCTGGCAATTTGGGAGACAGCTGAATCCTGACAGCTACAGAACACTCCACTTAGGTGTGGCCCACATCTTGATTTGCACCACAGTGCAGAATTTCAGAATGAGTCACTATGAAGCAAAGTTTGGGTTTATTTTTAGTTAAAAAAAAAAAAGACCCTCTCCCCTCACCTGTGTGTGTGTCCACACTCATGCGTACACTCTCAATTCCTTTATGTTGTAAGTTTTGAAAGTGGAAAGTATGAGCTCTTTAACTTAGTTCAGTTTCAAGAGTTAAAAAGCTATTGTGTTCCTTCTGCATGGATATTAGGATAAACTTATTGATTTTTGTAAAAAGAGAAAAGGCAGTGGAAATTTGTGTAGAAGTTGTTGTAACTCTATAACTATAAGAGTAGGGCCATCCTAAAATAACTTATTGATTTTTGTAAAAAGAGAAAAGGCAGTGGGAATTTGTGTAGAAGTTGTTGTAACTCTATAACTATAAGAGTAGGGCCATCTTAAAATATTAAGGGTACAGGAACACTTGATATTTAAAATGTTTTTCCATTTATCTTAATTTTAATTCTTTCAACAGTAGTATATCATTTTTAAAGTTTAGATTTACTTATTTTATATGCGTGAGTGTTTTGCCCATGTGTATGTCTATGTACCATGTGCCTCCTGGTGCCTTGAAGGTCAAGAAAGTAGCACTTGATCCACTGGAACTGAAGTTACAGATGGTTGGGAGCCACCATGTAGATGGTAAGAACTGAACCCAGGTCCTCTGCAAGAGCAAAATGCCATCTTAATTCTTATGTAGTTTTTAAGTCTATGTTTTGCATTTATGTTTTTATTTCATTCTATAATTCCTTGGGGTTTTTTAGTTTTTATGCTGTTGAATAGGAAATTATCTTCTTTATTTCATTTTTACATTGCTCATTTCTAGCTTATAGAAACAATTGTGTGGCCTTTAATTAGGTCCAGTGGGTAATTTGGGTTTCTTCCACTTAATATCCTATAATCCTCCTTTCTAATTTTTTTTTTTGAGACAGGGTTTCTCTGTGTCACTCTGGCTGTCCTGAAACTCTGTAGATAAGCTGGCTTCAAACTCAAGAGATCTGCCTGCCCCTACCTCCCAAGTGCTAGTACTAAAAGTGTGCACCCACAACCCAGGCTCCTTCTTTCTAATCTTGATGCCTTTTGTTTTCTATTCGTACCTCATACCTCCCTAGAACTCCCTAACAATTTGAAATGACAGTAGTCAGAGCAGACATTTTACTCCTTATCTGGGAAAAGTGTGTCAGTCCTTTTCAGGATGGTGCCAGTTGTGCGGTTTTAGTAAGTCTTAAAATGTAAGTGCAGGAAGTTTCCTCTAAATGATTTGCATCTGTATCCTCACAAATTCAGTTCTTCCTATGTTTCATATCGGGCTCAATTATCCATAGCATCCCTATATGTTACATGGAAATTAACACACAAATGATCAAGAAGAAATAGACTCCAGTTTACATGAAGTCAGATATGGTGCCAAGGTATCCTGCTTCTATATTTTCAGCTATTCTATATTCTTTAATTATGATGTCTTACATTAATATTCTGTGACTTTCCAAGAAAACCCAGAATAAGCCCATCTTCTAATTTTTTGCTGGTGTGAAATTTGTGCCTAAAAGTTTCATGTATTTCCTCAGAACCTTGCACAGAATAAGCACTTGAATAGTCTCAAGGGAAGAAGTCTATGTTATAGAAACTGATCTAACTCCCTTGGAGCCCTTTGTAATGTCCAAAATGATATAGACAGAGAACCTAGCCCTCAGCGAGGTTGTTCTTGAAGGAGATAGGAAACATTATTTCTGTAAAACAGATAACATGTTGCAGTCTGAAGAAATAGTAAATAAGTGGTGTGGCAAATGCTCCACAAGGCAGAGCCAGTCAAGATTAAAGCTGAGGCTTCACAGCAGAGACAGGGTGAGGGCAAAGCTCCAAGGACTGGGAAAGAACTACCTTAAATGTGCTGAGTAAACCCTAGGCACAACTTTAAACAGGAAATGGAAAATGTTTAACTTCATTTGAATTTCAATGTGAAGTCTGGTCATTAAATCCAATCACCACTGCTTAGGATGTGCAAAATAAATACACACATTATATATCATAACATTCGCTATGGGGTTTTAGCCTTGGAAATACAGTATTGGGGGAAAATTTTTTTCAACTCTCCCTGTAGGTTAAACTTTCTTGTGATTCATCTCATTTCTAATTAGAACTGTCAGTCACCACAGTAGCTCTGGATAGATTTCATTAAAGCCTTGTGATTCTAGATGACACAGTTTGGTTGATGGGGAGCACTTAAGGAAACTCACCCCCAAACCTCTACTGCCCAGGGCTTTGGCCTGCCTCTTTCATTTGAAGATTTTGACATTCTTCTGTGTAGGATATCTGTGTCAGAATTCCAGACTCTCCACTGAATATATTATTCAATCCTTCTGTGCCTACATTCCCTCACCTGTAAAATGGAGGTGTTAATTTTACTTATACCCTTAAAGGCTCAATAAGTTCTCATGTATAATATGTAGAAAATAATGTCTGTGGGCAGTAGGGCAGTGATCAGTCACTAAAGTCCTTGTGCCTTGCAAGCACAACAACTTGAGTTTAGAACCCCAGGATCCAGATAAAAAGCCAAGCATAGTAGTGTGTGCTTATAATTTCAAGAATACTGAGATGGAGCTGGGTGTGGTGGCTCATGCCTTTAATCCCAGCACTCGGGAGGCAGAGGCAGGTGAATTTCTGAGTTCTCGGGGCCAGCCTGGTCTACAAAGTGAGTTCCAGGACATCCAGGACTATACAGAGAACCCCTGTCTCAAAAAACCAAAACCAAAAAAAAAAAAAAAAAGAATACAGAGATGGGAGTGTTAGAGTCAGCTCTCCAAAGCTCACAGGTTAGCCACACTACACCTGGAGAAGTTCAAAGCTATTGAGAGACCCTGTCTCAAAAAGTGGAAGGTGTTTTCAAGGAACTGACATCATCTAAGATTGTATTCGACCTTCACAGTAGCTTATGTAATAGTTGTACCCACCCACATAGGAACACTGCTTATACACGTACACAAAAATGTGATGCTTGCTACATCTACATAATTGTCACATTATATGTGAACTATGGCTCTGATCTTGTCCCTAAAGCTTAAGAGAATTTTGACAGCCATCATACTATCCTCACTATCTGGTTTTAACCATTGCATTTTAAATGGAATGGTCCATGATTAGGTAAAGATCAGGCCATTTTGACTTTTGATATTACAGTCCCTTACTCTCACCAGATTGTAGAGTTCTTTGCCCCCATTTAGGCATGTAATTTTGTGTGTGTGTGTGTGTGTGTGTGTGTGTGTGTGTGTACCAGCAAACACATACAAATGTTGGTTGTTACCAACCAGCACCACATATCCTAGCTGAACAGAATCCAGGTATCTTTCTTTTACTTGCACAGGCAAGCTTGCCTCACTACTTACTGGCACATACCTTGGCTTCCTTCCACTGGGAGAAAGATACAGCAGTTGTTTGGGAGAGAAAACTCTCGTGGATTGAATGTAGGCCTCTTGTTCATGTTACCCTGACAATTCCCACATAACTGTCCTGTGGCTCCCTTGATTTGAACCAGGGAAGCTTTCAGACTTCCCCCCCCCCCCCCCCCTTTAAGAAAATGGGCCTTACTATGTAGCTAATGCTGGCCTCAATTCACAGCAATCTTCCTTCCAAAGTACTGAGGCTACAAGCATGAGCTACCACAGCCAGTTCATTTTTATATATAGCAAGCATTTTGGAAGCAACTCAGCTCCACCAAGTTTGCAGATACGTAATCCCAGCTTTGCTTTGTGTGCACACTTAGCCTGTCTCCCTGAACACTGCTGAGCCACATTGTTCCCATCCCTCAGTTCTTGCCTTTCTCTAGGAATACACCCACATTCCCATGCTGTGTGTTCTACTCAGCTTCCACTCTCCAGCAGAATGCAGCCCCCTAACTATGCCCCTCAACGCCAAGCCAATTACCTAATGACATTTGAACAAGTCTCCAAAGCTTCTGTGACTGGGACAAATTGACAGGATTTGAACAATCCCCTCCAGTAGGTCTTGAGGTAGTTCTGACTACAATGTACCCTTTCAACCATGGCCTACAATTTCTTCATGAGTAACGCCTCTAGACCTTAGCCCCTACCCCCCTGCCTGCCCCAAGCTCTGCAGGAGATATTTCTTTCACAGGACTATGAGAAAGCCAGGCCCCTAGTCAGTTTCTTTCCCCTCCTGCTGTGATCATGACACATCCCTGGGACATCAGTTAGGCCACCACCCACCAGGCTACCAGGATGTGGCTGAGGTGGGGGTGGGGTGCCTTGCACTTCCCCTTTCCAGGAAGCCAACTAACTCTAAATTGCTCCATCCTTCCCACTGACGCCCTCCTAGTTGATCTGGAGTGTTCACTTTCATGATTTTTCTCAGGAGTGATTGCTACTTTAGATCAGTGGTTCATGATGTGGGGTGGTGATATCTTTGGGGGAGGGGGTGTCAAACAACACTTTCACAGGGGTGGCCTAAGACCAGATATTTACATTACAATTCATAACAGTAGAAAATGTACAATTATGCAGTAGCAATGGAAATAATTTTATGGTTGGGGGGGGTCAGCACAAAGTGTCACAGCATTAGAAAGGTTGAAAACCACGACTTCAGGTTTTGGAGCAGTGGTTCTTAACTAGAGGTGATTTCACTAGACATTTGGCAATCCCCAGAGACACAATTCTGTAACTCCACCTCTGACACTTCTGGACTCTACAAGCACTTGTGCTCAATGTGAACATACCCACACATGCATACATGCATCGACATATAATTTAAAATAATAAAAATAAATCCTTAGAGTAATTGATGGTGCAAACAGCACAAAAGATGAGATACACTGTCTTGGAAGGACTGTTTTCCTCACTGAACTTTTGCATGCCTGGATTTTTTTTCTACTGTCAGTTCCTACTATCTATTCCATTCTGTACCACAAACAGTGATGATCTACCTGACCTTTGTTCCTAACTCAGCACTTCACTTTCAGGTTAGCCAGACATGGTGACCAGAAGCTACTGAAGATTAGCTTCATAATCTCTGGCTGGCTGTCCTTCCCGCCGGTGCTCCAGGAAAGTGAAGCCTTTCTCATTCTAGCAACCATCATTGCATTGACTAGGGCAGGCAATGCTAATTCTAGGCAAGTTGCCACCTGAGAAGCAATTCTCTTCTTTACTAAAATGAAATGAAGTAAAAATAAAATGAAACAAGGCCTCTAAAAGTATTAATCTTAAACCAGGTATGGTGGTGTGTATCTTTAATCCTAGCACTCAGGTGGCAGAGGCAGGTGCATCCCTGTGAGTTCCAAGCCAGCATGGTGTACAGAGTGAGTTCCAGGACAGCCAGGGCTACACAGAGAGATCCTGTCTTGAAAAAGACAAAAGGAAAAAAATGCCAAGATTATTAATCCTGAAAAAAAGAAAAACAGTAGGTAGGGGCAGGGTTAGAGATCTACCTATTGAAAGATTTAAAAACAACAACTACAAAGTCTAGAATCAAGGGATATGTGAACCCTTTTTATGTTGCTCATAAAGATAAAATTTCTTTCCTAAATTCTATCATTTTAAGATCATCCCAATAAGAATTCCAAAATATGCCGGGCATGGTGGCGCACGCCTTTAATCCCAGCACTCGGGAGGCAGAGGCAGGTGGATTTCTGAGTTCGAGGCCAGCCTGGTCTACAAAGTGAGCTCCAGGACAGCCAGGGCTACACAGAGAAACCCTGTCTCGAAAAATCAAAAAAAAAAAATTTCCAAAATAGAAATTTTAAACTTGACAAAGTGAGTCTAATTTTATTAAGAAAAAAATTAAAATGTAAAGTGATGGCAGATATGGTGGTACAGACCTTTGTTCCACTCAAAGGACTGAGGCAAGAGGATGCCAACTTCTGGGCCAGTTGTGCTTCATAGCAAGACCCTGTTCAAAAACAAGCCTTATTTTAATATTGTTTTGGAAATGCTGAGTAAATAATATCAGAACAACTGACTATACACTAGCACAAAATTTGAGAGTTTAATTGATCACAGATTTTTTTTTAACATGAAAAAGCCTAAAACTTTAGATGACCTATAACAAGGGTACTTACAAATCAATAAGATGACATTTCTCAGTAAGAAAATGGGTAAAGTATAGATGGATATATAGTTCTGGAGTATGTACAGTATAGTAGCATATATGAGGCCTGGGTTTCAATCCACAATAAAGAAAGCAAGTGGGGCTGTGGATGTAGCTCAGCTGATAGGCAGTAGTTTGAATAAAATGTTCCCCCGTAGGTCCATAGGGAATAGCGCTACTAGGAGTAGGTGTGGTCTTGTTGGAGGAAGAGCATCAAATCATTTCCTACTGCCTGTGAATCAAGATGTAGAACTTTCAGGTCCTTCTCCAGCACCATATCTGCCTATATGCCACCATGTTTCCCCACTTGGTTTTAGGAAAGAATCTCTAATAATTTTTGAATGTCCCTGTTTTAGGGTTTCTAGTGCTATGAAGATACACCATGATCACAGGATTCTTATAAAGTAAAACATTTCATTGGGGCTAGTTTACAGTTTCAGAGATTTAGTCCATTATCATCAAGGCCCTGACTTGCATCTCCACTAACATATAAAGCCTTTACATGTGTAATCTCAGTCAGCACTTGGGAATTAGAGGTAGTAGGATCCAAAATGCAAGGTCATCCTCAGCTACATAGTTAGGTTTGTAGCTATATAAGATCCAGTCTCAAAAAAGAAAGGAAAAGAATATGAATAGGCAATTTGAAAGACAGTAAAAATGGCCTCTAAACATATAAACAGATGTTCAACTTTATTATTAAAGAAACACAAGGCTAGAGAGAGACAGAACTCAACCATTAAACACTAAGGCACACAGCCAAAACTTCAAGAAATGCAATTAAAACAATAGTGGACAGAGGATGAGGCATCTTTAATACACTCTAAGAAAAAACAAAATGGGAATAAACATTGAGCCACCTAGTCTAAAAAATAAAATAAAATAAAATAAAATAAAATAAAATAAACGGCTACAACTTGTGGCACCTTCCCTTGGTTTCTTGCTTATATTTTCTTTGTTTCTTACCACCCATAACTACTGCTCCCCAGAGCAGGCTCCTCCTATATTTCTTTGCCATCTTGATAAAGATGGAGTAGTCAGAGTTTCAATAGACATGCCAAGAAAGGTTTTCACTTCCATTACAAATTTGTTCGATTTTGTTCTTTTTATTATTGTCATTTCTTTAAAAAATTTTTTTTTGATTGGTTAGTTGATATGTTTTTCTTTTCTGGTTTGAAGGACAGACCTTTTACCAAGATGACTAATGCCAAGAATGAATTTACCCAGGTGAGGACTCAGCCCTGAGTCACAAAGATACCACATTTCTGTTGACCCACACAGAATATTATCTAAACGAAACATAAGCACAGCAATTATAAGGCAGGACTCAAGCTAAAACAGCAATACACATGGGATTGCTGCAGATGGGTAAGTAAGGAGGAAAGGAGAAGAGGGTGTGTAAAGAAATCATAGCACATAGCCCCTGGCCCTATTCTAAGTTTGAATAAATTTATCTGATTCAGTGTTCAATATAATGTTGTAAAGTCATTTATTAATGGAGAACCTAAGAGACACTGAAGCTAGCTGACTTGTTTGAGATGAATTAATAATTGGCAGAGGTGGGATTTGAATCCAAATCGGGCAATTTTCACTCACATTCTTTCTGAGAGGAATAAAAGGGAAATGAGAGACCTAAGAGAACAGAGAGAAGGTGAAAGAGAGGCTCAAGTTCTCAAACATTGGGAAGCAGTTGTCAGAGGGCGCCCAGACTCCTTTGCAGTTCTAACCCAAGCTCTTGCAATGCCAGTCCTTGGTTGCTGTTACCAAAGCTTCCTGAGATGATCTAGTTTCATCTAGGGGAATAGGTGTTATGCACAGAAATAAACACTTTTTTCATGACATGAAAAAAAAAAAACACGTTTTCAAAAGGAATCCACTTGAGTTCAGTAACATAAAAGTACTGGCTTTGGGTTCCTTGTCCTCCTGTTCCCCTAGGCATAACCTAGACAGCAACCAATTGAAAGCTCCCTTTATGCCCTTCTCCCAGCATTTTAGCTGGGATTTAAGCAGGAAAGGGTAAACTTTCAGCTGTTATTTGGTTGGCTCTTTGAGACAGAATTTCTCTGTGTAACCAACCCAGACTGATCATGGACTTGCAGCAATTGTCTTATCTTTACCTTCTAAGTGCTGGGATTACATGTAGCAACCCAGATGGCTGAACTGCCGATTTTGAACAAACCATTCCATCTTAGTAAACTTAGATGGGGTCAGTTTTTTTAAGATCCATTCTATTAATTTATCCCCATGGCACTGACAAGGGAACTCAGGCATTAGACATGCTAGGCAAGTGCTCTATCTATCCCAGCACTACACTCCCAGACCTTTCACAAAAGTTTTTTATACTAATAGTGTTATTATCTATAATGCCTGTTCTACTTTTCTTCTGTAGTTGTGTCAAAACACTGACCAAAAGGGAGGGGAAAGGGCTTATTTGACTATACACAGATCATAGTCCGTCATTGAGAGAATTCAGCACAAGAACACCAGCAGGAACTTAAAGCAGAAATCATGGAGAAACGATGTTTGCTTGGTTATGCACAGGCTAATGCTTGTCTAGGTTTGTTTTTGTTTTTGTTTTTTTGTTTTATTTTTTAATACAGCCCAGAACCATCTACCCAGGAATGGCGTTGCCCACAATGGTCTGGACTTTCCACATCAATTAAAAATGAGGAACCCCTACCACATGCCCATAAGTCAATCTTATTTATACAGTTTTCAGTTGAGATTCTTTCTCCTTTCTAGAAATTATGGGATGTTATTTGTCAAGTTGACATTTAAAACTTATTAGAAATATATATATTCAGAATAATTAAATATATATTTCATTTCCATCTGACAAAAGTTATATATGCTTTGGAGTTCAATGTAATGTTTTGATATTTATATATTGTAGCAATAAAAATAAGTAAATTAGCATACTTATCATCCCACATACTTATTTCCTTATGTAAGACTGTCTAATACCCACACTTCCAGTAATTTTGAAGTACATAATGCATTAATCTATAGTCATGCTCAGGAGGATTAACAGACTCTATTCTTCCTGTCTAGCTGCAACTTTGTGCCATTTAACCAACACTTCCCCTCTACCAACAGGATTTATATAACTTATAAAAGCCAATTTTGATTCATGCCAGAGTCTACTACACCCCTCGTTTCCATTTTTCAGACCCTGAAATAAGTTCTCAAGAGACCCCCCCCCTGGTTTTTATCCACTTTGTTTCTCAGTTTTAGAGTACGATTATGATAAGTTCTTTTTCTCATTGCTACGACCAAATACCTGACAAGAAGCAGCTTAAGGAAAGACGAGTTTATTTTTGGCAATCAGGTGGACATTGGAGCTCTCTGCCATGGCAACAGGAGGGTGAGACACAGCAGAAGCAGAGTGAAGCAAATGCCAGTGCTCAGTTCACTTTTTCCTTTTTCCCTTATTATTCAGTCTAAGACACCAGCCAACGCAAAGCAGGCAATCACAGTGCTGTCTCCTAAGTGATTCCACATCCAGTTAGGTTGACAACCAACATTAATCATTGTGGTATTCTGTAGACATTAAACCTTTATTACTAAATCAAACATCGAAACATAAGATAGAAATGGGATTCTAGACCCTTCAAGTTGGTGGAAAAATAACTCTGGACATTTATAAACCTATTTCTGGAGAATGGGAAGAGTGTTAAGATCCACTTCCTCAGTCTTCAGCTAGGGCCTCCTTCATGAGTTCCAAAGCCACAAAGCCAACTGTTTGCTCAGTTGTTTTCTTCAGGTGGCTCCTGCACACGTGCCAACCACATGCCTTCGCAAGCTTCCGCCTCTTCTCTTTTACAAGATTATATTGTTATTTATTCTTTAAAATTCGTATATACTTATAGACTATTTTAATCATATCCACCATTCCCATCCTCAAGTTCTCCTCAGTGTTCCCCTCAAAATGTTCTTACAAAATTTACGACAGCCATTTTTGTTGTTATTGCTGGGTAAAGAGTCATCCATTGAAGTATGAACAATCTACTAGCAGCCATGGCTCCACAGGGGAGTGATTCAACAGCATCTCTGCCATGAGTAAGACAATACCCTCCCACTTCTGTTGGCACTTTCACTGGCTTTATATGTGCTGTGAGTTGGGGTATGCAAAAACCATATCCAGTCCAGAAATCAGCATTCCACACCTTTCTCCACTTATCTGCCAGTTCTTACATTCTTTCTGCCTACTCTTCTAAGATGTTCCCTGAGCCTTGGATAGGGGGAGGGTAATATAGAGGATTAATCCACAGCTTAGAACTCAAAGCTCTTCACACCTTGCACTTCGAGCAATTGCCAGCCTCTGCATTGTTACCCATTTCAAAAAGAAGCTTTCCCCGCAAACAAACAAACAAACAAACAAAAAAATAGAAGCAACACAAATCTGTAGATATAAACATAAATATTTAGAAAGCAGTTTGACAGAATGACCATTTAGCAGAACAACAGCAGGTTCCTCCTAGGACTCACGATCTCCCAAGTCAGGAGCTTTTGACCAGGTTTACATTGCCAGGCAGGAAATCCCTCCTGTGGAGCAGGCCTCATATTCAATCAAAAAGCAATCAAAAGTCTATTGCACAGACAGGTCAAGATGGTAGCATTCAGCATCCAGTGCTAGTTGAGATCATTGCTGTCTTTTTTCCCTTAGCAATGTAAATTACACCTTCTGACACTATGTAAGCTAGCCAGTATGATGTTTTCCTAGTCAAAAGAGGTTAATTTCTCTGTCTTATATTCAAAATGACTAGAATAAAAAGCCTATTCCAAAATAATAACTGTCTTTGAATAATAATAATAATAATAATAATAATAATAATAATAATGCCTTTCTTAGCATGCATAGTGAGACTCTGACTGACTCCTAGATTTCTTTACATCTTGATAAAGAAGAAAAAAGCAAGAAACCAAGAGAAGATGACATAAGTAGTGCTCATCTTGTATTAAATTAGGTGGCCCAGTATTTGCTACCTTTTGCAATACTTATTTATTAAATTATATTAATCATTAATAATAATTGTTAAGAATCATTACTTATAATTTATTTATTACAGTTTTGTGAAAGGTGTACAACCAGAGCAATAGCAGTAGCCTGTATTGTTTTACGTGACTCTGGAGCCTCCTGACCAATAACTTGTAACAACGTATACTATGCCTGGCACTGAGTTTTTCATTTACTGACCAATGTCTTCTAGCAGGATTGTTGACTGTCCATGCAGGGTATTTCCATTGAAACTCCTTTTTTTATGTGTATTAGTGTTTTGTCTGTGTACCATGTGAGTGCCTGGTGCCTACAGACCCTGGAAGAACGTATCAGATCCCCTAGAGCTAGAGTTACAAACTATTGTTAGCAGCCATGTAAGTGCTAGAAACTAAACCGCAGGTCTTCTCTAAAAACAAGTGCTCTTAAACACTGAATAATGTCTTCAGCTCCATATATATTTAAATCATCTCTAAATTACTTATAATGAAAAGTTATACAAATTGTTGCTTTACTGCTTTATTTGGGGAATAATGAGGGAAAAAAATTGTTAATTCTCAGTACAGGTACACCGTTTTTAAACTTGTAGCCCAGACTAGCTATAGATCTCTGTGACCTAGACATGCTTCAAACTCTAACAATTCTCCTGCCCCAGCTTCCTGAGCACTGGAATTACAGATATGAGCTAGCATGCATGGCTGCAATTATTTTTTAATATCTTCACCCAGCCATTGGCTCTACATATTCAGAACCCATGGAAATGGATAGCAGGTTGTAGCTGAGGCTCTGTAGTCCACACAGCCTCTGTTAAAAAGTATTCAGCTCTGCTGTAGCAGGATAAAAGCTGGCTTCAACAATATGTAACAAATGGGTGGGGCTGTGCTCCAATTAAAGGCAATGAAAGATGGGTGTTATGACGTATTCCTGTCATTACAGTATGTTATGTACAGCCAAGTGCTGTCAGAACAGTACTTGAATTATAGAAGCAAGATGATAAGGAGTTGAAAGTCATGCTTGGCTACTTATCGGATCTGGAGCCAGCTTGGGCTACTCTCTCCAATAAACAGAGATAAACCAGATTTGGCACATGAACTACTCCCCACCCCCCAGGATACTTATCCACTTTCCTTCCTTACATCTAATCATGCAAATCCTATGTAGCTCACTTCCTACATCATTGTTAAATGTATCCCCCCACTTCACCCACATTTATACCATTTTTAGTTCATGTCTTTGTCCATTGCACTTTCTGACTGGGACGAGTTAAGCAAAGATGAAGGCTGCACGGAAAGATGCTTTATGAACATAGTCCATATCCTTCCCAGGTTTCATTTCACTTCTGTTTTTGTTTGATTTGTGAGATAAAAATCTGGCAATGGAGCCCCAGGCTTTGGCTTAGGAAGGTAAGCAGTGCTATATCATCCTTGTTGACTTGGCACAATACTGCATGAAAGCTGTCTAAAGAAGGGAGAGTTTACACTGTTTCTAAATGTAAAGATACTGTCTCTTCTATCAGGAAAATATCAAAGGAACTGACAGCATGAGTATCAGGAAGTTGGTCGCATTGTGTCCATAGTCAGGAAAGAGACAACCTCCAGAACTTTTTCTGTTTGACAAGTATTTTATTTATTTATTTTATTAGATACTTCTTTATTTACATTTCAAATGCTATCCTGAAAGTTCCCTATACCCTCCCCTCACCCTGCTCCCCTACCCGCACACTCCCACTTCTTGGCCCTGGCATTCCCCTGTACTGGGGCATATAAAGTTTGTAAGACCAAGGGGTATTTCTTCCCAATGATGGCCGAATAGGCCATCTTCTGCTACATATGCACCTAGAGACACGAGCTCTGGAGGTACTGGTTAATTCATATTGTTGTTCCACCTAAAGGGTTGTAGACCCCTTCAGCTCCTTGGGTAATCTCACGAGCTCCTCCATTGGGGGCCCTGTGTTCCATCCTATAGATAACTATGAACATCCATTTCTGTATTTGCCAGGCACTGGCATAGCCTCACTAGAGATAGTTATATCAGGGTCCTTTCAGCAAAATCTTGCTGTTATATGCAATAGTGTCTGGGCTTGGTGGCTGATAATGGGATGGATCCCTGGGTGGGGTAGTCTCTGGATGGTCCATCCTCTCATCTTAGCTCTAATCTTTGTCTCTGTAACTCCTTTCATGGGTGTTTTGTTCTCTATTCTAAGAAGGAATGAAGTATCCATACTTTGGTCTTCGTTCTTCTTGATTTTCTTGTATTTTTCAAGTTGTATCTTAGGTATTCTAAGTTTCTGGGCCAATATCCACTGATTAGTGAGTGCATATCTAGTGACTTCTTTTGTGACTGGGTTATCTCACTAAGGATGATATTCTCCAGATACATCCATTTGCCCAAGAATTTCATAAATTCATTTTTTTAATAGCAGAGTAGTATTCCATTGTGTAAATGTACCATATTTTCTGTATCCATTGATCTGTTGAAGGACATCTGGGTTCTTTCCAGCTTCTGGCTATTATAAATAAGGCTGCTATGAACATAGTGGAGCATGTGTTCTTATTACCAGTTGGAATATCTTCTGGGTATATGCCCAGTAGAAGTATTGCTGGATATTCTGGTAGTACTATGTCCAATTTTCTGAGGAACCTCCAGACTGACTTCCAGAGTGGTTGTACCAGCTTGCAATCCCACCAACAATGGAGGAATGTTCCTCTTTCTCCACATCCTCGCCAGCATCTGCTGTCATCTGAGTTTTTGATCTTAGCCATTCTGACTGGAATGAGGTGGAATCTCAAGGTTGTTTTATTTGCATTTCCCTGATGATTAAGGATGTTGAACATTTTTTCAAGTGCTTCTCTGCCATTCAGTATTCCTCACTTGAGAATTCTTTGTTTAGCTCTGAATCCCATTTTTTAATGGGGTTATTTGAATTTCTGGAGTCCAGCTTCTTGAGCTCTTTGTATATATTGTATATTAGTCCCCTATCAGATTTAGGATTGGTAAAAATCCTTTCCAAATCTGTTGGTGGCCCTTTTGTCTTATTGACAGTGTCTTTTGCCTTACAGAAGCTTTGCAATTTTATAAGGTCCCATTTGTCAATTCTTGATCTTACAGCACAAGCCATTGCTGTTCTGTTTAGGAATTTTTCTAATTCTAGAAAATATCTTCAAAGCTTTACCCCACTTTCTCTTCTATAAATTTCAGTGTCTCTGTTTTTATTTGGAGGTCTGTGATCCACTTACACTTGAACTTTGTACAAGAAGATAAGAATGGAACAATTCTTCCAGGACAGCCAAGGCTATACAGAGAAACCCTGTCTTGGGGGGTGGGGGTGGGGGGGAAGGATCAATTTGCATTCTTCTGCATGATAACTGCCAGTTGTGCCAGCACCATTTGTTGAAAATGCTGTCTTTTTTCCACTGGATGGTTTTAGCTCCTTTGTCAAAGATCAAGTGACCATAGGTGTGTGGGTTCATTTCTGGGTCTTCAATTCTGTTCCATTGATCTACCTGTCTGTTGCTGTACCAGTACTATGCAGTTTTTATCACAATTGCTCTGTAGTACAACTTGAGACCAGGCATGGTGATTCCACCAGAGGTTCTTTTATAGTTGAAAATAGTTTTCGCTTTCCTAGTTTTTTGTTATTCCAGATGAATTTGCAAATTGCCCTTTATAACTCAGTGAAGAAACGCCCTGGTATTTTGATGGGGATTGCATTGAATCTGTAGATTGCTTTTGGCAGGATAGCTATTTTGACTATATTAATCCTGCCAATCCATGAGCATGGAAGATCTTTCCATATTCTGATGTTTTCTTCAAATTCTTTCTTCAGAGACTTGAAGATCTTATCAAACAGATCTTTCACTTCCTTAGTTAGATTCACACCAAGGTATTTTATATTGTTTGTGACTATTGTGGAGGGTGTTGTTTCTCTAATTTCATTCTCAGCCCATTTAACCTTTGTGTAGAGAAAGACTATTGATTTGTTTGAATTAATTTTATATCCAGCTACTGCACTGAAGCTGTTTATCAGGTTTAGGAGTTCTCTGGTGGAATTTTTAGGGTCACATATATGTACTATCATATCATCTGCAAATAGTGATATTTTGACTTCTTTCTTTCCACTTGAATCCCCTTGATCTCCTTTTGTTGTCGAATTGCTCTGGCTAGGACTTCAAGTACTATATTGAATAGGTACGGAGAAAGTGGGCAGCCTTGTCTAGTCCCTGATTTTAGTGGGATTGCTTCGTTTCTCTCCATTTAGTTTGATATTGGCTATTGGTTTGCTGTATATTGCTTTTATCATGTTTAGGCCTGTCCCAGAAGCAGTGTGCCTCTGCCTGTCCCAGAAGCTGTGTTGCTTCTGCAGTCTGCTGCTTGCCCTCCGCAGTCCACAAGCTAATCTGTTCACACTGGTCTCAGAGGGACCCGGGAGAGAAGATGGCTCCCTTACCTGCTCTGGGAGTCACAGCCCTACCTGGCTGCCACCTCTCCTCTGGTGGGGAAGGTTCCTGGATATCTGCTGCCAGAAACAGGGGTCTGTCCCAGAAGCTGTGTCGCTTCTGCCTGTTCCAGAAGCTGTGTTGTTTCTGCAGTCTCCTGCTCACCCTCAGCAGTCTGTGAGCTGATCTGCTGAGTCTCAGAGGGAGACATGATCAAGTATTTTATTTTTTAGACAAGGTTTTACTAAGTTGTCCAGGGTAGCCTTACAGTCACTCCTTGGCCCATAATGTTCCTCAATTTTTGATCCTCTTATTTCTGCTTTTCAAATAGGTAGATTTACAGGCCTGTGCTGCAAAGCCCAGAGATGCCTTCAGTTTCTGTCTCCCCAGCAGATTCTTTTCCAAGAGTTCCCCATCTCAGCTAAGTGGCATCAAAACTCAAATGTGTCCTTAAAGCAGAAGTGTCAAAATGTTGCACCTGTGACTTCCTCCTTTATTTCCCACATTCTGATCCTTCAGTAAAATATTTTTGGCTCCACCTATAAAATCTTTACGCCTAACCTGCCCCTTTTCATACTACTACACCAATCTAAACAGTTCTCATCTCACACCTGCCAAACTGCAGTGGCCTTGAGCTTCCCTCCCTACCTCCAGCCTTCACCACCTGGAGTCAATTCAATAGCCAAATAATCTATTTTAATTTTAATTCTTTGTACATGTGCATGTGTCTATGTGCATTTTATAATTAATTGTTCATATGCAAATGTATATGGACATGCATGTGGAGGCCACAAGTAAACCTTAGGCATTGTTCCTCAGGAGCTGTCCACTATATTTTTTCACCTTAGTTTAGTTTATTTGTCTTGAGTGTTTGCTGCATGCTCAGGGAAATCCAAAGAAGGTATAGAGCCACTGGGACTGGAGTTGTGAGCTGCCATGTAACCCCACTGAGCCATCTCTCCAGCCTCTCGCTTATTTTTTGGACAAAATATCTGTCACTGAGATCAGAGGCTCATTGATTAGGTTAGGCTAGCTGGAAGACCACCATAGTTGGAGAACAGCTAACTGGACCATGAAGATGAAATCTAGAGCTACAGCAGCTATCTTAGACCAGGATGTTACCTGACAAATAGAAGCTACAGAGAAAGGAATGATAAAATGGAAGAAGAAAGGCAAGTACCTGAGATCACTGGGACCTCAAACACTTTATATCAGCCTCACATTGCCTTTTTTCCTGAACTGTTATGAAAGATTGTTTTTCTTGTTTATAGAACTATTATTTTAGAGCATTATTACTTTCAGATGAAGCAAATACTGAACAATACAACACACATATGGAGAGAGGAGTTAAGGCTTTGAAACCAAGAACACTACAGAAAAGCCTGAATTTAAAAAGTGCATTTTATGTTCTCAAGGTTCTTTCCCACTTTCTCCTCTATTAAGTTTTAGTGTCTCTGGTTTTATGTGGAGGTCCTTGATACACTCAGACTTGAGCTTTGTACGAGGAGATAAGACTGGATCGATTTGCATTCTTCTACACGATAATGGCCAGTTGAACCAGCACCATTTGTTGATAATGCTGTCTTTTTTTCCACTGGATGATTTTAGCTCCTTTGTCAAAGATCAAGTGACCATAGTGTGTGGGTTCATTTCTGGGTCTTCAATTCTATTCCATTGATCTACCTGCCTGTCACTGTATCAATACCATGCTTTTTTTTTTTTATCACAATTGCTCTGTAGTATAGCTTTAGGTCAGGGATGGTGATTCCCCCAGAAGTTCCTGAACTGAACACCAAGATCAAGAATTGACAAATGGGACCTCATAATTGCAAAGTTTCTGTAAGGCAAAGAACACTGTCAATAGGACAAAACAGCAACCAACAAATTGGAAAAAGATCTTTACCAACCCTGCATCCAATAGAGGGCTAATATCCAATATATACAAAGCACTCAAAAAAAATTAGAATCCAGAGAACCAAATAACCTTATTAAAAAGGGGGTGAAGAGCTAAATAAAGAATTCTCAACTGAGGAATACCCAAGGCTGGTTCAACATCCTCAGTCATCAGGGAAATGAAAATCAAAACAACCCTGAGGTTCCACCTCACACAAGTCAGAATGGCTAAGATCAAAAACTTAGGTGACAGCAGATGCAGGGGAGGATGTGGAGAAAGAACAGTCCTCCATTGCTGGTGGGATTGAAAGATGGCACAACCACTCTAGAAATCAGTTTGGTGGTTCCTCAGAAAATTGGACATAGTACTAACAGAGTATCCAATAATACCACTTCTGAGCATATACCCAGAATATGCTCCAACATGTAATAAGGACACATGCTCCACTATGTTCATAGCAGCCTTACTTATGATAGCCAGAAGCTGGAAAGAACCCACATGTCCCTCAACAGAGGAATGCATAAAGAAAATATGGTTCATTTACACAATGGAGTACTATGCCACTATTTAAAACAATGAATTTATGAAATTCTTCCACAAATGAATGCATCTGGAGGATATCATCCTGAGTGAGGTAACCCAGTCACAAAAGAATGCACATGGCATGTACTCACTGATAAGTGGATATTAGGCCAGAAGTTCAGAATACCCAAGATACAATTCACAGACCATAGGAAGCTCAAGAAGAAGGAAGACCAAAATGGGGATACTTCGGTCCTTCTTAGAAGGGGGATCAAAATACCCATGGGAGGAGATACAAAAGGTGGGGCAGAAACTGAAGAAAGGCCATTCAGTGACTGTCCCACCTGGGGATCCATCCCATATACAGTTATTAAAGCCAGACACTATTGCAGTTGCCAAGAAGTGATTGCTGACAGGAGCCTGATATAACTGTCCCCTGAGAGGCTTTAGCAGTGCCTGACAAATATAGAGGTAGATGCTTGCAACCAACCATTGGACTGATCACAGGGCCCCCAATGGTCCTAGAGAAAGGACCCAAGGAGCTGAAGTGGTTTGCAGCCCCATAGAAGGAACAACAATATGAACCAACCAGACCCCCCAGAGCTCCCAGGGACTAAACCACCAATCAAAGAAAACACATATGGGATTCATGGGTCCAGCTGCATATGTAGCAGAGGATGGCCTTGTGGGGCATCAATGAGAGGAGAGGCCCTTGGTCCTGTGAAGGATTGATGCCCTGTGTAGGGGAATGCCAGGACAGGGAAGCAGGAGTGGATGGGTTAGTGAGCAGGGGGAGGGAGGATGGGATAGGGGGGTTTTCGGAGGGGAAATGAGGAAAAGGGATAACATTTGAAATGTAAATAAAGAAAATATCTAATAAAAATAAAATAAAAGTGCATTCTATCTATCATCTATCTATCATCTATCTAATTGTATGTGTCAACAATAAGCCCTTTGTGATCTATAATTAAATTTTTTTTAATAAAATTCCATTTAGCCTGGCAAGGTGGACCAAACCTGTGATCCTAGCATTTGGGAGGTAGAGGCAGGATGAGGAGTTCAAGGTCATCTCCAACTAGATAGAGAGGATGATGTCAACCTGGGCTATCTGAGACCTTTTTTCGAAATATAAAGAAGAGGAGGACAAGAAAAGCAAAGAAAATGTCCATATTTTTCCTTTTCTTTTCTTTTCTTTTCTTTTCTTTTCTTTTCTTTTCTTTTCTTTTTCTTTCTTTTTTTTTTCCTGAGGCAGTGTCTCTCTATGTAGTCTTGGCTGTCCTAGAACTCTTTATGTAGAACAGGCTGGCCTCAAACTCAGAGATTCTGTTGTCTTTGCCTCCCAAGAGCTGGGATTAAAGGCAAGCACCACCACATTCACCTGAATATATTATTTTCCATACCTTAAAAATATTCCATGAACTAATAATAGTGCCCAGTTCCTGAATGACACTTTAACATATGTACTACAACCATAAAAGACTCCCAGCTTTAGCACCTTTAAAATATATGCTTAAGGTTGTACAGTGGACTGGAAATCAATATTTGTCAAAGAGATCACCCACAGTTTTCTACAAAGAACAGTAGCTAATAGTTTTATTGATCATTTGCTAGGCTCTGGGCCCTGTTCTGAACACTTCCCATGTTTGAACACGTTCGATCCAATAACATCCAAAGGAAGGGCCACAGTCATCATAATTCTCTAAAGGCGGAAGCAGAAGCACTGAGAATTCAAGGAACTTGCATTCGGCCACACTAACAGTAAACGCTGGAGCTGGGATTCCACACCAGACATTCCGGCTACAGAGAGCCTTTGCCCTTAACTATAACGAAATTTTATTTTCAGTATCAGTACTTTTGCAGCAATGGTACTTTGAGCCGTTGCTGTGCATCAAGTAGGACTGTTTCCATGAGTTAATAGACAAAGGCAGATAGACACTATTTTTAGTAGATCATTAATACAGCTTCAGTAGAACTGTCTGCTCGTGGCTTTTCAGTACTACTAATCTTCCACACACAATCATGAAAAGGTTTCTTTCTGAGACAAATGAGGGAAGACAGTCCTCAAGGGAGTCTTGTCTATTATTTTCATTTTCATCAACCTTCTTGTCAATAGCAGCTTTCAGGGGTGGGAGAGAGGCAAAGGGTGAAGCTGGATTTCATAGAGCTCAGGCTGCCTTCCAAATGGACTATGTAGCAGAGACTACTCTTGCTCTTCCTGCTTCCAGCCCCTGAACACTGGCATGACAACCACTGCATCACCATGTCCAGTGACAGCAGATTTATTTTAGTATGACTTACTCATTCATAATGAATTCAGACCTGGAGATATAGCTTAGTGGTAGAGCAGTTGCCTAGGATGCCTGATGCCCTGGATTCCAGCTTCAGATCCAACCCCATTAAAGATAGCTCTAGCAAATTCAAGGGAGCTCAGCATGCTCTTGTGCTCAGTGGGAGTCACTTTCCACCATTTCACACATCTTTAAGTCACTATTAAATTACTCTTGGTTTATTAGTTTTTTTTTAAATATCTGTGTAAGGAAATAGCATAGTATCTAGTCTTTTTGAATAGCTTCTTTCACTTAACATGTTTTCATGGTAGGACAATAAAAACAAATGGATTGTTCAACCCTTTTTATGGGACTAGGGGATGGAAATTGAGTCCTTGGACATGTTAGGTAATTCTTCAACTCCTGAGCTACAACCAAAGTTATCTGCAATCTAGCTAATTTACAGAATTCAGATATTTGGGGCTGTAGGAATAGCTCAGCAGTTAAAAACATTGTCTGCTCTTCCAGTGGACCTAGGTTCATTTCCCAACATTCTATATGGTGGCTTTCGGAGACATGATACACATTTCTGCCCTCCACCAGCATGAGTGGTAGAACACACAAGTGGTACTCAGTTATACTTGTAGGTCAACACTCATATGCATAGAGCAATTTTTAGAAAGAACTTATAATGTATTTATCCTTTTAAGTCTTCTTCTTCTTCTTCTTCTTCTTTTTTTGCTTGTTTGATACAAGAGTTTCACTATGTAACCCTGGCTGACCTGGAATTCACTATGTAGTCCAGGCTAGCTTCAAAATTACACAGATCTATCTGTCTCTGCTTCCTTCATAGTACTGGGGTTATAAACCTTCACCAATAAAACCAGCTTTTAAAAAAAAAAAAACACGGACTAGGAACAGAATTCAATCATTTTATTGACAGAACTATTTCTCCAGCCCCTAAAAAAAAATTTGTAATACTTTTTCTTTAAGACAGGCTCTCGTGTAGCCCAGGCTGTCATCCAATTATAGGTACTTGAAAACTGTTTTGAACTTCTGTTCTTCCTACCTCCACTTCCCAAATGCTGGGATTAGAGTACACCATCATGCCAAGTTTAATCCTGAGGGATTCAACCCAGGGCCTTGTACATACTAGGCAAGCCCTCTACCAACTGAGCAACCCTTAAATGTTTATGGTAATAAAGATAAATAAAACAAATTTTACCATGTTGTCATTTTTATTATATTGAGAAGAGATCTTACTATGTACCATAGTGGCTTCAAAGTCTGTCCATGTTGTAGCACAAGTCAGGATGGTGTTTTATTCTACATATAAACCATTTATTTTTTATTCATCCACTACTGAATCTTTGGGTTATTCCTATTATTGAGCTATTGTGAATAGTGCTGCTGAGAACATGGATGCAAATACCTTTCAATTGCCTGCTTTTAATACTTTGGGGTACATACCTGGGGTATACTTGTTAGATAACAGGACAGTAGCACATCTAGTTTATTTTAAGTGCTGGGGATTGAACCTTACACGTGTTGAACAGGTTCCGTACAATTAAATAGCATCTCCAGCACTGCCTATATTTTGAGTAATCTCCATACTGTTTCCATAGCATTTATACCATTTACACCCTCATCATAGTGAATAAAGAGATCCCATACCTCCTTGTCTTTGCGACACTTTTTCTTTTTTTTTTTCCTTTTGTTTTCTTTTTGCAGAAGGAGCACGTCTGGGGAGACCTTTTAGACAAACTCTCACTATGTAGCTCTGAGTGTCCTAAAACTTGTTATATGCAAAAGGTTCTCTTCTCCTAAGTGCTGGAATTACATGTGTGTACTATTGAGTCCAGTTAACATTTATTATTTCTGGTTTGTTGTTGCTGAGACAGAGCCTCATGTATCCCAGACTTGCTTTCAATTTACTGTTTAAATGGTAGGCATGCTAACAGTTGAGAAGTAGTAACTTTATTGATAGTTTTATTTGCACTACCTCAAGGTTTATTCCTTATAGTTTGTCTTTTTTCTTACTTTAGATAATCTATAAACACCTCACAAGAGCAAAAGACAAAAAATAATGAAACACTCTGTTTATGAAAGAAAGAATTCCCATATGTATACAATTTTCTAAACTTAGCTTGTTTAAAGTCAAGTGCACCTGTGCGAGGGGGGGGGAGGGGGGAAACAATTGCTTCAAAAATTTAAACATCACCATAGCAAACAATGCTAAATAATTGTCACAGGTTAGGTTAACCAGAAGTCAACTCCCTGTAAAGACGTTAAGAGGATGAAGTCCTATGAGAGGGAAGAAAAGAAGGCAGTATTCAGGTGCTCAACATTTTGTGTGTGTGTGTGTGTGTGTGTGTGTGTGTATGTGTGTGTGTGTTGTGGCATATTGCATTCATGAGAGTAGGTTAGGTATACACTCTTGTGTATTGCATATGGAGAGTCAAAATGAGGAAATTCGGTGTCCTCCTCTATCACTTGTCTCCCTATTCCCTTGAGACAGTGTCTCTCACTGAACCAGAAGCTATATTGGTCAGACAGTGAGCTTCCCTGATCTTCCTGTTTCCACCTGCCAACACTGGAGTGACAGGCACAAGCAGACATGGCTAGCATTATGTGTGTGTGCTAGCAATTCACACTTGGGTCCTTATGCTTACACAGCAAGCATTGTTATCCGCTGAGCCATCTTCCTAGCCCTCAACATTTTTTAGGCATTTAAAGAGCTCTTTGATCAGAACACTTAAGAACCACCATTAGAGCATACTAGAAGATGCAAAATTCTGAGTCACTTCCAATCAAATATTTATCTAGATATTTAGACTAAAAGACCTACTCTCTCATGTGTTATCTCCTCTTTTTGTTTTTGTTTCTCTCTTTTCTGTAGAGGATTTTTTAATCTAGCAACATGGCTGGTCTCACAGGAGATCACATCAAAAGACTTTCTAGGTCCATGTAATCTGGCTGGAATGCAAACATGTCCTTAGAACACACCTTTAATTCTTAACAATGAAAGTAAGGTTAGTTTGCAGAAGGAAGCAGCCATGTTTGAAAGTGACATCTAATTGAGGAGCAGACAAAGTGATGAATCAGAGAAAGATCTGACAGAGGGAGTCAGAGATAAGATAAGCCCAACACATGTGAGAACAGCACAGGAAGGAAAGTCGACTTAAGAGCAGCACAGGGAGAGAGAGGTGTGGCAGTTTTAGTTGGACAGCTTTACAGAGACAGATTACAGAGAGAACAAGCTAGACACAGGTGAAGACAGAATAAGCTAGAAAATGAGAAGGAACCAGAAGATGAGAACAATGTTGCCAGAGTTAGCATGAGGCCAGGTATGAGAGAAATTCAGTGAGAAGCAGAGAGAAGTTGGATTAAATTAGTCAGATTGGAATAAACTGTACAGAGGTTATATGCATCCAGGTTTAGGCCTAGAGATAAGTCAAACAGAAAGAAATGTTTTGTGTTTAGCTCAAACTGAGTATTCACACAGCTTTGGTGTGGCTCACATTTAATCCCTTCCTTAGAGGAAATAAAAGAGACATTTACACTTTTCTCCACTTATTTCCCCTAAATTCTTTCCCTTCCCATATTTTTTCTGTACCACTTCCAGGATATAAATATTTCATACTCTATCCTTGGATCTTTTCTGTAAATTGTATCTGGATTTGCCATAAATATACAGGCAATATTTTGAAGATAATTAGGAGAGTTTTGATTCAGTTTGGTTTCTAAAACTTCTAAGCTAGAGGCATTGTGTGGTCAACTGTGCAACTGTGCTGACAATCAGCCACATCATCCATTTGTGTACACCATTAGGTAAAGTTTCAATTTTATAATTAAGTTCCAAAAATACTAACAGCATTATTCAAAATGTATCCTGAAGAATAAAGTAACTGCCATCAGAATGTCCAATCTGAGTAAGATATACTGTAAATATGGAAGTTCAGTGCCTCTGTTTATGTCAGTCTGATTGTGGAAACCACCAGAGAACAGAAAAGCACCCAAAACTCCACCATAGCACCAGTGTTTCTGCAGGGGCACAGTAGGTCTTAGAGGAATGTCCTGCCACAGGAACACAGGAAAAGCCAAGATCTGAAGCAACTGGAGTAAGTAGTCTCTACATCAATAAAATGTCAAAGGAAGATGAGACTATTTTTCAGTTTGGGAGCTTTTTACTTTTTGGCAAAGGAAGTTCACTGCTTTTGTTAATTGGCATGAACACACACATATGCATGCACAAATGCATACATACATTCATATTTATGTCACTTGCTATGCTTAGTTGTAGCTTTGTTACAAAAGTGATGATGAAATTTTCCTCTGACCACAATGTGTTTGAGTACAAATGGTTCCTCTTTCCAGGCCCAGGTCTGAACATAAATAAATTGGTAGTGGGGTAACACCCATTCTCCCACAGCAGTACTACTTCGGAGTGGAGAGTAAGGATGGAGTAGTTCTGCATTAAGTAGGGAATATACTAGGGAATTGAATTGCATCCTTGTGGGCAAGCTCTACTGCCTTTATATCTCTCCACAGAAACGGATATCCCCTGCTAAGCTAGCGTTACCATGGCCAACCCAGAGCATCCTCCATAGTTGGATGTGTGCTGGCCAGTATCTTTGCTACCCTGTGGCATGAAAATCAGTGGGTTAGAGCCTGCCTACTCCTGTGATTCTTCACAGGGACCCTTTTCCTCAGCCTGTATACATAACTGGTCTGAGGATAGAAGGGTAAGAAGAAACAGGAAACTTTATGGCAGCAAAGGAGAAATGAAAGAAAAAGGACCAAGAACAAATAAGATAATGCCAGCAGAAAGGAGAACAACAGATGCGGAACCATAAGCAATGAGGGAACTATAAAGTGAAATATGAAAGAATGCTAGAAATTCTAATAATAGTTCCCATTTTAGTATGTATTATGTACTAGGTACTGGATAAACATTTATTTGAGGGTTTTTTTTGGTTTTGTTTTTGTTTTTTTGTTTTTTTGGGTTTTTTTTGGTTTTTCGAGACAGGGTTTTTCTGTGTAGCCTTGGCTGTCCTGGAACTCACTTTGTAGACCAGGCTGGCCACGAACTCAGAAATCCGTCTGCCTCTGCCTCCCGAGTGCTGGGATCAAAGGCGTGCGCCACCACGCCCGGCTTTATTTGAGTTTTTATTTTTCAAAAATTATTTAATACAATAAACCTTCTAGGGGACTTTCTGAATAACATTTGAAATGTAAATGAAGAAAATATCTAATAAAAATTGGAAAAAATAAACCTTCTAGAAAGTACTACTAATATGCCTATTTTAATGTGATGAAAAATATCTTGCGGTAAAAATTAATAAAACCCCCTCACAACATGGAAAAAAGTCAAAAAAGGGAAGGATGAAAATGAAAAGGAGTATAAAATGAGCCAACTAGCATAAAATCAAATGACAGAAATAAATATTAGAATAATTGTGAATAAACTAAATTCTATAGTTAAATGGCAATGATTTCATGCTGGAAAGAGAAAGAAAATTTGCACTTCATAATGGTTCTTAGAGCAAATATTGAATTTTATAGTACAGAAAAGAAAGTAAAGATGTAGATATGTACCAAGAACATACACCAAAGGAAAGCTTATGAAGGCATAGTCAGATTAGTCAGAACCAACTTTAAGGCAAAATGCAATATTTAACTAAATTATGAATGTCTGGTTCACTAAAAACCACTAACAATTCTAAGGATTTTCATGTATCTGATGAAATAGCCTTTAAATACACATTTAAAAGAGAACAAACCATAACTATAATATCATAGTAGGATATTTTAATACTTGCCTCCTCATAATTACTAAGTCCAGCAGGAAAAAAAGCAAGTAACCAGAGAAGTGTAGGCCTCTATTATAATACCAGCACTCAAGGGAGGCTGAGGCAGGAGAACTATGAGTTTAAGGCAAGTCTGGGCTACATAATGAATTTGAGGTGACCTTGCCCTATACACATCAAGTCGCTGTCATAAGAAAACAAAAACAGAGACAGGTAAGACGCTGAGTTTGAAGCCAGCTTGGTCTACATAGTGAGTTTTAGTATAGCCAGGGCTTATGTCTCAGAAAAAAAAAAAAATTAGAGGGCAAATAAGTAAACCAACCAACCAACCAACAAACAAACAAACAAACAAACAAATAATTCAGGAACTTAATTTAATGGACACATGCAGAACACTGGGCCCAGTGAGTAGAGAAGGGACATTTTCCTCAAACACTCATAGACTATTTATAGTAATAAACTAGACATTGTGTCATGAAGCAAATTTCATAAACTTCACAAGGACTGCTACCATCATAGATCCTCAAGACACAAAGGACTGGAATAACTGAGGCCTGCTTCTGAGTGAAAACTGGCAAGTTCTCTTTTAGCTAAGTGGGTGTAGCCATAGCACCACATAAAAGGGTGCTGTTGAGGAAGTCAGTTTATTCTCTTGCCCAGGATCCAAATAGGTAATGCACTGAAGGAATGTGGGAAAGATGAGGGTAAGGTGGGGGCTGCCCTGTGAGAGGGTGTTTTTTTCTCTCTCTCTCCAAGTCTGATATTTTCTAAGTGAAAGGTGAAGCCTCAACTCCATGTTTGCCTAGGGAATCTATCCAAAAGGCAGATATGCAATGTGGCCCCTGGGGATGCAGTTAAGATGATATACAAATCAGAGTCCTGACTCTTAGGGAAGAGTTACTGGTATGCCAAGAGCCTCCTACTCAGAGGACCTTTGTGGACTGAGGTCTGAAACTGGACTTTTATTTGGTTAAATGTAAATATTATTATCCTTCCTTCTCAGAGCAAACAATGGAAAGCTTGCAAGGTGCGGGAGCTGGACTCAAATGTGCAAATGCCATACTTGAATATTTAAACACACAGAACCCTGAGGCTGGGATAGTAATGCAATGCTAAAAGAGATCAGGGAGGATACACTAACTCAGCTGTTAAAAGCTGCTCTTGGACTAGGTATGGTAATTCAGAACTGGAACTTCCCATCACTTGGGAATCTGAGGCAGGAGGGAAAGGGGTGGGACCTAGAGAGGGTTTCGATACAGAGTGGAGAGGGGAAACTCAGAAGGCTACTGGAGGTCTTTGCTGAGATGCTGGACTCCTGCCAGTGATGCTGGTGCCAGAAGCCAAATGAGGTCCTTTATACACTAACACTTGGAGGTCCTTCTTCTTTCAGTGACTGAGGAATTAGAAAGCAGAACAGGGCCAACTATGGGGAAGAATGGACGCCAGAGAGTTGGGAATGTTCTGGGTTTTGTTTGTTTGTTTTGTTTTGTTTTGTTTTGTGTGGGATGAAGAATTCCTGGCCCTGAAGTATACTCTTGTATAAAATAGCACTGCTTGGTTTAATGGAGGTCACTGTGTTGTTTCTGATGTAAGTCTTACATCCCTTGGGCTGTCACTGGAGGGAAAGACACAACTTGACTTGAGGCACACCCTGTGCCTGGTTGCCAATATCTCAAATATCCCCCTAATGTCAGACCTCTAGACAAGGATAAACATTCTTAGTAACTCATCTTAGAAAGCTAGCCCTTACAAATATCACTTTACTACATCACCACTGGTTTTTGGGAAACCTTGTTTATCAGATCAAGCCACACAAGCTGACCCCTTCCTCTCCTCTCCTCTCCTCTCCTCTCCTCTCCTCTCCTCTCCTTTCTTCTCCTCCCCATCCCCATTTCTCCTCCTTTCTTGAAGGTCTAGTTCAATTCCTGTCTAATCTATGATGCTTCAAAAGCGAACCTCACTACTTTTGTCTGCCCCAACTTTTTTCTGAACTTGACCCATAGACAAATTACTTTCCTCACTTGTTTCTTCTTATTATTCTTACTATTCTTATATAATTATATATTGTTATTATTATGGTGATTATTTTTTTCTAATTGTTTTGTGTAGATTTCCAAAGTTTATGCTAAGAGCATAGAATCCTTCATAGCACCTAATGTGTGTGATTTATTCATAAATTGAAATATTATCTCAGTTTGGAAGCTTAGATGTCTCTAAGCTTCAGGACCACTGACCCAGCAGCACCTGCTATGCCTCCTGTGCCTCAAGTGTCACTAAAAGGGTCCCATTGGATGCCTCATTCACAAACAGCAATCCCTTTAATGGACTCCACCAAGCCTATAAAAGAAAAACACTTGCTAAAGAGAGAGGCCTTTCAATGAAATTAAACATGAGCAACGAGAGCATGGCATGTGCCACTAACCACATTACAGTCATCTGGGTATTTTCTGTGGTGCCAGGGGATGTCTTCCAGAAGCCACTTCAGATAAACTAAGAATCTGAGTAAGAAAAGGCCACTTGCTCTGTACACATGGCTCCAGGACAAGCTCCCCTGATAGCTGTGCCTTCTAACAGTACCAACTTCAAGCTTCTCCAAGTCTATCTAGTGTCACTTGGCTAAGCCTGAATCTTGTGGTAAAAAAAAAAAAGTTCTCTCTCTTTCAGTTCCTCCCTCCCTCCCCCTCCCTTCCCTTTCCCCTCTCCTCCCTCCCTGACTCCCTCCTCCTCTCTACCCCCCCCCCAACAATCACAGGAGAAGTAGGAAAAAAATTTGCAGTTGGGCACAAAGAGGTTACTAAAAAAAAAAAAAAGTGACATCTGACGGAGGGGAAAAGATTCTGAGCCAAAAAAAAAAATTGTGTGGAAAAAAATGTTAGAGGCAACAAATAGGAGTCATGCAAGTGATGGAAGCTGGCTGAGCCAGGGAAAAGTGAGTGCACATCTGAAGACAGACAGACTGTAGCAAGTGCTCTGAGGCAAGATGCAACCTCTGCTTGGTACCCTTAGTCTTCCTATACTTGGCTACAGATCTAATAAAAGGACAGAACTTTCTCGGTTTCTTGAAATAAACAGCAGAGTTGCTGGGGGCTGCAATTCAGTTGGTAGAGTGCTTGCCTAACAGGAAAGAAAGCAATCCTGGGTTTGCCAGGTGTGTGTGGGTGATGGCTCATACCTCCAGGCCTAGAATTTGGGGAGCTCATAACTTCAATCCTAACCCTTGGGAACCAGAGTCAGGCAGATCTCTGTGATTTCAAGGCCAATCTGGTTTATATAGTGAGTTCCAGGATAGTCCGGGCTACACAGTGAGACAAAAGAGGGAAAGGAGGAAGAGGAGGAGGATTCCTCTCTCAAAACAAATAGGGTATGATGAGCTGCAATCCCACCACTCAGGAAGTGACAGTAGGAGGATTAGGAGTTTAGGAATTCAAGGTCATCATTGTCTACATAACCTTTTTTTCATCCTTTCCCTTTCTTTCTTTCTTTCTTTCTTTCTTTCTTTCTTTCTTTCTTTCTTTCTTTCTTTCTCTTTCTTTTGCTTGTTTTTGGTTTTTAAGACAGGGTTTCTCTGTGTAGCCCTGCCTGTCCTGGAACTCACTCTGTAGACCAGGCTGGCCTTGAACTTAGTGATCTGCCTGGAGTGCTGGGGTTAAAGTTCTGTGCTGCTATGCCCAGTTAACATAGTCATTTTGGGGACAACCTGATACATGAGCCAGTTAATATTTTTAAAGGGGAGCAGGGAGTGTAGTTCTGAAGCCTTAAGCAAAATACCATTTGAAAACTTTCCCTTTTTTCCGTGGCTATGTGTGCATTAGGGGGCATGTTTGGAGGCCAGTGGTCAACTTTGATGGTTGTTTCACTGATGTTATCTTTATTATTTTTTTTTTTAATTTTATGGGTATGAATGTTTTGTCTGTATGTGTGTGTGTAACATGTACATGTCTAGTATCTGGGAACTGGAGTTATGGATGGTTGAGGGCCACCACATGAGTGCTGTGAACCAAACCCCTTCCTCTGAAATAGTAGCCAGTGTTCTCAACTACTGGGCTCTTTCTCTAGAACCCATTCTGTTTTCTGAAATAAAGGTCTCTCACTTGGCCTAGAACTCACTGATTACGATAGGCTCCTTTGCCAGTAAAGCCAGCATCACCTTTTAAAAACAAAAACAAAAACAAAAACAAAAACAAAACAAGATCTTTTGAAAGCAGATTTATTTATTTTTCTTTTATATGGATTGATGTTTTGTCTGCATGTATATCTGTATGAGGGTGTCAGATCCCCTGGAACTAGAGCTGTTATTTGAACTGCTGGAATTGAACCCAGGTCTCCTGGAAGAACAGCCAGTGCTCTTAACCACTGAGCCATCTTTCCAGATCCTAGGCATTACCTCTTGAAGCTCCCACTTTTTTCTCTTCTACAATAAGCTTTTGCTATGCCACTTTGGCTGGCCTGATCCTCATGTGTTTATCAGTTACATGCCAGGAGTATCCTCTCCCCATCTACCTGTCAGGAGAACCAGAAACATCCTCCAGATATTGATAAACACCCTGTCGGAACACTTGGCTAGCATGGGTGAGGCAATGAGTTCTATCCCCAGAACAGGAAAAAAAAAAAGCCTATTTTCTTCAAGGGATATTCAGACAGCTAGCTAGCTGGCACTGTTCGGAACCTGAGCAAGACTGGCGATGAAACTGGATAAAAGTCTGGAGAATCAATCTGCCCCCATGAGACAAACCTGTAGGCAAAGTAATTGAGGGCTTGTGTGATACTTTGTTTAAAAACAGTATCACTTAGTTTAGGAAGCTTATGTGAAAGAGTGAAATGGTCAGATTTGCACATTGAGAAGCTCTGAGTTAGTTTTCAAGGGCAGCTGGGTTTTCAAGGGTTTTCATGGTACAGGAAATAGGACCATGGTGTATCCTCGGCAGGATCAGATCTGAGACATGTTTTCTTTTTTTTTTTTCATGTTTTTTTATTAGATATTTTCTTTATTTACATTTCAAATGCTATCCTGAAAGTTTCCTATACCCTCCCCCACCCCCTCCCTGCTCCCCCACCCACTCACTCCCACTTCCTGGCCCTGGCATTCCCCTGTACTGGGGCATATAAAGTTTGTAAAACCAAGGGGCCTCTCTTCCCAATGAGGGCTGACTAGGCCATCTTCTGCTACATATGAATCTAGAGACATGAGCTCTGGGGGTACTGTTTAGTTCATATTGTGTCCTAAAGGGTTGTAGACCCCTTCAACTCCTTGGGTAATTTCTCTAGCTCCTCCATAGAGGGCCCTGTGTTCCATCCTATAGATGAATCTGAGCATCCCTGTGAGACATGTTTTCTAATGTAGTAAGTGACTTCATGGCTAGTCAGTATGATTGAGGAGCTTGGTATGATGTAAGAAAGGAGGCTAATAAGACCAGGTGGATTTAGCATTCATTTCTGATGCAGGCAAGCATAAGGATAATGGGTTGGTTAGTGTAAGCCAGGTTTAAGGATGAAGAAGAGTATCCTAGTCTGGGATTTATCAATTTTGGCAGTAATGTGTTATTCTGAACAGGCTAAATCTTGGTGGTGGGGTTGTCCTGTGCATTGGAGGATGATCGGTCACATCCTTGGCCATTATCTATTACATGTTAAGAATGTTCTTTTTCTAACCACTCCTGACAGGCATGATAACCAGAAATACTCCAACATTGAAAACTATCATCTGGGAGGCTGAATCTCCCTGGTTAGGAGCCATTACTCTAGAGTCATCAGAGGAAAATTCCCTGTGACTTCCCCTCCTTTCTTGCACTCCATGGTGTCAGAGTATCTGTTTGGTTCTTCCTTAATAGAAGGCAGAGGACACACTGTGGAATAGTTTTCTAAGGCACCAGCATATTTAGTTAAGCCCATAATGCACCCTGTTGTCTGGGTCCTTTGTGAATTTATGAAGCTCTTTCTCACTGGCTAGAGGGGGGCCCAATGAGCAGAAGGGGGACATCATTCTTTTCTCTCTCAGCTATCTTGTCTCTGCTGCTTTCCAGCTCCTGACAGGACGGAAACCTTGGTGAGAAGGTAAAATGAAGCTAGGCATAGAGGCTCATGCCTGTCATCCCAGAACTCTGCAAGGCACAACGGCTGCTGATGGTTTGAGGCCAGCCCACATAGTAGCTAGTGACTTCCAGGTCAGCCTGGGCTACAGTGCAAGATTCAGTCTAGAAACTGCATCCTCTCCTTTACAGTAAAACAAGACCAAATAAGCGAACTGAACTGGAGGCGGGGCACACTGGTGTGCCTAATATTAGGAAACTGAAATGGGAGAATCAGATCTTAGAGGCTAGTTAGGGCTCTGTAGTAAGACAATGTCCAAAAGGAGGAGGTGGGGTAGAAAGAAGAATTAAAAAGAAACAAACAGGCTTCCCTGTCCCCCTAGACATGCACACACACACACACACACACACACACACACACACACACACACACACACACACCAGAGTAGATGAGGTTCATGGGTCAGCTCCAGCCACCTCTGGGCCAAAGTGCAAAAGAGGGAGATGGTAGTCTCAGCCCCAAGTGATATGGGCTGGAAGGGTCAAAAGGAAACTTTGTGTTGCCTCATCATGAGTTTGATTATCCAAGGCCAAACTGAGAGTTTCTTGTTTATTGCAGTTCCTGGAAAGCTTGCCATTTGTTTTTATTCTTCTTGCACACCAGGGGGTGGCCTAATTCAATCTAACATGCCCTTAGAATAAATGCACACAGGCACACAGAATCTATAAAGAAGAGTTCGACTTTGAAGAAATAGCATCCGTAACCCTCTCTGGCTTTATGACTCTGATTGGAAAAAAAAAAAAAGTTGTTGGATGTTTAGAGTCAGAAAGAAAGGGAAGTGGCTTTAGAGATTCACCCTCAGACAGTAAACCAGGATCAGCTGGGTAACCCATTCCCTCCCCTCCCCGGTGACACCCTTTGTTTTTTTACTCACAACGTTCAAATTATCAGAGGCATTTCTGGAAGTTAATGATAAGCCTTCAAAGTAACCTCTTGTAATCATTTCTGTGAAAGTTTTAAGGCACTCGCTCAATCAAGGCCAGTTGGTGCCCATGAAGGCACTCAGCCAGTTCCCCTGGGCTCTTTTTTTCCAACTGGAAACTCCTTCAAAGGCAGATGGCACAATCATTTTGGAAATGTTATCATAAATTTATTGTATAATGTTTATAGCACATGTCAACAAGTGTGTATGTTTGAGGTGGTGAGGAAAAGGGAGCCTTGGGCCAAACAGTGAGTGCCAAGGTACTTACAGAGAGATTTGAAAAGGGTAATACTAGCTCCCAGTTCCATTGGCTTTGACTGCGCTGTCTTCATAACCATTATCCCCTTTGCTAACGCACATATAGGTATGGCTTCATACTGAACCTTTAGCAGCAAGAACCAGTGTCTCAAGACTCTACAAAACAAACCCTCCTCCTAGAAATCTTTTTGCCCTTCCCTCTCATAAGGTACACTTCTCTTCACCCCACAGTTCCATGTACATGTTCTGGTGATAGCCCTGGAAACTGTTTTCAGCTCTTTGTAGTCAAGTTCTACTTAAAAAAAAAAAATCTTAGTTTGGTGCTGAGGACAAGAACTCGGAGTGCCTGCGTGCTAAACACACATTTAACCACAGAGCTAGACACCTCCAGCCAAAGTTTGCCTTTAATGATTGTCTTCCATAGCTCGTGGACTTCACAAATATTTACTGAACTCAAGAGCCTTCATTCCAGAGTGGAGTCTTTGTTTAGCTAGACCAAACATTCTGATGGCCTCTGGGTGAGGTTGAGACTAGATATATAATCAAATATATAATCAGCCATTTTATGGATAACTTTTTTATAGCTACTTTCAGGTATCTCTATTGACTTAATGTGACCAAAATGCATTTCAGTGGGTGTCACCATCCACCCAAACATGGCTCTTTATCAGGAAAAGAGTGGCAAAAATAGTGTTTTTTTTTAACCCCATCCATGTTCTAATGCCTAACACTTGTGAGTATATTGCTTTACATAGTAAAAAAAAAAAAAAAAGACTTTGAAGATGTGAATAAATAACGTTTAAACAATAGATTTGTGTGTGCTTGCCTGCGTGTATGTGGAGGTCAGAGTTCAATTATCAGGTCTCTCTCTCTCACTCTCTTTCTTTTTGAGACAGAGTGTCTCCCTGAACCTGGAGCTCCAAGGGAGCTGTCTGTCTCTACTTCCTGTCAAGCTCCTGTCTCTACTTCCCCAGGTTCACTCTTCTGTGCCTGGCTTTTTATGTTGTTGCTGGGGATCTAAACTCAGGTCCTTGTGTTTGTGTGGCAAGCACTTTATCAATGGAACCATCTCCTTGGCCCCCAAATCAAGCCTTTTAAAATGTGTGGATTATTATTGTGATCTTTATAAGAAGAAAATGGAGATAGGTTAGCCAGAGTCAGAGAAAGAGATGTATTTTGACCATGGAAACAGAGGGTTTAGTGGTACAGCAACTAACCAAGGAACGTGAGCAGTGTCTCAGAGCTGGAAAAGTCTAAGCAAGGGCTTATGTTCTAGAAACTCCAAGAGAAAAAGTAGCTCTCCCTACACTTGGGTTTCGCCTAGTGAGACTTCTGATATCCAGAAATGTATTAGAACAGAGCTTTTAAGCCACCCAAATTGTGGTGATTTCCACAGTACAAAACCCCCAAAGCTGCTCAGTTCCTCTCCTTTCCTAATCTCTGAAATGCACATCAGCACCCAGCTTCATGGCTCCAAGGTGCAGCCTTTCAACATCTTTGATACCTTCTCATTACACAGTCTTCACAGTTTTTTCATTATGCTTGCATAGGTGTGCGTGCACGTGCACACACACACCATGGTGCCCACATGGGGGTCAGAGGACAACTTGCAGGACTGTTTTCTTCTTCTTCCACCTTTACTCACTAAGCTTTACAACCTCTCAATCTCCCTCTGCCCTCTCCCTCCTCCGCCCTTCCCCCTCCTCTATCCTGTAATTGGTGACAGTCCTACTTCAGTCCCAGAATTGTTAAGCACTTGTTTAACCTATGTCACAGTGCTCAGGCATGAAACACCATACCTGTCTTCAGTATGTACCTCGAAACCTAAATCTATATTAAGCTGAGTGTGTGTTTTAATAAAACAGGTACACAGGATAGTGACACTATCCCTTGTTTTGGGAAATTCGGTATTCCCTTTAAAAACCCAATTCAATTATTACCAGCTTTCAAATATACCGTTGTCCCTTCCACAAAGCAGGGTGCCACTAAAGTCCCTTATTTACTTCCAAGTCCACACAGAGAAATAAAGAAGGTTGGTATCACCAATCTAGGAGTCAGAACTTCGGGAACAAAGGGCTCAGAGACCTAGATGCTAGGTCTCCAGATTCCCAGGCCAAGGTTCTTTTCCTACATGACCTTGCCCTAGTGTGTAGCAAGGTGCAGCCTTTGGCACCTGGGACAACCACGCATCCTGATCAAAGTGGGAGTGGGAAGAGGCCAGTCTTTGGAACCCTGCCACAAAGCTCCAGGGGATGTCGCCTTGGGTCTTCCAAAGGACTCCCAGGTAGCTGTGACAGGTGGTGGCGCGGAGGGAGGCCAGGTGTCGCTCGGTGGGAGTCTCAGAGCCGTTGGCCCCGCCCAGTCCCTTCCGCCGCCTGCGCCCAGACGCCCCCGCGCGCTCGGGTTACCTGCGGCCGTGGGCGGGGCGGCCCTTCCCGTCTGCGCCGGCTCAGGCCTCCAGCGGCCGGGAAGTGGGAGCAAGAACAGAGGAGGCGGAGACTGCCGCGGCTCCAGCTGGGCCGCGCTCCGAGGCGAGGGGCTGCATGGCGCGGCCAGCGCTGCTGGGCGAGCTGTTGGTGCTGCTACTGTGGACCGCCACCGTGGGCCAAGTTGCCGCGGCCACAGGTGAGTGTGGCCCCCGGGCTGGTGACAGCCACCAGGGGGTTGGGGGTGGTGGTGGTGGTGTGTGAGATGGACGAGGCTTGGCAGGGACTTGGGCCGGCGGGGCGCCAGGAGTTCGATCGCCTTGGCCAGGGTGCGCACTGAGGTGGTCGCACCTTCGATGCCCTGTGCTAGGTCGCCAGCCTTTGCCTTTCATGCTGAGTCTCCCTGATCCTGTTGGATTTGAGGGACCTGGGTGCCGGGGATTTCCCAGGCTCTGTGGCGGAGAGCGGGGGAGCCAGACGAGGTGACTGGCCATCTCACTTCCCTTGAGCACTAGGGAAGAGCCAAGAAGACTGGCGTCTAGAGGAAGGCGACTGAAGGGAACAGATTTTTGCCAAAATGACCCTTACAAGTGGCTTTGACTGTGAAGGGATGAGGAACCTTGGGATGGCTACCAAGTCCTGGTGAGCTGGGAACTTCCTGAGGGCTCCTTGCCCTGAGCCTCTTAGATGCTCAGTTTGGAAGTCTGGCTTTTAGTGGTGGAAGTTAAAGGGAGGATCTAAAGATGGATCTTGGTCCTAGTAGCAACAGGACACAAGGGGTCAAGGCTTCCTCTGGCATTAAGAAATCGGCTGAGAACGCCTGACCAGCATCCGGACAGACCTCTTCCAACTTTAATAAACAGTATTTCATGGAAGATAATCTTAAATTTACGGAAAAGTTGTACATTGTTTGGGAAGTTGCACCATTGCCTTAATGTTTGTGAAGAACTTTTAACTAACTAACTTGGCAGTTGCTGTGAAAATCGAAGGTGAATGATTTCCTCATGGACTAGGCTTGGCAAGCGTGACAATCGGGGCCTTTTAAAATAGGTTTTATTCTCATTCTCTCTCTCTCTCTCTAGGTTTTATTCTCATTCTCTCTCTCTCTCTAGGTTTTATTCTCATTCTCTCTCTCTCTCTCTCTCTCTCTCTCTCACACACACACACACACACACACACAAACAGACTTGCTAACGAATGTTTACCAAGTGTGCTGTGTTTTGAAACGAAAGCTGAAATGTTAATTAGGAAATCCCCATGCTCTGTTAACAAAATATATGTAGTATTTATGACAGGCAGTGTTTCTAGGGGCTGAGGATGTAATAGTGAGAAAAATGGACCAAGTCCTGGAGTCACGAAGCTAGTTACATACACTCTTGGCAGAGGGTGTGTGTTTCTGTGTTAAGATAAGGTATGTCACCACTAAAGTGCCATGGAGAGAAACAAGACAAGAGTAGGGAGTTACAGCTGTAAGTGGCACGGAGTGGAGTGGAAAGACTTTACTGAAAAATTAGTGTTGAATGACACCTGAGGGGTGCTTAAGTTCATCAGTCAATAATTGCCCTTTTTTTCCTTGGGTTCCTGGAGAGGGTACCTAGGGCTTCATGCAAGCTAGCTAAGTGCTCTAGGGCTGAGTCACCCTGATAGTTATTCAAGTGTTTACCTTGTTTGTTTTGTTCTGAGACAGGCTAAGAAGGTTGACTTAGAACTTGATAGAGTATACCTATGCCTATGAAGTGTGTCCAGTTTAGTTGACGATTCCAGGTTTCCATAGGTATAGGAAAACTGCAGTTCACAGACTTACCTAAGGTCACTTATCTCATTAATGTCTTGATTTTCACAGTGTAACTCCAACACACTACCTCCTGCAGGGTCCTTCCCACACACACCTGAAACAACAATGAACCCTCCAAATAAGATTGTCAACCCTAACTTATTTTTGCCTCTATGGTTTTCTCCCTACCTTAGACTACAAAAATTATTTTCCCTATTAAGACATATTGCATTTGTGCTATGGTGTAAAAAGCATTTGCTATCTTTAATTACTCAGAGGTTTAAGTTTTTATGGCTCTGACATTGGATGCGAGACTCAGAGTTAGTCATTATCCCCTCCCTATGTGATAATCTTCTCGTGGGTGAAATAAAGAGATTGCCTTATGGGTTTTAAGCAAATGTTTTAATTGTAGTTTCTGTGTTTGGGTGTTGAGAGCTCCATACGAACATTTTAAGTGTTTCTCTAGTTTTGATCCTGCTGAGTATTTAACAATTATTAGGTTACTAGGTTGGCTAAAAAGCAAAATGTGGCATTGCTTAATAACAGCTAGAATGTCCATGTCTTCTGTCTCTCCAGCGGTTTTCTAAGTGCTGTGCTTCTTTTTTATTTAAAGTTGTATTTTCACAAGTCTCGGTTTCATGAAGCTAATATATACTATTGGCAAAAGATGTGTGCTTTTTTGTGTTAAGTAAAATATAGTATGTCCAAATACACAGTCCAATAAAATACTACGGAGAGGGTCAAGGTATGATAGGGGGCTACCGTTTAATTAGTAGTTTACTCTGTTTAGCTCAGTAGCCCATGTTAGGGCATGGTTTAATAACATCTAGCCTTGAACTCTTGGCATGCAGAAGAGCTAGGTAGATACCTCCCACTGTACTAGTATCGGGACTAGGTAGGATCCATGAAAGTATATGCAGATTAGTCATATATTAGAGACTGGCTTCATATTGGCTGGACCATGTACTCCAAACAATAGGCATTCAAAAGAGAGGAAACTGAAGGCTGGAAATTTCACAGAACAAAACAAACGAGATAGACCATTAGGAAAGATAGCATTTGGAGAAAATGATTTTCAGTGTGTGTGTGTGTGTGTGTGTGTGTGTGTGTGTGTGTGTGTGTGTGTATGTGGTGGGGGTAAAGCAGGAGAAAGGATGAGGAAGTGGCTAGTCAAGAGCCTAGCTTGGCCAGAAGGGATAGTAAATTCAGTCTGTGCAAAAGAGTTTATTTGTGCTTAAACATCCTGATCAGGGCACAATCTGAAGAAAAGAAGCACGGTAACTTTCCTGGGTAGAGGGAACCAATCAAGTGTGAAGCTTAGTGAAATGGAATATGGCTGGCAGACACAGGTCTTCATTAGAAACATGCACAGTATGTATAGACCTCCTATGTAGGATTGTGACTTATTGTTATTTTCCCAGATTTTTGGGTTGAGGAGAGCACATTAGTGTGATTGTGGATGATTATGAAAGACGTAGCAAAAGAAGAAGAAAAAAAAAGAGGGCGGGAGTTGATGACTGCATGTGAAGAAAAAAAGACAGATGACTCACATATGACTCTTACGGTTTCCTTCACTTTTCCCGAAATCTACATGCCTCTGCCAACTCCTGAGATTGAACAAGAGAAAGCAAAAGTAATCAGCTAAACCAAGCACATTACAGTAAAACCATGACTAGTGGTGTTAACTCCTAATCCACATAGAATGTGGGGATAGGTGATATACAGACACACTGAGGGTTGAGCTAGAAGACCTACTTGAGTCTTGTCTTCTAAAACACTCCTCTGTCCAAAGTCAGTGATCATCTCTCAGTAAATGGTTGAAAGTTGATGCCAAAGGAGGACAGAAGCAGCACGTGTGATGTCTCAGAACCCAGAAAACACATGCAACTGCCCATTTTGTCTCTGAAGAAAGGAGCTAGTTAGTTCTATAAAACTTGTTCTGTGTAGGAACTGTTATAATGCTTTACCATTTTTTTTTGAGACAAGGTCTTAAATGGAGTATCTCCCATTGACATGGTATTTGTTACTTAGCTCAGCTTGGCTCTAAACTCTTGGCAGTCTTCCTCCCCCAGCCTCTGGGGTGCTGGGATTGCAGGTGTGAGACATTACCTACCTTGACTTGTTTAATATTTATAATCACTCGTGATAGGTTATGGAGCTCATCCTTACATTATGGATGAGAAAGTTGGGGAACAGGGAGGTTAAGTAACTTGTCACAGAGTAGCTGAGGAGCTGGGATATGAACTAGGCTCCAAAGTTGATGTTTTTAATCACTATACTGTAGTGAGTGAGATAAGTCACCCAAAACCCCCAGAAACTAGTCTAATCACCGCCTATTTATGTATGTGTCTTGCAATTGATTTTTTTGTATTTGTATATTACAAAATCACATGTATTTGGAGATTTCATTTTCTGTTTTAGAGAGCATATGCCCTTTGCTATGTTTGGGGTCGAATCTAGGGCCTCAGAAATACTAGGCATTCTGAAAACAGGCTTTGCATTAGATTGTACCTAACTGCATGCAGATTCTCTGAATATGCTTCAGCCATGGTGTTCAGGATGTTAGATTATTGAAAGCATTTCTCCCTTTCATTTTTATAAGAATCATGCTCTCTCAGTAATGCCCTCTTTCAAAGCTGGGGATTGTATACAGGCTCTCACATATTCAAGGCAAGCCTTCTGTCACCATATTCCCAACATATTTAATTTTTTTTTCTTTTTCAAAATTGAGACAGCATCTTGCTAATTTGCCTAGGCTGGCCTGAAATTTGCCTTGTAACCCAGCCTCACCTTTGAGAGTCAGTCTTCCTGCCTCAGTCTCCTGAGTGGACAGGACTGTAGGCATGTACCACCAAGCCCGGACTTGAATGTTTTTATTATGAAAAGGCATTTCTTTGGATGGCGCCTGCTGAGTATTGAGACCAGTGCCTCGTCCCTGCTCTACCCCTAGCTCCAGTTGCTGAGTTTTGTCAGGTTTATATTTCTGCATCAGTTGGGATAATGGCATGTTGTTTTCTCCTTTCATTGTGGTTGTGGGGTATATTACATTGATCAATTTTCCTATGTTGAGTCATCCTTCCAGGAATAAATCCCACTTGGTTATAGTGTACAATCCTTTTGGTATGTTACTGAAATCACCTTGCCAGCATCTTCTTGAGTATTTATAGATGAAACTATAATGGTTTGTAGTTTTCTTTCCTTCTACTAGTCTATTTGTATTTAGGATCAGATAATGCAGGCTTCAAAGAACAAATTACAAAGGAAGTATTCTTCCTTCTTAAGGCCTTTGAAAATGTTTGGAAATGTATAGTATTTACTTTTTAGGTATTTGGTGCAATTTGTTCATAAAGCTATCAGGTTTAGGTTTTGGAGGTGGGGGTCAGGAGATAAATTTCATCACTGATTTCAGATTATATATTTCTTTGTAATTTTGTTTCAGTAAATTTTGTGTTTTGGGATTTGTGCACTTCATATAAAACATCAAATTTGTTAATATTGAGTTGTGCATACTTCTTATAATCATTTTTCATGTTTTAGAACCAGTAGTAAACATACCCATTTAATATGTCCATTTTCATTTTGGGTTTTAGTCACTGTAGTCTTTCCTTTACCTACATAAAGATTTACAAATGACACGGCTCTTAAAGAACCCTCTGTATTAGCACAACTTTACTTCTCACTTCTTAGTTCATTTAACTCTGTTCTCATCTTCTTTGTAAGTTTATTTTCCTAACTTTGGATCTACCGTGTTCTTTTTATAATCCCTGAAGTTATAAAGTTAGGTTGTGTTTGGATATTTGTAATCCCATTTTTCATAAAATTTCAGAGTTTTCAGTTGGATTTTTAAGATATGGTTTCATGTAGCTCAGGCTGGTTTGAAACTTGTTAGGCAACATAACTGATGATAAACTTGAACTCGTGATCTACCTGCTTCTCCTTCCCAAGTGCTGGGATGACAGGTATGCACCGGGCCTGGTAGCCTCTTTCCCTCTTCTTTTCTCCTCCCCTTTTTCTTCCCTTTCCCCATCCCCTTCTTTATTCAGCCTTAGGGAGTCAGTCCTCAGGCACTCTTCGTTTCTTCTTGTGGGTTTCTTACTTGTCTGTAGCCGGCAAAGTACAAAGTAGGCTAGGCTGACTGGGCAGTGAGCCCCAGAGATCTATCTGACTGTCTCCACTTCCTCAGTGCCAGGATTATAATCATGTCTGCCTTGCCAGGATTGTAATCAGGCATGCCTTACCATCCGAACCATTTCCCTTGCCCTTCAGTATTTCTTAAAATTCTCTTTCTTCCCTTCTTTAACCCCTCCTCCAATACAGATATAGGTGCAGTGATGGTATCCTACAGGTTCCTCGGGGTCTGTTTATTCTTCTTCAGTCTAAAAAAAAAAAAAAAAAAAAAAAAAACCACCTACAGCAAAAAAACCTTCAGGAACCTGGGCAACCTACCAGCAGCCATAGTCTAAAGAAAAATGGTTCTTCCTCCACTAGCACCCACCAATTGCTAAGGGATGGAGCCTCATGAGCCACTCCACTTCTCATGTTGGAAATATTTACTGGCTTGATATTGTATAGGTAACTTCGGTGTGCAACTCTAGGGGCATACCTGCCTGGACTGTGAGGGAATGAAGAAAAGACCGACAAGACAGACAGACACATGGGAAGAAAGCTAGAAATCGGTGGTTTGGGCTCTCTAATGGAGAGACCACAGCATCTCAGAAAGCTCACTGTGTTTATTATATAGAACTGGATAGGAAGGTGGAGTTATTGTACACAGCTGAAGAAGGAGGCAGAGTTAGTACATACAGATTAAACAAGGAGAAAGGAGGTGGGGTGGTTATATAAAGATAAACGGATTATATAAAGTAGGCAGCTTTGTGGGATGCAACTGGATCAAGGAGACAGGCTTAGCCAACCTCAGCTGTTTCTGTGGGGGCACAGTCTTCAGGCTGCAAATATCTAGCAGGGAAAAGGTATGATGGACATTTGCTGCACAAACTATTAACATTTACACATGGACCAGAAGGGAAGGCTTGGCCATTTCTCTCTGGGTCTGAGGCTAGGATCCTTGACTTGGCAGTGCTTATGCCAGTAGCACACATCCAACTCAGGACATCACACACTCAGGGCTTCCTCTGATCTATACAGATAGAAATAGTAGTAGAGAGTCCCCATAGCTACAGGGAGTTCATGAGTTCAATGCCTGTGCTATGTCTAGAAGTATTTCACAGCTCTCTTCCCCATCCTCATTTAATTCTTTCCATCCTCCTTGCCCCTTATTCCCTTACATGTGTGAGGGTTGATACAGGTGTCTCATTTAGGGCTGAATATTTAACAGTCATTTATTCTCAGCCCTTTGATTAGCTATGAGTCTTCTGCATTGATTGGGAACTGCTGCAAAAAGAAGCATCTATAAATGAAGGAGATCAGGACTAAACTAGAGGTATAAGCATAAATATTTAGGAGGCAGTTCTACCACAGTTAGACAATAGGAGTAGGTTCCTCTGAGGGCATATGACTTCCCAGCCATGGGCTTTTTGACTAGATGTACCAGCTAGGTATGAATTCCTTTCCATGGAGTAGTCCTCAAATCCTGTCAGAGAAGAGTTGGTTACCCCAATAGTGGGCATGCTATTGTTACACCCATGGGACCATCTTCCCTGGCAGGTTGGTATTGTACCATGCCCAGTAGAGTGCTGTCTAAGTCAGCTGGGTGAATTTTCTCCCCCAGCAGCCTACATAACACCTTTTAGCTCTTTAAAATCTGGCTATGATCACAAAGGAAGTATCCAAATCAGTTCCATGTTGATTTCTCTGTGTGCTGCAACCAAAGTATGGTGTGTCTTCCCGTCTATCTACAGTCGATAATGAAAAGCAATGGTGATATCCTGTGTTATTTGGTGGTTGGAGGCTCTGTGGCTTCCTTGACCAATAACTTATAGGGAGGTAGACCATAATTGGCATGGAAATTTTCAATTAATAACCCAGGTCTTCTAGTGTGTATGTGTGTGTGCGCGCATGCCCGCGCACACACATTGTCCAGGGTACATCTGTTCAGATTCCCTTTAAAATGTTTTGATTACATTTATTTAGTTTGGGGGAAAGGCAGTCTACCCAACATGTGTGGGAGGTCAAAAGATAACTTAAGAGTCAGTATTCCCACCGGGCGTGGTAGCACATGCCTCCCAGCACTTGGGAGGCAGAGGCAGGCAGATTTCTCAGTTCGAGGCCAGCCTGGTCTACAGAGTGAGTTCCAGGACAGCCAGGGCTACACAGAGAAACCCTGTCTCGAAAAACAAAAACAAACAAACAAACAAACAAACAAAAAAGAGTCATTATTCTCTATTCACCTTGTGGGACCTGGGGCTTGAGTTTAGGTTGCTAAGTTTAACAGCAAGTACCTTAACCATGAGCCATCATGCCAGCTCTCCTCATATATATTTCTTTTCACTTCTCTCCCATCCCTGCTTAAGTCTTTAACTTTAAGTTATTCCACTGCCCAACTTACTTTCATAACACATATGTTCTACAATCCTCTCCTGCCTTAAGAGTTCTTCTCCTCTCCTGTATCATAGGTCATTTCTGGATTCCTGTCCTCTGTAGACCCTCCAAATCAAACACACACATCTACAAATTTGAAACTAAAATTCATATTTCTTTAGCCTTGTTTTTCTGTTATTTACTCAGTAATTTTCATTGTGTTATATTCAAGTTTGCTGATTATTTTATTTGTTTGATTCAATCTATTTTTAAGTACCTCATTTAGATTTTTTATTTTATTTCATTATTATTTTTGGGAGGTTTGCACATGGGATCTCACTCATGTAGCTCTGACTGCCCACTCTGTAACCCAGGCTGACCTCAGATTCCTGGGGATTCTTCTGCCTCTGCCTCTGCCTCTGCCTCTGCCTCTGCCTCTGCCTCTGCCTCTGCCTCTGCCTCTGCCTCTGCCTCTGCCTCTGCCTCTGCCTCTGCCTCTGCCTCTGCCTCTGCCTCTGCCTCTGCCCCTGCCCCTGCCCCTGCCCCTGCCCCTGCCCCTGCCCCTGCCCCTGCCCCTGCCCCTGCCCCT
>LR755147.1:631966-685731 GCA_902729485.2 Mus minutoides | reverse complement strand
ATGCTGCTCAGTAATAAAACACTTGCCTAGTATATACTGCCAAGAGAGGAAGAATACCTATACTTTACTAGTCCCTTTTATGAATTGTGATTGGCTTTTATTAAAAATAGAGTATTTGCATAAAGGAAAATTTGGAAAGTAGATTATTGGCTGGCTCCCACCTTTTTATTAATTTCTTGAGAATTTTGTACAATGAATTTTGATAATATTCACCCCTCTCCCGACTCCTTCAAGATCCATGTACCTAGTCATCTAACTTTGTGTCTTTTTTTTTTTTAATGCATCAAGTCCAATTTCTGCTGCCCATACAGTCGTTGATGTGTGGCCTTCCACTAGAGTGTGAGCAACACATCAGGGGCAGCACTCTTAAAGACAACTAACTTCTCTCTCTTTGCCAGAATCTATCAGTTGCCACTGCCTCACCAGGTAGGGGTGGGATTTCATGTCCATCTCCAATCTCTAGGCTTAGATTTGGTCCAGCTTGAGCTTGCATGGGGCATGTGCATGCTGCCCTAAGCACTGAGACTTCGTATGTACAGCTGTTCTCTTATGCCCTGAGGACATTCTTTCCTTGAATTCACTTGGGGATTTTGGCTTGATCATCTGTGTCTGTTTATTTTCATTATTGAGACTGTCTCTGACTTGAGGCTCTCTTAGGTCTTTTGGAAACTTTGTCCTTAATCTTCCTTATTTATGCAGTTAATTTTAAATGAGTCCTTAATGTCTAGCTTCCAAAAAGAAAAAAAAATGGGGGAAATGAGGAAGAGAAGGGGTGCAAGTAATGTGAATTTCTTGAAAGTCTTTTATGCCAGAAGATGGTGGACTTGCAATGATAGAGTCAATGCAACAACTTGACCTTTGTCTTTGTCTCGCTTATCAGAAGAATGACCAGTGATCAGAATACAAGTCTCTGATATTTTGAGGACAAGGTTCTCTTTGCCTACTTTGACAAGCTTCATGTCAGCTGTTCCAGAAGCACATGTACATTTGCTTGCCAGGGGTCAACTTTCCATAACTACTGTTGTGTGAAAAGTTAAAACTGATCAAATCTTTACTAAAAATAACTGCACTATTCCTAGTCCATTCCTTTATCTGGAAATTGCAAAATTTCAACCACCTTTAAGGTCTCTAAATGTAAAGAGATTCCTTTCCTTTCCTTTCCTTTCCTTTCCTTTCCTTTCCTTTCCTTTCCTTTCCTTTCCTTTCCTTTCCCTTCCTTCCTTCCTTCCTTCCTTCCTTCCTTCCTTCCTTCCTTCCTTCCTTCTTTCCTTCCTTCCTTCCTTCCTTAGAAAGACTAGTTCTGTAATGCAGGTTTGCCTTGAATTAGTGAAAACTCCCATATCTCAGCTTCTCAAGTGCTGAGATTACATGCAGGAGACACCCTGCCTAATTAGTACATGTCTTCATATTACCTAGAATCTGCCACTCAGCATGCAGTCAGCATTATGGCGGCAGTGGTGGTGGTAGTGATGGTGATGATGATGGTGTGTAGGTGTGTGTGTGTGTGTGTGTGTGTGTGTGTGTGTGTGTGTGTTTGTGTGCACTTTAGACAGGATCTAGCTCTTAGCCCACACTGGCCTGGTATTCACAATGTAGTCCAGAATGGCCTCAAATGGGTGCAATTCCATTGCCTTAGCCTTCTCACTGCTGAGATTACAGCTCATCTACCTAACGAGGTAGGAAGGCATATTACTGATGTTTCCTATACTGTAATAGGTATGTCCTGCATCCATGTACAGTTTTTAAAATGTAGGTAGTAGAAAAATCTTAACATTTATGAAGCATCCACTCAGGGAAAAAGAAAAGAAAATGCTCAATAGCAAATGCAAACCTGTGTAGATGTGGCTAAATAGTATTTTCAAACAGATGGGAAAATTGAATCTCATTTGGGAAATTAGAACTAGGGCAGACTTTTGATAGATTTCAAATATACCAGATGCTGAGGTAGAAGGTTTGGTGTGAGTTTTATGTCTACATACAGTCTGAGTGGGAGTAAAACATTATGTCAAAAAAAAACCCCACAAAACCCAGCAAAACAGGGTAGGATTTAATTGTCTTAAATTTCCTCAAATATTAAAGTAACAATAAATAATAGTTCAATTACTTTTATTTTCAAGTCTTTAATATTTGTGGGGGAGCTAACTGGATAGATAGACTATCAGAAACTGCTAAACCAAGTGTCTTGGTTAGTTTTTTGTTTGTTTTCTGTGAATAGACACCATGACCAAGGCAATGCTTGTAAAGGCAAGCATTTCATTGGGGCTGGCTTACAGTTTCAGAGGTTTAGTCCATAGTCATCATGGTAGGAAGCATGGCTGCTTCTAGGCAGACATGGTGCTGGAGGAGCTGAGAGTTCTACATCTTGAAGGAAGCCAGGAGACAACTATCTTATGCACTGGGCAGAGCCTGAACATAGATGGAAACCTCACAGACCACCTCCAACAAGGCCACATCTACTCGAACAACTCCTAATAGTGCCATTCCCCATGGGCCAAGTAGTCAAACACATGAGTCTGTGGGGGCCAAATCTATTCAAACCACCACACCAGATATCTGGGATTTTTGCTAAAACTTGCTTCTGGAAACTGTAGAATAAAATATAGTTTCTAGAAACTGTGAGGAAGTCTTCAAGAATATTGTGGTCTCTAAAATCCTAATTGACAGAGCTCACCATACAGCTTAGACTGACCTCAAACTCAACAGTGATCCTTCTGCCTCAGTATTCAGAGTGATGAAATTATATCTAAGGGCCACCATAGCAAGCTACTAGCTCAGTTTAAGACATTGGGGTAGGGGTTTCCTGTTTCTAAAGATCTTGACATGCTCAGGATTGTACCCTCCCCAAATTGAGTCTTGGGGGAAAGCTTAGCTCCTAAAGGGTTATTTTTGCTTTAGTTTGTTATTGTTGTTGACCTTGGTTTTGTTTTTTACATGGAGGGTCTCCATTTGCAGTGTAGGCTGATGTTCAACATCCTCCTGCCTCCATCTCCTGAGTGCTGGGATTGCAAGTTGGCCTATCATGTATGGGTAGGTTTTTAAATGGCTTTAATAAACTTCATTTTGCAATGTTTGCAGAAGCATTGTAAAGAAAGGCAGAGAAGTCCTCTACATTCCCACCCAGCTTCTGCCTCGGGGACTTTGATAATCCTGGCTTTAGAACTTCTCAGGAAAGTTTGAGTGAGATACTGTTTTGGTTTCTCTACTTTTCTTCTCCAGCTCCAGCTGCTTAGTGTCAGATCCCAGGGGGGAATGAGGGGTGCTAAATCTCCTTCTCAGTACTTCTTTGGAAATGCTATATTAGAAAGAAAACAAAAAACACAAAAACAAAAATCCAAAGGATTAGGACATGTTAGTCTGAGGACAACTGAAGAGAGCACAATTGAAAACCTGGTTTGCAAAATCACAGAACAGCCGAGCAAACTGTTTATTGAGTGTGAGGAAGCCCAGTCTCCTGGAGGAAGAATCCAGGGAATGCTAATATTTAAGAGTCTATAGTTCCAGCACTGGGGAGCAAAGGCAAGTGGGTCTCTGTGAGTTCAAAACCAGCCTGATCCACATAGTCGTAAGTTCTAGGTCAGCCAAGGCTACTTAATGACATTCTATCACCAAAACAATTAATAAATAAATTAGAATCCGTAGACTCCTCATTCATGGACTCTATGTTTCTGGTCATTTGCCTATAGATTTAAAACAAAAGAAAGAAAAAGAAAGATCTAAAAATCATTCAGTATATCTGTACGGAACATGTTATAATTTACTCTAGTCATTATTGCTTCAAACAATGCAGTATAACATTGATCTATGTACCATTACTAAGTATATGGAAGACAGGAGCCTGATATGGCTGCTCCCTGAGAGGTTCTACCAGTACCTGACTAATACAGATGCAGATACTTACAGCCAACGGTTGGACTGAGCCCGGGGACACTAGTGGAAGAACTAGGGGAAGGACTGAAGGAGCTGAAGGGGTTTGCAATCCCATAGGAAGAACAATATCAATTAACCAGACCACCCAGAGCTCTCAGGGATTAAACCACCAACCAAAGAGTCCACATGGAGGGACCCATGGCTCCAGCTGCATATGTAGCAGAGGATGGGACATCAATGGGAGGGAGGGAGGCTTGATGCCTCAGTGTAGGGGGATGCTAGAGGGTGAGGTGGGAGTGGATGAGTGGGTGGAGGAGAACCCTAATAGAGGTAAAGGGGAGGGAGTGAGGAGGGATGGGATGAGGGGTTTGTGGAGGGGTAACCAGCAAGGGGGATATTATTTGAAATATAAATGAATAAAATGATTAATAAAAATGAAACAATAAAAAGTATGTGGAAGGTTGTACGTGAACTATATGCAAATGCTACACAGAAACATTTGCAAATTTTGTTTTCCAAATAAGGTTCTGGGGTAGACCTCATATGGATACTAAGTAAAATATGTTGTTTTTATATTAATTATATTTAACTAAGCTCATGACCTTTGAGATGTAGATATAGTTTAGTGACTGAGACACCTCCTATGCTCAAGGTTCTAAGTTCTTTTTTTTTTTTTTTTTTTTTCGAGACAGGGTTTCTCTGTATAGCCCTGGCTGTTCTGGAACTCACTCTGTAGACCAGGCTGGCCTCGAACTCAGAAATCCGCCTGCCTCTGCCTCCCGAGTGCTGGGATTAAAGGCATGCACCACCACGCCTGGCTAAGGTTCTAAGTTCTATTCACAACACAAAGAAAAGGAAAGAAAGAAAAGATATGTGCCATAGTGGTGCATACCTGTAACTGTACCAATTGAGAGGTGGAGGTAGAAAGAAGGTCAGGAGTACAAGGCCAGCTTAGGTAGTGAGTTTGGAGCCAGTCTGAGCTCCATGAGAAACTATCTGGAAAAAAGAAAAAAAAAAAAAAGGTGACCATAAGCTACATTATTGGCAATCCCAGCTTTTTCACTGGTCATGAGGTCTGAGGTAAAATGACTAACTTCCTTGTGCCTCCATTACTTTTGCTGTTATAATTTTAAAAGTGTAGTGTATGTGTTTGTTTGCACACTCATGCCACTGCATGTGTGTGGGAGTCAGAAGAAGCCTTTCAAGGCTCTGTTCTCTCCTACCTTGTAGACCCTGGGGATTGAGCTGATGTTCCCAGGCTTGTGGGCAGGTGACTTTACCCAGGGAGTTACCTTGGCAACCTGTTTTTCCTCTTTTCTTCCCTTCCCTCCCCTTCCTTTGCCCCTATTTCTTTGTTTCTTTGTTCTGTTCCCTTTCTTTCTTTCTTTCTTTCTCTTTCTCTTTATTAATCATTTTATTCGTTTACATTTCAAATAATATCTCCCTTCCCAGTTTGCCCTCCACAAAACGCCCCATCTTTTTATTTTATTTTATTTTATTTTTTTAGACAGCTCATATTGGCCTTGAATTTACCATGCAGCTCCAGCTGGTCTTAAACTCAGGACAATCGTATTGCCTCTGGCTCCCAAGTTCTGGTATGACAGATGTGAACCACCACACCCAAATAGTCATCACAGTTTTTAAAGTGAAGCCAACAGTAGTCCCTATTTCAAAAGGAGTCTATGGAGATTTTCCTCATTAATATGTGGAAAGTGTAACACTGTGTCTGTCTCAGCAAATGTTGGGTATTGTTAACTCAGCATGTTGGTCTTGGCCTCTAGGATGTGGGAGAATGGATTAAAAATTAAAAATTAAACCATTAAATATTCTGGCTGGCACTGACAAATGTTTCTCTTCTGTTTGATTTGAATAGAAGTTCAGCCACCTGTGACGAATTTGAGCGTCTCTGTTGAAAATCTCTGCACAATAATATGGACATGGAGTCCTCCTGAAGGAGCCAGTCCAAATTGCAGTCTCAGATATTTTAGTCACTTTGATGACCAACAGGATAAGGTAAGTTTGTTACAACACTTGCTGTGGCTCAGGTAAAGTGACCAAACACTGTGAATCAAAGCCAAGTATGAGTCAAGTTGTAATCTTCAGAGTGGGGATTTTATTTTAGGTTTTTTTTTTTTAAATTTCAACTGGGGAGAACTATAGAAACAGCTCTCAGCAAAGTCAAACATTTGAAAAAAAGTTGCTAATTATTTGATGATTGGATATAATTAATTGTTCAGAGCATTTTTACATTTAGCATCTTACAAATCATGTAAACAGATAGATGTGCAAGAACTTTGGGGTCTAAAGTAAATGCCACGGGAAAGTGGAAAGATGAGAGATGAGGTGTTAATGTTAGTGGTGGGTGGGTTTGCATTTCCTGGTGCTCAAGGAAAAAACAAACAGGACAAAAAGGTAAACTGTGCCTGTTAGAAGTAGTCGGCTGATTTAAGTAAGTGGTTGCTGACAGGATTGGGTAATTGGGTTCTTTTTGATACATCTATTCAATTATTTTTGGTGAGTTTACATCTTTTATTTTGTGTAGTGGGAGAGGTGTTTTAGGGGATCCAGGATTTTGAGGAGGTCGTATTGTCTCGACTTCCTGGAGTTTACTGCACTGTGGCTGTGAATGAGTGGCAAGAGCAGTGCTTCTTTTCCTATCCTTTGGATGCAACTTCAGTAGCATCTTTAGAGTTGTAACTAACCCCTAGGCCTATTGAACAGGGGTAGCTTAGGCAGTAGCCCAGTGTTCCAAAGTTGCTAAATAAGATCAAGTCTGCAGTTTTGTTTGCCGTTTTCACAGAGAAGCTTATCAAGATAAAAGAAATCTGTCGAGAAGTTTTGAAAAGCAAAAGATTGATATCACTAGTTAGCCTCCATGAGTGCTTTATCCCTGTCCATTAGTTTCCCAGTCTGGAAAGCTGAAGCAGCTCTGGCAATGCATTTTAGGTTTTCTTTCATCACCAAGAGATAGGGAAGTCCCACTGGGCAAATGAATCAGAGGCCCTTCAGTCCAAGCATACACAGAGGCCTAAGCCAAGGCTGATTCACTTTCCTGCTGGGAGAGAATGAGAGTCAGGAAAAGGTGTGTGATGGAGTCAACTGGGCATTCCTCTTCAGGGAGACAGAGAAATCTAATACTACAGCCTTAGGCTTGGATAGATTTTACAAGAAGGCCAGATTCCCAGAGGTGAAGAATATTGCCATTATAGCACTTACCAGTGGAATGCTGCACCAAAGCTGAAAGTTACACATACCTCGTCAGGATCTGTGGGAGGAATTTTGTTTCTTGTCTATACAGAGAGATACGTTAAATTGGTGATCATTAATATTCAAGCTTCCTATTTTTTATTCATACCAATTTAATATTACATACTTCAAAGTTGGAGATTGTCCTTTTGAGACAGGCTCTCTTGTATCTCAGGCTGGTTTCTGTCTCATTATGTAGCTGAGGCTAGCCTTGAGCTCCAGATTTTTCAGCTTCTACATCCCAAATAATGGGATTACTGGCATGCACCATCATGGAAAGAGTCTTTTAAAATGATTATCTTTAAATATCTGTTTTATTATGCATATACCTAGAAGATACCATTCAAATTTTTGTCTGAAGCAATTGCTAATTTAAAAATGACAGTATAAAAAAACTCTAACTGGAGCAGCATCTAATATAGTAAGAGAAGTGAGTCCCACCTCCAGGATCCTAACTTATAATCTCTAAAATCAAAATCTTTTTAAAATAAAAAAGGTTATCTTAAAAAAGAAACATCAAAAGCTGTGATAGTAGGGATTGAACCACACTCTTGAGATAAGTACTGTGCTGCCAAGGTATACTCCTAGCCCTAATTTATGAAGTTTGTCAGTTTATTTCCCATGGTGTCCTTAGAGAGTGAATATATGTCTTAGATGAGAATTAAGAAGGCTCTGTGAGTAAGCAAAGCCCATTTAGCAACCTGTGATGGGTTAAGTAGGGATGTTGGTGAGACTTAACATTGGAAGCCTTTCTGCCACCATTGTCACTCTCTGGGGGGCGTGGGGGCGCAGTGCTGGTCTCGAGTTTCATGGGCTCAGTTAAAGACCTCTCTTCCTTTGCACACATTTATTTCTAAAGGGATAATCATAAAATGAGGAGGCATTCCAGGAAGATTTCTGTCAGTACTGTACTTTTATATCCTGGTAGGCAGAGGGCCTATATGGGAAGCCAAGTGATAAGTAGGTTTCTTGGAAAAGAATCAAGAATTCCTTGTGAAAATGCCCTAGGCTATGAATAGCAAGTCAGAACCCACCTCCCTCCCCGTGATGATAAGCATCATTTTGCTAGATTCTCCATGTCTTTGTTAAGTCACCACCTCTTTTCTCTGAGCCAGAATTTTACTTGAAAAGATTCTTCTGTCATCCCACTGCACTTTTCCAGCACACTACCTTAATTGTGCCGAAGAATTATTCTGTCTCTGCATGCATAGCTTGGCTCCAGTGTATTTCTTCATCGTGGGTTTGTTGGTGACTTCCTGAGAGCTTCCTCATTTCCTGGCTTCCCTCAGTTGCAGCCAGCAGCAGGCATGAAAACTATCACCTGCTGCTTGAGGTGGTAGATTAATCGACGTGACCATTTCTCCCCTCTTCATGGCCACCAGGAAGTTATGAAAGGAAATACTATGAGAAACTTGAGTCAGAAACGTCTACAAAACAGGAAGTGCAGCCTTTGGAACTCTGATTAAAAGCAGCTTCATTCTTAATGATTCCTCTCATCTCTAGAAATGTTAATTTCCTAGAGAGGCCCATACTAACTTGGGTCTGAGTCATAACAAGCAGATTTGTGATTTAGTCTTAGATTTCTGGTGTCTAATCTGACATGTCTGGTGCCTCTGTGGTTCTACAAAGCTTCCTTATCTGTGTTCATGATGAAGTGTGGAAGTGTATATTTAGCAACCCTTGAAATTTACTCAGACACCACAAAAAAGCGCTTAATAAAGTGTCCCTTTGGACAGTCTTCTCCAGAGATCTCCGTAATGACTGGAGTTTTGATGTGACATATTTTTAACCTTGATCTTAATGGAATTTTAATAATTGCTTCCTTTAAGTTTACTTGTAGGAAGTTGATGTTAGCGTTAAGTAAGACTTATAATAGTTTTACTTTCAGATGTGGGAATTTGTCTTTATCTACACTAGAGTTTGTCAGTGGTGAGTAGTACTACTGGTGCCTGATACAGGCTAATAAATTTATTAGTAGGCTAATTATTTTTTGTAGGAGAAGGGTGGAATAACCTGTTCATTATAGGATGTTGGGTATCACTCCTGGCTACTATCCATTAAATGTCAGTAGTGTCTTGCTTCTCTCCTTCCAAGTTACGATAACCAAGACCAGGACTGAGACACTACTGAATGTCTACAGGCATGGAAGCAGAGTGAAACAACTCCTTCAACATCACACACATAGACCATTTAAGAACTGATCATATTTCTTAAACATTTGGGACTGCTAAGACTGTTATTAAAGTGTCTTTTTTTGTCTGTAGACGTTACTTTTTTTTTTCTTTTTTCGTTGTACTCTCAGAAAATTGCTCCAGAAACTCATCGTAAAGAGGAATTACCCCTAGATGAGAAAATCTGTCTGCAGGTGGGGTCTCAGTGTAGTGCCAACGAAAGTGAGAAGCCTAGCCCTTTGGTGAAAAAGTGCATCACACCCCCTGAAGGTAACAAATACAAACGTTGTCTCTTGGTAGTTCTAGAGCATACTGAGTGGCTCAGTGTCCACACTGGTGATGAACTCATTTCATTCTCAAAGTTTTACTGAGTCAAATAAATGTTCGGATCCATGCTAGGTAAGGTTGAGGATGTTGCCACTTCAAGTTGCTCACAGAGAGTTTGAATAATAATGATATCTATATAGTTAGAATGCTTTCTTTTATAATTTGAAAAATGAACACACATACTTCCCAACCCTTTCTCTCTCCCTCCCTCCCCCCCTAAAATGTGCCTTACCCACTTATCTAAACTAAGTAAGGCATGCATGGTTACCCTGATCTGTTTCACGATGGAGAGAAGATGAGTTGACTTGCTCTAGGTCTTCAAGCAGTGCTTTTAGGGAGCCTATAGTACTGCCTAATTCATGACATGTGGAAATTAGTTTTGTATGGAGGATAAATCATGCTGGCCTAGCCTGAGCACATGACTAGTCAAAGGAAAAGCTCTTGGGTGGTGAGGATCATTGTCCCCTAGTACCACATCACTGACAGTCCTTATGCCTCTTATGCACAGGGAGGAGCCTATGTTAATTAAAAGCAAGGCTACCAGACACCAGCTATCAAAGTCTAAATCCCAGCTCGGCCAAGCTACTGATTGTGTGACCTTGATTTGTTTATTGCCCCTCCCCCCACTATATTCCTCAACTTTAAGATGGGGGGACCTGCCTCTTAAGGTCATTGAGAAGACTACAATAAATACTTAGCACATATTGTTTTTCATATCATCTTGGCCCTTTGTTAGGTAGGGCCAGGCCTCACCTCCAACTTCCAGACCTTAGCACTTCAAGGCTTGTTCTTCAAGCCTTTCTGCTTTGCATTGATCAAAAGAACATATGAAGTACTGCTTTTAAAGGTATAAAATTTAGGACTGCGAGAGGCAACTAAGATCATGATTTAAACCATCTTGGCCTTCTGTATTTGTACTTTTTAGGAGTTTAATACTTCGAAAAGCAATTATATTGTGACATAAAATAGTTTGTGATGGCTCAGTGGAATATTCTTTCAAGGAGCAGGAGGGTGAAGGGCTGACATTTTTTTTTTTTTTTTGGTTTTTTTCGAGACAGGGTTTCTCTGTGTAGCCCTGGCTGTCCTGGAACTCACTTTGTAGACCAGGCTGGCCTCGAACTCAGAAATCCGCCTGCCTCTGCCTCCCCAGTGCTGGGATTAAAGGCGTGCGCCACCATGCCCGGCTAAGGGCTGACATTTTAAGCATAGGAATTGAATTAGTGTGGAGACATGATAATTGACATCTTTATCACAAGAGATGTCACATCAGGAGGATTTCAGGCCAAGTGTGGTGGCATTTGCCTGTAGTCACATCTACTTGTGAGGCCAATATGGGAAGAATTGTTTGAACTTGGGAGATTGAGCTAGTCCTCTAAAATCAGCCAGCCAAACAAAGAGTTAACAAAAAGATAAACACAGCATCTTGGTGATACCCATCTCTAATCTCAGTATTCAGGAGGATGAGGCAGGAAGATTACAAGTTCAAACATGACAAGTTCCAGGCCATCCTAGACTACTTAGAAAACCATGTCAGAAAAGAGAGGTCTGGGAAGAGGAAGCCCTACAACCACAGCAGACAACAAAACTCTTAAATCTTAGGTTGTGCTATGTTCTTATAGAACTTCCCTTAATAAGAAGAGAGGAAAGTAAATTGTGTCTGTATAATATAGGCTTGCCTCTTCCAGAGAACCCTAGTTAGGTTCCAAGCATCCATGTCAGGGCTCACTGCCATCAGTAACTCCAGCTCCAGGTATTAGATGCTTCTGACTTGGGTAGTGACATGTACTCACAGGCACATAACTCATATGCAGACACACAACACCAAGTATTCAGCCCTGAAACCATAGGCACACCAGCAACAAAAACAGACTTAGCCAGTTGTATTCATATACTTACACATGCATATGTGTATTTAACAATAATTACCAAAGAAGAAGAGGCCATCAATTTGAGAGGAAGTGAAGGAGACATGGGGGCAGGGGTGGGTATTGGAGGAAGGAAAGGGAAGCAGAGTGATATAATTATATTTTAATTAAAATAAATATTAAAATGACAAAACACGGGCTGTTTGCATTTTTACATTCAGTTATTTTGTAGGCATTGCATAGGGTTGAAATATTATTTGACTTTTAACCATTCTCTCTAGTAAGAAGAGTAAGGTTCCTTTAGAGAAAAAAAAGATGCTTTCTCTCTATAAAAAGGTAAGAAAGAAAGCTGAGAACAATTACATTTGTATTTTCATTGTCCTGGGTGACATCTGGTGAAATGAGTGTGAGATTAGGGTTTAGGTTGTTGACTGTTTTCTATGAAAAGGACTTTTGCCTGAATCTTCTAGGTGATCCTGAGTCCGCTGTGACTGAGCTCAAGTGTATTTGGTATAACCTGAGCTATATGAAGTGTTCCTGGCTCCCTGGAACAAATGCAAGCCCTGGCACAAACTATACTCTTTACTATTGGTGAGTATGGACTGCACACACAGCAGGTTAACTGAACACTGATTTTGATTGTGTTGGGAGCCTTTGCATTAAAAAAAAAAAAAAAGAACAGACATTTGTTGTTGTTTTCAAGACAGGGTTTCTCTGCATAACAGCCCTGTCTGTCCTGGACTTATTTTTATAGGCCAGGCTAGCTTTGAAATCACAAGAGGTTCACCTGCTTCTGCCTCCTTAATGCTGGGATTAAAGGCATGTGCCACCAATCTTGGCTCTGAACAGCCTATGTTTTATATGTCATGGTGGGGATAAAAGTTTGGGCCTTGGCTGGAGCATGGTAGTGCATGCCTTTAAATCCAGGACTCGGGAGGCTGAGGCAGGCAGCTGTCTGTGAGTTTGAAACCAGCCCAGTCTACATAGCAAGCTCTAGAACAGCCAGAGCTCTGTAGAGAGACCCTATCTCAAAACCAAACAACCATGAGCACCTTGCAAAGGCTAGGAAAGTGTCCTCTTACTGAGATACACACTCAGCTCCTGCCTACTCTTTTCTATGGAGGCAGTAGATAGGAAATTCATAACTAATCCCTTTGGTTGCTACAGCAACCTAAAATTTAATCTATAAAATAAAAAGAAAAGAAAGGGCAATTGGAATGTCCCAGCAGGTAAAGACATTTGCTTCCATGCCAAGGGATCTGGATTTGACCTCTGGGGCCCACGTGATAAATTCTGCAGGCTGTTCTCTGATGCTCACATGCACCATGACATGTATATCTCTCACCACATAAATAAATACCTATAAATAAATATAATAAGAAATTTTAAAACTATAAAAAGGAAAGAAATCCCCACCCTTCAAACAAAACAAAACAAAAAAGGGAAAAGAATAAAAAAGCAAACTACCAAAATACTATAAGAAGAGTAGACAGTTGAATAGAAAATACATCTACTTAAAAAGGCTTCCTATTTTTTTTTCTTTTTTTTTNAACTCTTCTGGATATATGCCAAGTAGAGGTATTGCTGGATCTTCCGGTAGTACTATGTCCAATTTTCTGAGGTACCGCCAGACTGATTTCCAGAGTGGTTGAACAAGCTTGCATTCCCACCAGCAGTGGAGGAGTGTTCCCCTTTCTCCACATCCACGCCAGCATCTGCTGTCACCTGATTTTTTGATCTTAGTAAAAAGGCTTCCTATTTTTAAAAGCCCATTCACACAATCTTGCAACATGTGTATGGGAAGACCCCTATATTCTTTTCACTCCTTTTCTCTCAGTGGTAAACTCTAAAGCAATATCAAAACCAGAAGATTGGTATTGGCACAATCTACAGTCTTAGGCACATGCCGGTAGTTTCCTATGTATCTGTGTGTAGCATTCTGTGCCGCTCGATTGCATGGCTCCGTTGCTACCTAGTTCCCTCCAGTTGCCCTTTTCATAGTCATACTCACCTCCTATAGCCCATCTTGTTTTTCATTTTCCTCTCCCAGCTCTCTAACCTTTGGGAACCATTCACTAATCTGTCCTCCATCTATATAATTTTGTTATTTCAAGAATGTCACTGAAATGGAATGGAATTCTACAGCATATCTCACATAAAACTGGCTTTTAAAAAAAGCATCACATTTCCCCTGAGAGCCATTTATATACTTATATACATATAAAGAATTAAGAATTCATTCCTTTCTCTGTTTATGAAACAGGTTCTCACGCTGTAGCTTATGCTGGCCTGGAACTCACTGTGTATCCTGGGTTGGCCTTAAAACTGTGGCAATACTCTGTATTATAAGGCCTGGCTGAGATTGGGAAATTTTTAAAAATTCGGTCTACTTACCCTTTATAAAGGCCCTGAAGATTTCATGGGTATATTTAATCATTTTTAAAAATGCTAAATTTGTACATACTTTTGGAATACTATATTATAATTTGGTTCATATATACTTTGTGTGGTGACCAAGTTATGTTAATTACCAAGTCTCTCTCCTCATTTATTGTTATTTCTCTGTGCTGACAGCCTTCAAACTCATTCCCCATCTTTGAAATGTACAATCAGTTGTCATGGGCTTTGATAGCCCTGCTGTACCCACCCTCTTCTATCCCCCATATCAGTTGTGATGATTGTTTTTGTCTGGGTCTCTATTTCCATATAAAAAAATGACAAAAAGCAGCTAGGGGATAAAAGGGTTTATTTCAACCTACAGTTTATAGTCCATCTTGGAGGAAAGTCAGGGCTTGAACTCAAGTAGGAACCTGAAGGCAGAGACTGAAGTCGAGGCCATGGAGGAGTGCTGCTTGCTTGCTTGCTCCCCCTGGAATACTCACTTTGCTTTTTACACAGCCCAGGACCATGCCCAGGGGTGATATCATCCACAATGGGCTGGGCTCTCCCACACCAGTCATTAATGGAGAAAATGCTTCACAGATTACCCACAAACCAATCTGATTGGTGGAAGAAAGTGCTCAATTGAGATCCCCTCTTTCCAGATATGTCTGGGTTTATGGCAAATGTACAAAAAAGTCAATCTAACCAGGACAAGGATATCAAGGCACTGTGACAGCTGGATGGAGAAGGGAGTCTCATCTTGGGGGTCTCTCCTCTATATGGCCTTGTTCTCTTATTTGATAAAATAGTTCTCAGAGAAAGGCATGTCTGGGACCCTCTCTAGGACTTCTGAAGATAGATGTTCTGGAATGTCAAGTTGTGGCTATGGCTCGGTGGTAGAGCACATTTATGAGAGACCTTACAAAAACAAAAAAAATCATCATCTTGCAGTGACCATTTTGGCTGATGACATCATGGAAAATATTTGTACTATATTAAAACATTCATGGACAGAGGGCAAAATCCCCATATTTTTTTCATTTAAATTTATTTTTAAATGATACATACAAACTATGCATATTTATAGGCTACCATGTGATATTTCAATATATTCATATACAGTGCATTTGTATAAACCAGGTTTGGCATGCCAGTCTCCTGGAATCACATGAATTGTTGAACAAAATCCCTCCTAAGTGTCCTGGGGAGTTGCAGTCACTCTCTTCTCCCTTGGATGAGAGGCTCAGTCTGATAAGACTGAGGCAAAGCAGCAGTAAAGCCAGGTGGCTCCTAAGGTCGTGTGGTCCATTCTGGAGGTTTGGTTTTATCCAAACCCCCATCTCCGTGTAAAAGTTCTCATTGGAAGTTTTGCAGTTTGACTTACTTACTTACTTACTTACTTACTTACTCACTCACTCACTCTTGCTACCTATGGAGTCACTGTTAAGTCTTTTGTGGCTCTCTTGTACCATTATGGTACACTCTTAAACATGACAGACAACATCCCTAATCACCTGGCTAACCTGTCATCCTTCTCCTTGGACTTTCGCCTCTCTTACATCCGATATCGAATTTATTTCCATTCTTTACACTGACTTCAATCCACACAATATTGGCATTTACACAGGGATATTTACACAGAATAGTAGGAACATTTGGCCTTTTCTCACAGCTTACACCTTACCCTTTCATCTAATGCCTCTCATGTGTCCTCTGCTCAGCTCAGATGCAATTTCCTCTTCAGAGAATGTTCTTTGAGTTCTCAAGTCTGGAGACAATATCCCCAATAGTACGTTTGTGTGTCACAGTACTCTGTGCGGTGTGGTGTCATTTCCTGTTTACTTACTGGTAGTTCCCCTTCTCCCGGCGGCAATCTCCTTTGAGAGCAGGGGTTTTGTTTTACGTTTTCCCCAGTACTTGACACATGAGGTTTGTGAAATTCTTTGTAGGATACAAAACTAGAGAATATTCAGGGAGAGTGTAAGGACAAAGAAGTATAAGCAACCCAGTATCACTATAGAACAGAAGTGAAAAAGAACAATTGAGGACATCTGGCTCCCAAGACTTGCCAGTAGAGAAACAGACAGAATAATCCTTTAAGAGTCTCCTGGCTCTGTGCCATAGTGAAGTCTGTGGAAAGCTGTTACTACAGGCTTTAAAGATACTCTAGGAATTGGTAGAATCCCTGTGTTTATTATGCTACTAACCTCAGAGTTATTGTGACTAGAAATACAGAATTCCTTTAGAAATGTGCCTAGAGGAGGGGATTAGAAAGAAAATTAGAAAAGACTACCTCAATCTATAACAGACTAGGAAGGAAAGCAATCCAGCTTTTATACGTAGGGTATACTAGTCCATGAAGATCTAGTAAAAGAAGAGAAAAATAGGGAAGTGCCTTATTCCCTGGAGATATACTAGCATAAACCAAATCTCAGTACAAACCATTCAAACAATGTCCCCTTGGGATTAACTTGGAGAAGCATTCTTCTCTGGGGTGATGCAGGCTCTTGTCAAGGTTGAGAGCAGACAGTGTTTTAGTTGGCATTCAGTCCCATGTTGATACCTTTTGGCAGGGCAAAATCTACAATTGGACATGGCTCAAGAAGTGATCTGGAAATTAGTGGTTCATTGGCACCCAGGGGTCATATATCAAAGATCCTACTACTTTGTCAAAGTATTTTCAGAGCTGGTTGTTTGGCAGAGGTTCTTTCCATAATATAAACAGGAGATGCTAGCAGTGCAGGGCTGTATCTTAGTCACTTTCCTATTGACAACCAAGACAACTTATAAAATAAAGTGTTTAATTCAAAGGCTAACAGTTCCAAAGGGTTCAAGTCCATGACCATCATGGTGGGGGACATGGCAGCAGAGAGACAGGCATTGCACTAGAATAGTAGCTGAGAACTCACATATTGATTCATAACTATGAGACAGAAAGCGCACTGGGAATGGTATGGGTATTTTCGAACTCTCAAAGTCCATTTTCAGTGACACAGCTTCTCCAAAAAGGCTTGTCCTAGTCCTTCCCAAACGGCTTGAAAAACTGGGGACCAAGCATTCAAATATATGGACCTATGGGAACCATTCTCATTCAAGCCACCACAGACTATTTGCCGCTTAGTTTAAATGAAATTAAAATCTCAGGGACTCAGTCTCACTAGCCAGTTCCAGAAGTCACAAATGACTACATGGATGGTACCTTTCTTTTGTACAGTGTTGCCCCCATGGTTTCTCTTATCACTATCCCACAAATTCTTCATTCTAGTGCCATACTGTGTGTGTTCATATCTGTACTAGAAATGAGCCTTAATTCTCTCTAAGCCTTGGATTTATCATCTGTAAAATAGGGATAGTGATGATAGTTACCTTTGAAGATTGATGAGGGTTGTTATATGAAGTGCTTGGAATGGTGACTTGTGGTTAGTATGGCAGTTCGTGACATCTGTAGATACTGGTATTTGTTAGTTATTTGTATTCCCATGCAGGGAATGTCAGTATCCAATGCTGCTCTCTTTTTCCACCACATGGAATTGGCATACAGCTCATTCTTCCTTCTCCCTTTTCCAATCAGAACCCCAAATGTGGTATTGACTAGCAGACACCAAGGATGGCTTAGGTACCAGTGTATATATCATGTTGTACAAAAGGCCAAACTGTTTCCCCAAATTCTGAGCCAGAAAATAGTGAGGGTTTTTGTTTTTGTTTTTAATTCAAGATTGTTTGCAAACTGAGAGCTGCGACGTGTCCCGGCAAGATAGTTTGCTTTGGAAGGGGTCTGACCTGAAGGGCTCCAGCCTAGCAGCTCAGTGAGTTTTAGGGATATTTTCCCCCATATCAGACATCTTCAGAGCCCACGAGGATCTATGAACTGTCAAAGAGACAAAAAGAAAGATGAACCTAAAACACTGTGCATGGCAGGAGTTCCTTTCATTGTCTTTTCAAGGGCACATTAATCACAAGCTTTTGTTATGCAAGAAAAATGTCATTAGTAGCTTTGGTTTCTGTTTTGGGTGGAAAACATTCCAGGACTGTCTAATCCCTGAAGTACTTACTCATGACAGCAACTTAAGTTCTCCTTTATGATCCATAGAGACTTACAATTAAGAGGAAAGGTTTGTGCTGTTAGATGATCATAATGGCACGTGCTTATAATCCCAGCACTTTGGAAATGGAGGATGGAGGATGCCAGGAGTTGAAGTTTATCTTTGACTATATAGAGAGTTTGAGAACAGCCTAGCCTTGAAATCCCTGTGTCTCAAAAACAACAACACGGAGAAATGAACTGTCTCTTGAAAGACATTTTCTGTAGCAGAACACTTCTTTGTAGTATTTTCAGGAATAAATATATTACATCTTCATTTTAAAAAAAAACTGATTTTCAGCAGGATATACATTTCTGTCAGAGTTCTGATTCCTGAGCTCAGGAAAAACTACAGATAATGTTGAGATTACAGACCAAATGGTTGGGAGTCTCTGTCTTTATCTATTAAAATGCCTTCCTTTTCTGCAGAATCTACACAATTCCAATTGTGGCAGATGATGTAAGACTTGACCCTGTCTTGTACTAGTTCTTAAAAAACAGAGGTCTTTGATAGCTGATATGAGAGAGAAGAAGGGAGGGAGAAAGACTTGGGAGGGAAAGATAGACAGAGAGAAAGAGAATGTAATGAATACTATTCATTGGCTAGGTGCTCATGGTCACTGGAGAAGGTGTGTGTATAGATGAAATTAGATTTAGGGTGCCAGCAGTATCACTTATAAAAGCTAGATAGTAGAGGGGATACTTAGAAAGCCGTTGTGTGTCCCAACAGGGTAGTTTGGTATTGGAAGGAGTATGACCTGAACAGCTCCAGTCTTAGCAGCACAATGAATTTTGAGGAATGTTGATCTGGCAGTAATAGGAGGACATTAAAAATGAAGGTCATGGAGGTCAAATATGAAGTCTGCAACAGTGAGATCATGAATTCAAGAGCTAGCCCATGGGAATATCCCAGAAGATAAGACTCTAAGCAAGTCTGGCAAATAGAATTTGGTGATAGAATGTAGAGAAAGAGAGAAAGAGAAAAAGGTCATTTCAAGGTATCTAAGGACCATAGAGAAAATGAGCTCTTAGTGGTAGAAATGCAAAGATTGGCAGAATGGCATATCAGTGTGTGTGTGGGGGGGTACATATGGAGTCTTCAGACAATGATTCTGAGGCAAGAGGGGAGAATGAAACATTGGAATGGGAGAGTTAGAAATCCAGAATGTGCAGCATGGTGGCAGATGCCTTTCAGCCCAGCACTCAGGAGGCGGAGGCAGGTTGATCTCTGTAATTTCCAGGCCAGTCTGATCTATAGAGTGATTTTCAAGGCAACCAGACCTAAACAGTGAGTCAGTATCTGGGAGGAAAATAAATCTCTGGGAAGAATTCTGAGTATATGGTCAAGTTAAGGTGTTCCCCAGAATTCAATTAAAATAGAAGGATGGGGCCAACAAACTGAGACTGAGTGGACAAGGGAATTGAAAATAGAGAAGCGGAGGGGCTGAGGAGATGGCTTTATCAGTACACTGCTTACCTTGTAAGCATGAGGGTTTGCATTCAGATACTTAGCATCCATATTAAAAAAAAAATAAGCTGGGTGCAGTGGTATATGCTTTTAATCATAATACTGGGGTAGAGAAGATGGAAGGATTCCTGGGGCTGAGCAGTAAATGTAACCAAAACCTCTACTTCAGTGAGAGACCCTGTCTCACAAAGTGGAGAGCAATTGAGAAAAAAATACCCTCTTGACTCTGTATCCATATCTGCTGACACACATAATGATATATACATACACACACAAAACAGAAGTTGAGAAGGATGTCAGTGACTCTTCCACCCCTGGGAACAGGGGAAGGGGGGGATCTAAGAAAACAAAGAAAGAGCAGGCAGGGCAGAGCACAGGGGAACCACTGGGGTTCAGTATATAGGCATTTTCAGAAGGTGTGAAAGTTCTCATCCTGGCTTCAGAATTCCATCCCTCATATAGAAGAGGAAGGTTAGGATTCCAAGGTCTATGACTATTGTGAATACTAATACAAATCAACAAAGGATGGCCTTTTCCTCTAGAATATGAAAGGAGGCACACTAGAAAATGGACTTCTAAAAACAGCTAGCATGCCTTGCAATAAGATATTTCTTTTCATGGACATTTCCTTCAGCCATTAAAAATATGACTACCCATGCCTCTTGACCTTGTTCAAAATAATAGAGTGTTGTCTCATTTTATCTTGTAGGTACAGCAGCCTGGAGAAAAGTCTTCAATGTGAAAACATCTATAGAGAAGGTCAACACATTGCTTGTTCCTTTAAATTGACTAAAGTGGAACCTAGTTTTGAACATCATAACGTTCAAATAATGGTCAAGGATAATGCTGGAAAAATTAGGCCATCCTGCAAAATAGTGTCTTTAACTTCCTATGGTAAGTTTCCAAAACCCTCTTGGACAGCATGGACATTGTTAAAACAAATAGTTGAAGATGATGATGTTTGGTCCTAAGATCTTCCCAAAACAAGAGACTGCATGTACATAAACTCTTCTTTGATAGATGCTTTAAGAAGCAAGCTTAGAAATGGTACTTCTGGAACATGAGTACTGCAGGCAGTCTTCTTGTTGTCTTACAGCCAAGATTGCAACCTGAGCTATCTCTTTTCACTTTAATACTCTGGAGGAGATACTCATCTGATCATATAGTCCCTGAGTAATATTTTGGCTAGAAAAATCTTTGATGGGATCCAATATCCCCAAGATATTACTAGAACTCTTCTGGTAATGCTGAGGACTGAATTTAGGACTCTGTGGATACTAAACTATGCTCTTTTACTGAACTATATTCTCACCATTATATCCACAGTATTGAACTTCATGGGTTACATATATTGTCAGTCATGACATCTAGGACAACCATATCTGACTAAGTGTTGGTTTGTTAGTGGCCAATATTAGTTTGCTTCTCTGTTCCTTTAATCAAACACTGGTCAAACACAACTTGGGGAAGAAAATATTTATTTTTCTTTACATTTCCATGCCACAGCCCATCATTGAAGGGAGCTCAAGGCAGGGACTCAAAAGAAGGAACTGAAGCAGGGATTACTGAAGGCTGATTACTGGCTTTCTCCCTATGGCTTGCTCAGCCTACTCAGAGGTGGCACTGCTCACAGTGTGCTGGGTCCTCCCACATCAATCATTAATCAACAGTGCTCTATGGACGTGCTTGCAGCTCTATCTGATAGACATACTTCCTCAATCGAGGTTCCCTCTTCCCAGGTGACTCTAGCTTGTGTCAAGTTGACATTCAACCAGCAAAAGGCTTCAAGTTCAACAACAAATATTGGGTTGAACACCTCGTACCCCCTCTTGTCAGGGCATATAGACTCTTTTAGAGTGTTTCCTTATTTGTAAAAATAAAATCTATAGTCACCTTTGACCCCATGTCGTAAGAGCCAAAGGACACGAGGTATCTCAAACAATTGTGTATAAATAATGTCAGTATATTGGTTTGCTTGTTGCAGCAACCTATGGGGCAGCTCAGATTCTGACTAAATGCCAAATGGATGGTTTATAAGAAAAAAAAAAAGGAGGCATCGTTTGACAAAGGCTTCTCTAAATCTGTAAGCAGAACACTACTTATCATTCCTTCAGATAGTCTTGGAAGTCAACTGTATCTGGAGACCAAAGGCAGCCTAGCTTGTAGGCCAAGAGAATGATATCAGGATAGTTAATCACATGGAATTGGCTGGAGCAAAGTCCTTCATTTCCCTCTTGCTTGTTTGGCAAACTATCTTAGGTAGGGTTTTAAGGTTTATTATTACTGTTCTTTTTGGAATTAATGGTGATATAAAGAATAATTCTTCATGACAAGAAGATGACCTCTCCATGTTTTCTGTTAATTGCCCATTATCTTCTGTTCCTTATTCTTAAGTATTGTTCACCTCCAAAAAAGTAAACTGACCCGGCTAATACTTTCAAAAATATTTTATCCTTAATTGGGGTTGTAAGTACAGTAGTGTTAAATATATTCATATTTTTGTGTAGCAGACCTTTACAAATCTTCATCTTTTTCTTTTTTTTTTTTTTTTTTTTTTTTTTTTTTTTTTTTTTTTTTTTTTTTTTTTTTTTTTTTTTTTTTTTTTTTTTTTTTTTTTTTTTTTTTTGTTGTTGTTTGTTTTCGGGAGAAAGTTTCTCTGTATCCTTCTGGCTGGCCTGCAGCTCAGAGATCTGCCTGCCTCTGCCTCCTGAGTGCTGGGATTAAAGGCGTGTGCTACCACCACCTGGCATCTACGAGTTTTTCATCATGCAAAAGTGAAATTCTGCCTAGGTCCATAGTAAACACGAATGCTGCTTCCCCACAGCCCTAGGCAGTACCTTTCTGTTTTCGGTTTCTTTGACTCTAGCTACTGTAGCGTTTCACATGAGTAGAAGCACAGTACTTTTTAGATTGGCACGTTTCACTTAACATAATGTTCTCAGAGCACAGTTATGCTATAGCTTGTAATAGAGACCAGGGTACTTTTAAAATTGTGGTCTTGGATTAGCATTGGTAAGGGAGAGCTACAGAAACCCTTTTTTTTTTTTAACAATGGAGAGATGGTTTAATTTTGCAGTATTTAAATATTTACATCATTTTCACCTTCCCTCTTCTCCTCCCACTCACAGCCATGTTCCTTTTTATGCTCCCCCTCAAATTCATAGCCTTTTCTTCTTTTACAGAAGCCTCTTATACATCATAATTTTTTTTTTGCATGTGTGGAGGAAACACATCTGGATCTTTATTCTCTGTGCGGCAGCTAGATGTCCTGAGTCTACCTTGATCAGTTTCTGACTATACTCAGATCAGAGTTCATGTCATTTACCAGATAACCCCAAAGACTCTCCTGAAATCCATTTTACTGGGCAGATTTAAATACACTTCCTCTGCTAATTGTGGCTAATCAGAAATTCTCAAACTCTATATCAGATCATGTGAAGCCATTAAAAGTCATCATCCCTATTTTGATTTAACTTTGTGAACCTTTATTATTGAGTTTACATATATAATCACATCTTATATACATGTAATTAAATAAACATGTACAAACTAATTTGCTTTCTTCTTTCAGTGAAACCTGATCCTCCACATATTAAACATCTTCTTCTCAAAAATGGTGCCTTATTAGTGCAGTGGAAGAATCCACAGAATTTTAGAAGCAGATGTTTAACTTATGAAGTGGAAGTCAATAATACTCAAACTGACCGACATAATATTTTAGAGGTAGGTATTGTTAGATCATAGTTTTTCTTGGAGTTTTTTCTTTCACTTGAACTTCTTACATTAAAATAATAATGAGGAGTAACTCTTAACATTTGTGAGAGATAATGATGATGATTTTTTAAAAAAATAAGGCATGTTGGAAGTTTTGATGGTTTATACTAGTATTGGCTGTAGGGTTTATGTTGCTTAAAACATTGCTATTGTCTGCCATATCGTAGACACTTTCACTCACTACAGCTATTAGACAGTGACAGCTGACAAACATGTTTCTCTCTTTTTTTTTTTCACAAAGATTGCCAATTAGAAAACAGGTACGTGTAAACTGATTTCTCAGTGTGTGTATTATGACAAAAATCAAATGTGCTGATAAGTAGAATGACTAGAAGAAGGGCCTGAGGAAATATGAGGGAGGGAAGTCACAGGAGATAATGACATTTGAGATGAGAACTAACTGCTGAGCAGGAGCTTGCTACCTCTCTGAGAAACTGGGCTCAGAAGGGACAGCAACTTAAAACAACAAAACAAAACATAGAGTTAAGAATGAGCTTGAAATGTGCAATGTGAAGGCAGAGTGGGCAGGTATGGTCAAAATATGGTAGGAAAGATATTTACACAATAGGCAGAGATAAAACCTTGCAGGCATGTAGAGGCCTGGGAAAGACCAGTCGGTTTTTGTGGAGTTTGTGGCAAGGAATGCAGTCACATTGGAATCGTCAGAGTTTGTTGGATCACACAGATGTCTGCTGTCCAAAAACCAATGCAAAACAGGCAAGTTTGAAGTCTCTGTGGGACCTTCACCAGAATATGGTGTAACCTTAGGGCGTCAGTCCCATTGTTCATTTTTTTAAGCTTCATCGATTCTTGTGAGGTTTTGTTTCTTTGCTTACTACATTTGAACTGGGAGAAGTGGTGTCAGCTGGTGTGATAGCTCAGTGGATAAAGAGGTTTGCAGCCAACCAAGCCTGATGACCAGAGATCAGTCTCTGGGACTTACATGGGTAGGAGAGAACTGCAAGTTTTCCTCTACAAATGTGCCATAGGAATCATACACCTAAATGCACATGAGCACACATGTGTACACACACACACACACACACACACACACACACACACACACTAAATGCAATAGCTCAAATCTGTTCAGGTGCAAATTTGAAATCAGACCATTCTAACTGTATATTTCCATAAGGTGGCGCCTTGAGACCACAGGGAAAGTATCACTCACTTTTCTCTGCTACCTGCCTGGTTCCTTTACAAGTTCCATATTAATTGGTGTTTAAAGGAACCCAGTATCTTGCCCGTGGATAAAATTTCTGGGTCTAGTTGTTTTAGCTCATCATGGAACACTTAAAATGCTTAGTAAAATAAGTTAGTTGTTGACATTCTTGAACTCCACAGGGAGTGCCCTGCTCCACAGTAGAACAGAGCCCTTCAGGGTGTTTGCACATGAAACTGTGCAGTGTATACAGCCATTGTTAGTGTTAGGAAGCATGGTGTTCCCATGCAAAGTGAAATGATGCCTATGTGGGGAAGGGGGATGTTTAGATCGACAACAAAGTGAGTATTTTGATCACTCCAGCCTGTTCTCTTCCCTGGTGCTTCTGTGTGAACTGCAGACACATGTACTGCTTCTCTTGACTCATTTAGCCCCTCAATCATGCTGCCATTTCAAACTTGATCACACTTATGCCTCTTCTCTCCACTGAAAATACACAGCAGGCATTGGTTAGTGTCAACTTTGTTCTGTTCTTGGTACTAGCAACAACTTACATGTTCATAATGGTGACTATTTAGTAGGTATATTAGTAAGCACTTTTCTCTTAATTCTCTCATTTAGAAATCTCTAATCCCTCAATTAGAAACGCAAGCCTGGGGATCTATTTATGTCATGTCATTTGATCCTTGTAATTGTAGTTACCCCTAAGGCCATATTTCTGGTAAAAGATAGAATCGGGATTTAAGCAAAAAGGGTGGAGAAATGGCTTAGTGGTTAAGAGCACTGGATAGTTTTCTGGAAGGTTTCAGATTCTCAGAACCCACATGGCTATATGTCTAGTTCCAGTGATTTGATGCCATCTTTTGGCCTTTGTAGGCACCATGTAGCATACATGCAGGCAAAATGCTCATGCATAAAATAAAAACTAAATAAAAGATTTAAGCAAAAGTCTCTATTTTTTGTTTGTTTGTTTCTCTGTGTAGCCCTGGATGTCCTGGAACTCACTCTGTAGATCAGACTAGCCTTGAACTCAGGGATCTGCCTGCCCTTGCCTCTGCTTCATGAGTGCTGGAATTAAAGCTGTGTACAACCACCATACGGATTAAGCAATTTACTTATTTTTATTTTACATTTTATTTTTATTTTATTTTGCCTGCAGGTATGTCTGTGTGACAGTGTCAGAGCCCTTGCAACTGGAGTTACAGACGGTTGTGAGCTGCCATGTGGTTGCTGGGAATTGAATTCAATTCCTTAGGAAGAGCAGTCAGTGCACTTAATGGCTAAGCCACCTCTTCAGCCTCTGCCAAAGGAACTTTTAAATATAGATCAAAGACTACAACATACGGCTACTTATTTTAGAACTTAGTACCATTCACTAAATGTTCCATACTGGCATTTTTGAATGAGCTAAAAGGCCAACAGGATGAGGAAAGACTATTGTTTCAATAGTTTGTTCATACAGAGGCAGAGAAGAGGCCATGCAGGTGGCGTCAGTGTCCTATTTCTGGAACCACTGGCCTACTGAGAAATCACAAGTGTCAAGTGCCTCTTGAAAGATCAAGCTGCAGGCTAATGTCACTTCTTTCCTGGACCATTTCCCAAACATACAAATGCCATAGTCAGCAAATCATTGTGATTTGGTCTCGTTTCATTGTATGTATTAGCAGCTGCTGATCCTCATGTATGGATCAGCAGCTGCTAATACAGTTGAGAGGAGGAAAACAAGTGCACAGGGCACCAGGTAGACAGTTTACAGGGAAGGAGTGGGGTATAAGAAAACAATCCCTACCTTATTAGCAATACTGTTCTAAGCTCCTTCTGACTATACCCCAGTGTGATAGTACAAGTTCATGATCCAGTTTACCCATCACCCACACTGCAGTTCCAACAAACAACTCCTCAAGAAGTCTTTCAGAAAGAAAAAGAAAGGTCTAATCAGCAAAGCTCAGAATTAGCACACAAAGAGCTGGTGACGTTTAGGGAGGAAGCAGCTGGTGAACATCTGCTTAAAGAAAGAATTAAACTCAAACACAAATACATGAACAGAGTAATCCCAAGTAGACTGTAGTCCAATTTATGTGTATAATATCCATGGTGTATGTGTTTTCTTTAGTTCAGAAGTTTTATATGTGTGTGTATACATATATATAAATATTATGTAATATATCTTATACATTATATATATATAATATGTTATCTCTATAATATATAATACATATATAATACAATATTTGTATAACGATTATATATTGTTATATACTACATATTTTATATATTATTGTATATGATAATATATAGTATATAAAATATATATGTTGTGTGTGTGGCACTTATATAACTTAATGTGCAAGACTTAATGTTTTTAACTACTGGGGATTGAACCTAAGACCTCAAGCATACAAAGGGTTCTATTGCTGAGCTATAGACCTATCTCTTATTTAATGATGATTTATATAAGTAATCTTAGTCCAAGTTGAAGATACAGAGACTGACCTTTGAGGTCACACTGACTTATAAACTGTGTGAAAGTTACTTAATGTTTCTTTGGCCTTAGTTTCTCAAAATGTGGGTTCCAATAATACTAATCTCATGGGTTATTATTATGAGCTACCATATCAGAAGCCCTTAGAGAAATATCTTTGTAGCACATTCTTGACAGTTGAAAAATGGTCATTACTACTATTAAGGGGAATACTAGGGTGGTCTCCAGTAGTTAAAGACACAAGTTTGCGATTAAGATTTTTGCTTAAGGGCTGGAGAGCTACCTCAGTGGTTAAGAGCACTGGCTGCTTTTCCAAAAGACAATTCCAAAGATTCAGTTCCCAGCATTACATCTCACAACTGTCTGTGACTCCAGTTGCAGGGGTTACAACATCCTCACAGAGACACACATGCGGGCAAAACACCAGCACATACAAACTAAAACTAAAACATTAAACATTAAAAAAATTTATATGACAGAAATTTGACTATTAAGACTAAGCAATATTTTTGCTTGATTAAATTTTTACTATTTTTGAAAAAACTCAAATATACATCTTGTTTCCCGGAACTGGAGTTATGGGTGGTTGTGACTGGCCTGACAGGGTGCTTGGGATCAAAACTCAGGTCCTCTGGAAGAACAGCTGCTGAGCCGTCTCTTTAGCCCACATGGTCTTTTAATAGATGCAAGGAAAGCTTGTTAGAAATGGCTAAAGACATAAACCTTTTTTTTTTAATTTGGAACTTTTTTTTTTCAAGGTTGAAGAGGACAAATGCCATAATTCTGAATTGGATAGAAACATGGAGGTGAGTCAATTCAGCTTTGGCTGTTTGGGCTTGAACATCAAGTATCTGGGGGTGGGACAGGTCAGGCACAGTGCACATTTGAAATGCTTGGTGTGGTGAAAAGAAAACTATTTTGTTCTGGAGGCTATTGCCTTTTTTGCTTTATTGCTTTTTGGGAGTCAAAGTCAGATAATTGGAATTGTGATCAAAGTCTTAATCCCATAGAGAATTTGGGCAATAATTATGTTATAACTCAACAGCAGAGCTAAAGGGAATAAACTGGTAATGGTTTTTTTTGTGCATTTTATATCTAAGGGTGCAAGTTGTTTCCTATTCCCTGGTGTTCTTGCCGACACTGTCTACACAGTCAGAGTAAGAGTCAAAACAAACAAGTTATGCTTTGATGACAACAAACTGTGGAGTGATTGGAGTGAAGCACAGAGTATAGGTAAGAGAGTACAAAATCATTATGGTGTAAACCACTGATGGCCGAAACTAAGTTGAAACTTAAAATAGATTGGGAAAGGGGCTGCCATTCTTTTTTGATGCCAGAGAGTATTTAAAATAAGCATTTCTTTTCCATTCAATTGCTGTCACATCAGCAAGGGTTAATAGACAACATACAGTTCCACAGGGTGTTATCCTCACCTCTGCTCCATCCCCATCTTTATCAGCAAGGGAAACAAAAACACAGAAAGCAGGCATCATCCAATTTTCAAGTTGACTCATGCCAAAGGACTGTCCTGTATGCTGGTTAATGGACTCAGGAGAGTAGCAGTGAGCTTGGTGGTATTTAATAGAGATAAGCCTGAATGTAGGCTTGAAAATTAAGGTAATGGCTGTGCTGAGCAAGCCATACTCAAAATAAAGGATGGGTGCTACCTGTTTGAGTTATGGAGTGGGGTGCCAGGCAAAATGCAATATTGTATAACAGTGGTGATGCAGCTCACAGGTTAAGACAGTGTTTCAGGGAGGGGTAAAAAAGGTAAAAAATAAAAATATCTGAGTGATGGTGGTATACACCTTTAATCCCATCCCAGCACTTGGGAGGCAGAGGCAAGCAGATTTCTGAGTTTGAGGCCAGCCTGGTCTACAGAGCGAGTTCCAGGACAAACAGGGCTACACAGAAAAACCCTGTCTCGAAAAAACCAAAACCAACCAAACAACAATAGCAGCAAGAATGGTAGAAAGGCGTCTGACTTTAACTCTGGTTTGTACATACATGAACATTTGCACTTGCACATGTAAACACACAAACACACAAAGTATGTGGCAGCTCCTTTCTCAAACTTTGTGTGCAGTATCACTTTGTAGGAGACATATGGCTGACTGGAATCTGTATTGAAAGGTGAAAAGCTAATGACTCAAAATTGATAAGAAATGGTACATAAAGTTACCTTGATAAGGCTTAGCTGTTGAGTTCTTATATTTAAAGCATTGCTGGGTAGAAGAGGAAATTTGCTTTGGCCACTAGGGGCAATATAGAATCAACATAAGCCTTTGAACAGCTGTTAAACATAGTCAAAAATGGGTTTCTGAGTAATGTAATTCCATATTCATTAAGAGACTGAATAATCTCTGTATCAGGCATGTTTAAATAAGGCATTATTTATCTGTTGTTCCATAACAAAACACACCAACACATTATCTAGGAATGGTGGCTAATACCTGTAATTCCAATACTCAAGAGATTGAGGCAAGAAAATTGGCATAAGTTTTGAGGCCAGGCATGGCTGCATGGTGGATCAGCCTGGAGTCTTGTGTGCGACTCTGTCTCAAGAAAAAAAAATATGGAAAAACAAACAAGTGAACCAAAGTTTACCAGCTTACAATAGCAGACCCTTGTCATCTCCTGGTTTCTCCATGTAAGGAGAATGGCATGGTTTAGGGAGATGCCTCCCAAAGTTGCATCAGGGGTGTGATTGGTACTGTAATCTCATCTAAGCCAAAGGCTTGACCAAGGCTAGAGAGTCCATTTCTAGTTGTACCAAAGGGGAAAAAGAAGAAGAGATTGCATAGAGAAACACTAGGGGGAAGGTCAGATGAAGATACTGGAGTAAGGCAGTCACAACTAAGAAATCCCAAAGATGGTAGGAGCAACCAGAAGCTGGAAAAAGGTGGTAGATTATTTTCTAGAACCTTCAGAGGGAGCATGGCCTTCCTTGCCAGTATCTTGATTTTGAACTTCTTTCCTCCAGGACTGTGAAAGGAAACTTTTCTTTATGTATCTATAATCTGCTATAGTAGGAAACTACTACAAATATATTTTTTAGTTCCTGTCCCCTTAGGCCACTCCACAGGGCTCCTTTCTGACATAGAAATCTGCTTCCTCAATCCTAGGAAGAAAGAGTATGTAAAAACCATAGTCCATCATCACTTATCTTGGGAATAAGAGACCATCAATGGTGCTATTTCTGTTATTTAGAAGGAAGTCAATTAGTGTAGCCCATGTCAAGAAGAAGAATTATATAAGAGTATGATCATTAGGAAGCAGGAATCATTTGGGATCATTTTAGAAGCTCCCTAAAACAAGAACATTAGGCCCTCATGATACTTTCGGGATGCTCATGCCCTTGTGGGAAATATGAACGCAGAAATGGATAAATAGCCTTCCATGTGTTAGCTGTAGAAAGCTGAAATTTGTAATTAGATGGATCTATATTTTAAGTGTGCCCAAGCCTTATCTCCTGAGTAGAACTGAGATAATATTGACAGATAGAATATCTCAGAGATAAGCATGTGAGTACTTGAATGGTACCAGATTCATAGGGGAGGCACTCTTTAGGAATCAGAAAGATGGTACTTGTTAGGATTTACTTAAGTAAGCAATAGTGGGCAGTAAGAGAGTTCAATAATACATCTTTAGGTAAAGAGTAAGAAAGAACAGCCACTGTGAATAGATATAAAATCTTTTATTTAATACAGTCTAAAACAAATTAAGAGGTCCTGGTTGCAGACAATTCTTTTTTGTTGTTGTTATTGTTTTGGGTTTTTTTGGGGTTTTTTTTGTTGTTGTTTTTCAGAGACAGGGTTTCTCTGTATAGCTCTGAGTGTCCTGGAACTCACTTTGTAGACCAGGCTGGCCTCGAACTCAGAAATCCGCTTGCCTCTGCCTCCCAATTGCTGAGATTAAAGGCATGCGAGTTCACTCATCTAGAAAGCTCAGGAGCAGAGCAGGAGACTTTTCCAAACTATTATAGGATATATGAAGCGTTTGAGGAAAAATGGTTTGAGGCATATGAAAGAAATATCTGTGATCTCACTAGTAAGTAGAACTGTTGCCTGATTTATCACACACACAAAATAGTGTTTTTAGTTCTCACGTTTCCATGCTTGCTTCCTATTCTGTAGGTAAGGAGCAAAACTCCATCTTCTACACCACCATATTACTCATCATTCCAGTCTTTGTCGCAGTGGTAGTAATAATCCTCCTTTATTACCTGAAAAGGTAAGCCACCCACTCAGGTAGACTTCACAGTTCCTGCTAGCTTCGGTGCTGTGCATGCCTGTTATTCTTCATGCCTGTTACTCTTCATTCATATTGTCTTTGCCTCAATTTGTTTTCAAAATTACCATCATATGTGACTTTTGCTGAAATTGACAGACAAAGCATTGGTGTGTTCCTTTTGTGGTAAAGGAAGCATCAAATGAGTTTCCTACAGCAGTGCCTGGGCATGGCTCCCTGTTTAACACTGCTAAAAATAGACCTTGTGTTTTGTTCATTGACTCTTATCAGTACCTCGATTATCATCAGTTAGTTGATAACTCTTGGAATGAACTTTTTGAAATAGGGCTTTAGGCACTTAGCAAGACATCTCGTTGGGTAAAGGCACTTACAGAATAATCTTGGTGATGTAAGTTTCATCCTTGGAACCCATGTAAATGTTTTAGGAAATAATCATTTCCACATTTCCACAACATTGTCATCTGACCTTTTTTAAGTACACAATGGCATGTTCATCCACATGTGTGCCCTGCTCCTCAAACTCCAAGCACAGATTAAAAAAAATGATAATAAAAGAAGAAGAAGAAGAAGTTGGGAGTGCAGCTCAGTAGTAGGATACATACCATGTTTGAGTCTCTGGTTCAGTGTCCAACACCAACCAAGGAAGAGAAAATAAGAAATGAAATCTATTGTTATTGAAATGACTTTAGTGGTAATGCAAAGCAAGCTGCTAGTCTATGTCACAGGAAAGAGAATTCTACCAGATTATCACTAACATATACTACATATTCTTAAGAATGCTTTTATTAAAGTGCAGGGTAGTACACACCTGTAATCTGAACACTTGGGAGGTGGGGGCAAGGAGAAATTTAACTATGCTCAGCTACACACTGAACTAAAGGCTCTGAGGTTGGGTGTCCAAAAGGAGAAAGGATGTTTCATTTCTCTTTACCAGTATAGAGATGGTTATTGCTCTTGCTGTAAACACTAAAGATTGGAAAGAAACAATTGATCTGGACCCAGAACCTATGTTTTAGCATTATTTTAGCATTATTTCAACATTATATGTTATATATCTACTTATATGCTAGAAACTGTTCAAAGTACCAGCCTTATGACAGTGAATGGAACACGGTCCCCATCTATATGTTTAGAGGGGAGAGAGCACATACATAGCAGGAAGTCAGGTTGGCAGGAAGTGGAGGTGGGCAATGATAGGAGACTCATTTCACATATGGTGGCCAGGGAAGTCCTTTCCAAGAACATCATTTGAAGAGAGATTCACAAAATAAAGGCCTAGACCATTCAGATATTTGTCCAGACCAAAGAAAAAAGGAAGTACAAAGGCATGACATGGAACAGAGACTATGCACAGAGCAGGGGATTTGTGTGGTCTAGTCTGTTATGCATAGAATCATGTCACTATTAAAGATTTGGTTTTCACAAGAATAGAAGCAAGTGTGTTAGTAGAGGGCATCAGTGTCTGGCAGGAAGGATGAAAGCAGTCTGTTTGTATTTTGGTTATTTTCTTTTGAGACAGGGTCTCACAATGTTGCCTTGGGTGGCCTGGGATTCTTTATGTAGATCAGACTGGCCTCAAACTCACAGAGATCTATTTGCCTCTTCCTCCTGAGTGCTGGGATTAAAGGCATTCAACATTAGACCCATTGATGCAATATATACTAGAAGGTTAGCCATAGACAAAGGAAGAAATGGTTATATAAATGTGGAATATATTTTGAAAGCCCAAATTAACAAGTCTTGCTGATGGAAGTATGAGAGAAATGGACAATTCCAGTGTTTGGTCTTGGATAGCTGAGAGTCAGTGACATTTCCTGAGATGGACAACTGTATACAAGGACCTGGTGTTTAAGGAAGATCTCTAAGGGAGAGATAATGTGCAGAGTCATGTCTTTGGGCATTAAATTACTAAAGCAAACACTTAGATGGAAATACAGGAGGGATGAATAATAGGGTACACCTGAGATACACCCTGAGAGGTGAGGCAAGCCCACAGAAAAGGTTGAGACCTGGAGAGGAAAGGGCTAAAGGTGTGGCCAGGTAGCAGCTCGCTAGGGTTGACGAAAACACGGGAGAAAATTAATAAAGGAAAAAGTTATTAACAGGATTCTGGCTCTGGGAAGGAGCACATAGCTGCAAGCCTAGTACTTGGCAGGTAGAGGCAAAAGAGTTCAAGGTCAGCCTTAGCTGCATATCAAGTTTGTGGACATTTTGAGCCACATGAGATGCTGTTTAAACACAAAGCAAATAAATCACCCCCTTCAAAAAAGGAAAAAGAAGAGATTTTGTTTTTGGCAGTGCTGAGCACTGAATCTAAGCCCTTGTGCATGCTATAGGCAAGCATTATGACCACAAATCCATGTTCTGACCTATTTCTTACTTGATAAGACAGGATCTAATTTACTTAGACTTGGAACTTGCAACCCTCCTGCCTCAAGCTCCTAAGTAACCAACATTATAGTCTTGGCTTCTAGACTCAGCTATATATATTTATTATTCTCTAAATTATAAAACTCAAACCTCTTGTCTGCTAGGATTATCACCATTATTTTATTTTATTTTTTATTTTATTTTAGAGACAGGGTCTCACTATGAAGCTATGGCTAGTCTGGAGCTCACTACATAGATCTGACTAGCTTTAAATTTACAGCAATCCACCTACCCCAGCCTCCTGAGTGCCAGGATTAAAGATGTTTATCACCATGCCTGGCCTCTATTACTTTTTAAGTGCTACAAGTAATTTGTTTAAGTTGGTGCCTTATTTCCATCCAGACTCGGTGCTCTTATGACACTGATTTTCCATGCCATTTAAAGTTTTTTTTTTTTTTTTTTTACTATTACCTCATTACAGAAGGTAACTTACTAAAAGTGAGTTGTGTGTTGTGACATTTTTTTTTCCTTAGGGCTTCTCTGTGTAACAGTTCTGGCTGTCCCGGAACTTGCTCTGTAGACCAGGCTAGCCCCAAACTCACAGGGATCTGCCTGCCTCTCTGAGTGCTGAGATCAAAGTTGTGTACCCCTCCTACAGTGTATATTGTGACTTTTGCATGCCTATTTTTAATATAACTGTATTTATGTGAGAGACTCTAATGCACCAGAAGGTTAGATCTAAAAAGTATCTCTATTTTTTTAAAGGCTTAAGATCATTATATTTCCTCCAATTCCTGATCCTGGCAAGATTTTTAAAGAAATGTTTGGAGACCAGAATGATGATACCCTGGTAAGCACTGCCTCATGGGATATTGAAGTAGGGTATGAGATTTTGAGAACTGATGGTAAAATACATGTAACATGAAATTGACTATTACAATCATTTTGAATAGATAGTTCAGTAGCCTTCAATGCATTTTCCATGTTTTACAACCACTATCAGTATCTACTTCTAGAACTTGTTCATCATCATTAATGGAAATTGTATCTCGCCAAACTCAAACTTCCTGTTCTCTCATCCCTTCCCCTTGACAGCCACTAGTCTATATTCTGCTCTATGTGTTTGTCTATTCTAGGTTATATCGCATATGTGGAATCATACAATATTTGCCCTTTTGAGTTTGTCTTGTTTCATTTGGCATCCTGTCTTCAAGGTTTATCATATTGCAGCATGAATCAGAATTCTTCAAATTGGATATTGTGTGTATATTATATGTTGGGGAGCGGTTATGCATGCTGAAGCCAGAGGAGGATGCTGAGGGGATACTCTCTGCCTTATTCCTTTGCAAAAGGGTCTTTACTGAACCTGCAGTGAGGCTGGTGGGCAGCAAGTGATCCCTATGTCCCTGCCCTCCACAGCACTGGGGTTACATGCACCAGCAGCCATGCACAGTTTTTAAAATGGATGCTGATATTTCCAACCCAGATCCCCAATGTTTACACAGAAAATGGTCAGATCTAATGAGTCACCTCCTCAGATCAAATTGGTTATTTTAGGCTACACTTGATTTAAAAGATGAAAGAGTTGATTTAAAAATGTTTGGATATCTGGCCAAGCATACCAGCTAAGAAATTCTCAGAACACCCTGTCTCTGTCTCAGATCACTGGACTCTATCCTCTTTCTGAGGAATGAGATATTTTATCTCAACACACAGGAGGAAGAGCCTCCTTAGGGAAAATAACCTAAGAGATGGGCCTTCAACTTTTAGATCCTTTTTTAAAGTAGAAGAAATAAATATAGATAGGATTAACAGCTAAGATGCACTTTGTTCATACAATTGCATTACAAAGCTGGACTCTAAGCACATACAGAGAAAACAGACCCACTCCAGCTGTTGGTTTCCTGAAGACTCTCATTCTAGATCCTATGACTAGATTCGTAAGGCATAGGAGCATAATAGTTTGAGGTTTCTGTGATAAATGCATTCATTCTAATGAGATAATGAAGAACATGTATGAAATAGATATTAATAGCACTGTAGATAGCTTAAATTAGTAATAACAGGCACAGGGCACTTCATTTAGAGAAGTGCTGTAGTGTACTAGATAATGGCCTGTGCCCTGGAGTCAGAATGTCTGGATTCAGATATCCACTGTGTTATTTTACTGCCTTTTTGACCTTAGGTCACTTGCTTAGCCTTTCTGTAACTTGGTTTTCCCATTTAGAAAATGGTAGGAGGAGTAGCACCTGTCTCATGCTGTTGTCTTGTGGATTAAGATACAGAGCATAATAACATTAAAAACTAGTTAGCATGCCTCACACTTTAGACATGCTTAATGCATGTTACCAGTGAGTAGTGCTTTTGGCAATAATATGCATTTATTGTTGACTCTCATACTAATGACTGACTCATATTTGGCGGTGATGTTATTCAGCTAGGGACAGGGAGTGAGGAGACTGACAGGCTGGCAGAAAAGGGTTCTTGTAGAGTACTTTAATTTAAAATCAGACCACTTTTGTAGAGAGTGGTAATGCCCAGGCCAGGGTACTAGTGGGCAGATAGGTCAAGCAGTCTATCAGAAAGACTGTATAATGTATGTAAACTTAGTGTGGCAACTAGTGGGCTTTCAACTCTAGTTGAGTCATAGTCAACTGGAATTCTTGCAAGAAGTACAGGTTCTTGGGCACTGTCTCCAGAACTGCTGTCAAGTCAGGGGATGAATCCTACAAATCTGCATATTTAACAGGAGGCTATCGGTGACTTGTGTCCTGGTAACACTATCTATGTACCATAGCATTCTTTATTTCAAGTTACCCCAAGAAATGCGGAAGGCAGTTATTGAACATCTAGTGTATATGAGGAAGGAGAAATGAGTGCTTGGCTTATGTACCTTACTGAGTTCTCATAACCACTCTATAGGATGGGTGCTTGTGGTGGTGAGTGCTGTTGATGGAATCTGGAACCACCTGGAAGACAGGGGATTATCTCAGTTAGACTAACTGATTTGAGAAGGCCCATTTTAGTTGTGGTTGAGACCGTCTCCTGGGCAGTGGATCCTAGACTGTATAGGGTGCAGAAAGCAAGCTGAGCATTAGTAGGCATTCATCTCTGTTTTCTTTTCTTTTTCTTTTTTTTTTATTTTTTGTGGATGAGAGGTTATCAGCTGCTTCAAGCTCCTGTTGCCTTGATTTCTCTGCTGTGATGAACTGTATCATGAGCTGTGTGCTAAAATAAACCCTTTCTGCTTTAAGTTTCCTTTGTCACAAGTATTTTGTCACAGCATGGAGAAAACAATTAAGAGAGTGCTGTTCGTATCATTTTCCAGATGAGGACATAGACTCAGGAAGGTCAAGAAACTTGGCCTTAGTCACACAGCTAGTTGAGGGTTGAGATTCTAGAACGCCTTTGCCTTTGTTCTTGTGCTTATTACTTCCTGTATGACAGAATACTTGTCCTCAAGTACCTCATTGTCTTCTATGATGTTGGTTTAACAGCAGATGGTTAGGATAGAGGAGTTACAAGAAGACTTGGGATCATATTATGAATAGTATGCAGGGAGAAGGTATCAGGTATGAGTAATAACAAAGATGCTACAAAGATGGATTAGAGAAAGGAGGTACATGCATGGCGTCAAACTGAAAGTAGGCCTGGTTTGCAGCAGTACATGGTTTTGTTTGGCCAGAATTACTTACTTAAAATCTTTCCATTTGGAATAGTAGCAGGGCATGCACTCTCCTATTCACCCTCATTCTGTCATTTCTATGCTGAAACATATTGGCCTCAATGCCAGGCCGTGGTATAATATTTGAGTTTGCTTTTCTTCTCAGCAGGATGGAGACTAGGTAAAATATCACAGTCCAAATGTCCAGTGTCTGTGAGCAAACACCAAATTCAAATCATATACCAACCAATAAATTATGTGGTAGTTTGAATAAAAGTGGTCCCCATAGGCTTCTATGTGTGAATACTCAGTCCTCAGATGGTGGAACTGTTTGGGAAAGATTATGAGGTGTGGCCTTGTTGGAAAAAATTTGTCATTGAAGTTCCCTAAGCCCACTCCAGGACCAGTTAACTCTATGCCTCATGCTTGTGGATGAGATCTGAGCTCTCAGCTACTGCGGCAGTGTCATGCCTGCCTCCCTGTCTGATGCTGTGCTCCCCCACATGATGGTCAATGACTCTAAGGCTCCTCTAAACCTGTCCTTCTATCAGGTGACTTGGTCATGGTGTCTCTTTACAGCATTTGAAAAGTAAATAGGACAAGGTATAAACTCCCATCTTAATGCAATTGTAAAAAGAAATAAGATCTAGTTGTTAACAAGTAAATAAAAAAAGGATGCTTGTCATGCAGTACTAGTGGCCCTACTTATAGATTGAGTGTTCCTGAAATGCTTGAAAACAGATTTTTTTTAAGATTTTGAAATAATACATAGACTGAAAATCAGGAATCCAAACTTTGAAACTTCTTTATTTTAAATGGAGGGTCTCACTATGCAGCCCTGACAAGCCTGGAACTCACTACGCAGATCAGGCTGGCTTTGAAGTCACAGAGATCTAGCTGCCCTGACTCCCAAGTGGCATTTAACACTACACCCAACCAGAGTCCAGCAGTTTTGAAGTTTCAGATTTTGGCACATTTGAGAATTTGGGTTGTTCTGGATTAAGGGTGTTTAACCTGTATTTTCTTTCTTGACAATAACTGGGTAAAATATAATAAGCACCTTTGCTCGTGTAAATTATACTCTTGGAAATACATAATCTGGGAATAACCGAACCATGGCACAAGAATGATTCATGCACCATTTTGTTCTAATATGAAAATCTAGTAACCAATGAGCTACCATCAATTCAGAATTGATTTTATTTTCCAGAACAAAAATATGCTATGATGAAAATAGTAGGAGAATTGGTAGATAAATGAAGTGAAATCAACATATAAATAATGACTTATTAAAATAACAGATGAGAACCAAAATTAGTGAAATAACAGAATTTCCCACAAGCAGATGAAATATTTGAATCTCATAAATGGCTGTCTAAGAGTCAGAAAAGTTTGATAAGACATATAAAGTGATCAAAGGGGTATCTATCATGTGTAAGGATAGTGAAAACTTAACAGCTTTTAGCTGGAAGGACAATTTACTTATAAGTCAGCTGCAGTCAGACTTTCTATCCACAGCACTTGGATAGGTAATATAGCAACTCAAATTGGATTTTTTTTTTAAAGTTAGTTTCAAAGAACAGTATCTCACCAAAAACCCCCCACTTTTATGAGTACAAAACAAATTATAAATATGTATTAAATCATAATCCCAAGTTTTAGAAAACTATATTAAGTACATATAGAACAATGAGAAGAAAGAACTGGGTCAGAGTGATTATGGGTAGCTGATCCTCTCTGTCTATCTCCCTGAAATTTCCAAATTGCCTATAATCAGCGTGTATTACCTTTACAATGAAAGAAACCACGTACAATCATTAGCAAGGAGGAAGACTATTGTAGTCATGCAGGTCTGGGAGGTAATAAAGACTAAGATGTACATGGCAGCAGAGGAGACTGCTAATAAGATCCATTATTAAAGGAACGCACCTTGACTTGGTGACTCTGCGTGGGTGATGAAAGGTGGGAAGAAAAGAAAATCACTGTAAGTTTCCAGTTCCGAGTGGCAGAGTGAACGAATGGTGGCAACACAAATAGGAAAATCAGACCAATTATATTTCTCAGAGACAGGAAAATTGTGAGAGATTTTTCAATTTGCTGTCTAGAGGATAATATGTTGTTTTTGTCCCGATGAGTCAGATAACTCTGTAATTTCGTGAGCAAGGTGTACTGAAAAGATGGACCACTGAAAGCATGAGGTATTTTCGCTCATAGTGATTGCAGACCATTAAACAAAATTAGTTCATTCGAACCAAAAGTATAATAAAATAAATGCCACACATGGGAAAGGGTAAGGGAACAATTTTCTCTCTGCTTTTAAGCAAACGGATAATCTGCTTTTCTAAAAAAAAAAAAAAAAAAAAAAAAAAAAAAAGCAAAACAAAACAAAATCAAGAAAACCAAAATGCATTCTCTGTGTCTTGGGGGATGCTGTGTAGTCAGTCTACTTTAGGGAGTTACTTCTCTCAACTCAGTATTCTGTGGGTCCTGGGGATGAAAGTCAGGTTTCTGGGCTTGAGCAACAAACAAGAGCCATCACCCGTGAGCCCATTTTACAGACTCCATAATCTGCTTCCTTTACACAGAAGTAGTCCTCACAAGTGATGTACATGCTATAAAATGGCAGTTTTTTTCCTTCCGGAATCATTTAGTCATATAAGGTCGTATACATGACCTTAAATGCTGTCTGATGAGACACATATTTGCAAAATCCTAGATTTTCTTCTAACATCATCCTTAGAGACAGGGAATTGGGAGCCACCAAGAAGTCTCTAAAGGTAGAGAAGGGATTATAAAACATGTACTAGAACCAAGTAGCCCAAAGATGTCATCCAAAGAAAAAAAGCCTTGGATTTTAAATACCCATTACTTCCACTGGTGATGCTCCTTTAAAAACCTGTATTTAGATGAGAGCACAATCAATGGTCGGTGCAGTTTTTCTTAAGGTTTCTAGTAGTTTTATGCTGTTGTGTTCATCACCATAGTAACAGTTTTTCCAACAGGGATTCTTCCTGTTGCTTTGCTCTTTGCCTTTTCCATGTGACTGACTGGGCTGCTGGCCACACTCAGGGTGGGGAGGGGATCGCAGAAGGAATCGCCATCCTTCTATAGCTCGCATCCATTACAAAAGAGAAGCACACTCTGCCTCCCACATTTCTTGGCAGACAACTGTGCGGTGCCACTTGTACATGCTCAGTCCAAAACTAGCTTTTAAACTTCCAAACATTTAAATTTTTTTACTTCAGTATATATCTTTGAAAACAAAAACCAACCAGTGAACGAACCAAACAAACAGACAAACAAAAACCGAAGAATGCTTTCCTCTGTAGCTGTGCGAGCATCGCTGTGCTTTAAAGTTTATGAGTTCCTAATATCAGTTAAGGCTTAGGCCCTGCTCAGATTTTTTTTTTTTTCAGGTGTCTCAATTGTCTAGAAGTAGATGCCATCCAATTATCCCAGCATTAGCGGGGCTAAGATTAACCAGTTTTAAGATGACACCAGCATACTCTCTGCTGTTACCGGCACTCCTCCCTGTCCCCTCCCCCACCCCCAACCTGTAGCACCTGGAGCTACTTTGTTGGGTATTGTGCTGATGTCTTTCACAGCAGTGGATCCCATTTCTTTCCTCCTTTTGAGGTGTCCTTAAAGTGCAGTTTCCTGTGAAGCATTGCTTTTTGGTTGTCAGCTAGGCTCTTGGGCTGTTCTGAAAATCAATTTCTGCTAAAAGGGCAGAATGCATGCTTAATTATTTTTCTTTTATTGGTCTCTAAAATGAGGAGTTGGGTTAACGGCCACAAGAAATAGTTTCAAATTCAAATTAGTCTCTTTGATTCCACATTCAACAGGTTTTCTTAGATGTGGGATCTCCAATTTGTCCTGTTCAGCTTTTTTTTTTTTTTAACTGTTGCTCAGAAAAGGACTGGGGTATGAGATAGGTTCTACTGTGTCTGAAAGACTGCTATTTTTTACATGATGCTTAGCTGTACAAAACTTACTGTATGTACTTAATAAGTAAGTAGACACTGAGAAATACTGTAATCAGTCTTGAAAATAATGTTAAATTGAGACTGGATATTCTCTAATACTCTTGAATGTATTGCTTTACAATCTAAAAAGCTGTGATGCTTTCATCGCTGGCCACTATTCTATTGTTGATGATTCATTTCTTTTATCTTAAATGAAAGATTAAAAATTGAATTGTGGATTGGTAATTTTATGGATTTTAAAATTAGGCTGGGATAAAATTCATAAAATTGAATCCTAGGTGAGAGCCTGTCTTCCTTCTTTCTCTCTTGCATGGGCATATTTCATGCATTGCCTAGAGAAAGGCTATGATGCTAGTAGGGGTAGAAGGGGGATGGAGGGAGAGAGAGACAGAGAGAACATGAACATAATGTATGACAGTTAGCCCATGTACTCTGTGTTACAGCTGACCCCCCCCCACATCCTCCCTTATATTCTTTCTCATTTCAATCAACTTGACTCCCTCCTTTCCTTACCATTCCCTTTCCTAGATTCTTGAGTTTTAGGTTTGTTTTGTGACCCATTTGATTTAACCAGGGCTATCTCTGTGACCACCCCGTTGAGAATATTCATTGGAACATGATAGGGAAGCTTCTACAGTACGAGTTTCCTCTAAATGTCTCTGGTGTTAATTTCTCCTCCATGGATTCCTTCCTCTAGCCTCTTCTCCCATCCCCTATCCACTTTAGCCCTTCCTGTTCTGTTATTAACTTTAAACCATTTATACCAGTGCATTTTGTCTCCCTTCCCTTTCTCATGCTTTCCTGTGGCATATTAGTAATTTCCGGAGCTTTATGGGTATTCCAAATGAACCAAACATATCTGAAGATTCAAAGCTAACATCACAGATGAGAGAAAACATGTGATGTTTACCTTTCTGGCTCAGGGATCATTGCAGAGGAAGGGACAGAGCGATTGTAAGAGCCAGAGATGACGGGTGATCGATCAAAAGGAACAGCAGGGCTGTTGCACATGGAACTCATAGTGGTTGTGACAGCATACATAAGGAATTTTTAAAAAGCAAACCCCCAAACCTCAAAACAAAACAAACAAAAACCCAGTGCAACAACACCCACCACACACACACACACACTCACACACACACACACATGTCCTGCCTTGACTATCTTAAATGTGTTCATACATTTCCTTCTGGTTTAAAGTGGTTTTAAAACACCTGACAATATTAAAATATTTGAGTTTTCCCCGACTTTTCCAAAAATTTTTTTCTCACAAAATTCAATAATCTTACCAGAACCATTCGTTTTGTTGGTCATTCTGGGTTGATTCTTTTTTCAGGTATAGGTTGAAGACCTCTAATGTAAAAATCTAAAATCTAGAATACTGGAATATTTGAAATACTTTCAGAGCCAGTATGATGCCACAAATGGGAAATTCTACCTCTCAGAACTTGGTTTTATGCATAAAATTTTAATAGGCTATATAACATTATCTTCAATTATGACATCATAGGTATAAAACATGAAAGAAGTCTGGGTTAGACTTGGGTCCCAACTACAATATCTTGACTTGTGTGTATATATTCAATTTTGAAACAAATTCCCAAACTGCAAACACTTTACTCTCAAGCATTTTGTATGTGCAATCTCTACCCTTTTCTACTCTTTTCTTTGCCTTCCTTTCTTTTGTATCTGTCATGCCCTCCTGAATAATTGTAGAAATCCTCCATTTCATCTTCTACTTCCTGAAAATATTATCTGATTTGTTGTGTTTGCTCGCCCATGTTCTCTCTAGCTTAGTCTTCATTTCTGAAATAAAATTATTATTTCCCCTTACCTCTAATTCTTTCCTGAGTTTTCTCATCTCATTTCTGGATCCCTCTTGTTCTGGATTTTTATACATTCCTTCATGGGATTTATAACTTTCATTCTATGTAAATTTTCCTTCATATAATTTTGACATGTTGGGGTTTAGTATTCATGGGCATATTTCTGGCAACTTTTAGTTCTCTGAGGATATTGTTCTGTTGCTAATTTTTATTTGAAATTGTTTTCCCAACCTTTGAGAAAGAGGCTTCATTTTGTGTCCTTAGTTTAACTAATTTCATGATTATATACCCTCCCTTTCTACTGCTTTTGAGAAATTCTCAAAATTGTGATACAAATGACTTCCAGAAGTCTGGCCTCTTCCCACTTGCCTGTCTTTCCTTCTCTTTGGTGGTGGAGTCAGTATTGGGACAAGATATCACTGTGTCGCCCTGGCCTCCCTTATGCTTACAACTATCCTTCTACCTTTGCTTCCCAGGTGTTGGGCTTCCATGCATGTGCCACTTTATCTGGCCTTTTCTTCTTTTTATAACTTCTTCCTCCATCCCTCTTCCGCTCCTCTCCATATCTACATTGATTTGGATTTTCTTTCTTCTTACCCATTTCTTTTCCCTGCCCTGGCAATCAGAGTCTATTCCCACTAGTCTCTTCTCAGAATGCAGCTCCATCCTGCAAAGGAGTTGAGGACATTCAGCTTTGACGGCTCATGTCTAGACCATGGTTTGGTTTATTTTATTTTATTGTTTTTTTTTTTTTTTAAGTTAGCAGACCCTTTCCATTTTTGGAATATGTTCAGAAATTAGCTCACTGCTGTTTGAGTTCCCACCGACTTCTCAAATCTCTTGGATGCCACATTGATTCTTTCTGTAGATTCTTCCACAGCTGTTTATCATTCTTGTCATGTAACTATCATGTGTTTGTCTCCATCAACTCCTATTTGGATTCAAGGGGAATCAGTTTTTATCTAGTTTAGCTGTAAAATCTGTTAGCAAATTTTATCTATCTATCTATCTATCTATCTATCTATCTATCTATCCATCCATCCATCTATTTTTGCTTTTCTACCTTTTATTTTTTAAAGTGATTGTATTTGGAAAAAGACAGATACTATACCATGTTACCACAACTACCTTTCTGCCATCATATCTCTGCAAAATACAAATTAAATCCTGCCAGCTGCCACCTGTTTCTGTATAGCCTTTGATGTAAAAACAGATTTTTGGATCTCATGCTCTCTCTCTCTCTCTCTCTCTCTCTCTCTCTCTCTCTCTCTCTCTCTGCTGAGGATGGAAACTTGCACATGCTATATATGAACTATTCCCCTAGTACCTTGTAGTTTGTAACTTTGTAGATTTGATGTGACAAATTCTTATCCAGAGAGGTTGTCTGGTTTGAATAAGTTATGGTGCATTCATGCAATGAAATGGTTTTTAGATGTAAAGAAAATGAAATAGTTCTGTTTTGCCAATTTATGAGAATTTAGAACATATGTTGCTAAATGAAACATCCAGAATTACTTATGCAAAACAGGAGAATTCACTTATATATTCACAAGAAGTATATATTAAAGTAGTGTATACAAATGTCTAAATGTTACCAGTAGAGTAGTAGGTACAAATACTTCTTTGGACGCAGTTTTCCCAATGTATTGATAAGTAATGTTTTAAAAATCTATGGGTGTTTTGATGGTGAGGAAATCTTATATAACAGATTTTATGTTTTATTAGTGTATTGTCTTAGGCTGTTTATTTTATAAAATTCTTGTTCCTTGTCCTTTTGTTTTTCTGGTTTTTTGAGACAGGGTTCTCTGTATAGCTCTGGCTTCCCTGAAACTCACTCTGCAGACCAGGCTGGCCTCCAACTCAGAAATCCACCTGCCTCTGCCTCCCAAGTGCTGGGATGCTCCCTGTCCTTTTATACCCTGCAATATTTATCTTTTCCTTGGTGGTTTGTAAGGGTCTTTATATATTGGTGGATGAAACCCAGGGTCTGGTCCATGCAAGGCAAGCACTCTACCAACTGAACAATATCTTTAGCTTCATATATTAAATATTAATCCTTTGTGTTGTCAGCCATTGTATTTATGGTGCTTAGTTATATACAAATGGTTTATTTTCCTTTTTCTGCATTAAACCCACCTTTAAAAAAAAACTTCTTTTATGTGCAGAAAGCCCATCCCATGGGAAATATAGTTATTCCCTAGGTATTTAGTTGACTTTGCGTCTTATATTTAGGGCTTTAATCCTTCAAGGCTTTATTGGTATAGTCTATGAGGGAGGGTTTAAGTTTGGTTTTCAAATTCTTAGCTGGCTTGCATGGTGCCATTTATTGAGTAAGCTGTTGTTTAAGGTTATAGAATTATTCAAAAAAATTTTGTTAGAAGCCTGCTTACTTCACATTGTTTAAAATATAGAACTTTTTGAAGTACAACTTACAAGTAACAAACTGTCACTACTTTAAAGTGTTCAATTTGAAGACTAAATGTAATTTTGAGATATAGAATGTTTCTGTCAATTCCTTTGGAGATGGAGGAACCCTTCCACAGGCTCTCCTAAAATCATTGGCAAACACAGATGTTATGATTCATAACAGTAGCAAAATTACAGTTATGAAGTAGTAATAAAAATCATTTTATGGTTGGGGCCACCATAACAAAAGGAACTGTATTAAAGAGTCACAACAACTGCAATCTTTATATGCCCCAGTACAGGGGAATGCCAGGGCCAAGAAGTGGGAGTGGGTGGGCAGGGGAGCAGGGAGGGGAAGGGGGCAGGGGGAGGGGGAGGGGACTTTCTGAATAGCATTTGAAATGTAAATTAAGAAAATATCTAATAAAAAATTGAAAAAAAAAGAAAACAAAATTCCTGAAAGTAACCTTAATAAACCTCTATTGGATCACCAAAAATAAATAAATAAATAAATAAATAAATAAATAAATAAAATAAAGGGTCACAACATTCGGAAGGTTAAGAACTACTTGAGACCCTTGCAACTGCTGATCTATTTTTTGCAACCACTGATCTATTTTCTGTCCTGAGAACTTTCCTTTTTCCATAGTGTCATATAAATGGAATCATAAGGTACATGGATTTCTGAGTCTGTCTTCTTTTACTTAGTAATAATGCATTAGCAAAATATTCATATTGTTGCAAAATGTCATCAGTTTTCTTCTCTTTGTTGCTAAGAAGTAAAACATAGTTTATTTAAATATTCACTTTCATAAGGACATCATAGTTATATCTAGTTGTCATGAGTAGAGGTGCTATACATGTTCATGCTGAAGTCTTGATATGGTCATGTTTTCATTTCTTCTGGGAAAATACACAGGAGCAGGACTTTCAGGTCATGTGATCAGTGTATGTTCCGTTTTATACCGAACCACATGGCTATTTCACACATTATCATCAACAGTGTGGGAGTGATCCAATTACCATACACACCCATTAGCACTTGCGCTTGTTGATATCACTTTAGCAACTCTGTTAGATGTTAGGGTTAAATATTTTATTTAGGGAAAACATATTTTAAGCAGCCCTCTAAGCTTCTAGCTCCATTAGTGAATAATGGAATATATAGTGAATAATACTAGATGTTCCTAATTTCCTCAGTGCCATAGCCTGACACAGTTCAACAGGCTGTTCATGTGTCTGTTTCCCTGACTTCCATTTCTTCCCATAAGCTTAATGGACTATAGAACACCAGAGGAGAAAAGAAGGAACTCAGACATAATCTTGTGCAGGGAGTGGTGAAGGGTTGGTTTTTTTTTTTTTTTTCTGTTGCAAAGGCTTGTTCTTATTTAGTAATCATTTACTCTCTGTAACAATTTAAATCTTACACCACAAAGAAAGTCACTTTCATACCAAAATATAGACACTTTTATACAAAAAAGATTATAGTTCAGTAAAACTTGACTTCCTCCAAAAAACAGTTAGCCACATTGGCCTGTGCCTCATAGTTTGCCCACCTCTAGGTATTGTGGTGGGTGGTGGATATTTGTCTCGCAGCTTTATTTTACAGAGGAGAGAACTGAATTTGGATTTCACTCTTAGCCCCAGATTGACAAATAAAGGCGGCCATGTGGAACCAGAATGTTGGCTTTTTACCATAAAAGACATGTTTGAATCCCGTACAGGGGGAGCTTGTCTTATGAATAATGAGCTCATTATACATAGTGTCTAGCAAATAAGGTCTGGCAAATGATGTTAAATAAATCTGTTCATATAAAGTCTTTCACAGGTTTCAAGACTAAGACTTTGGGGATATCCAGTGCCTTATTCACTACATGTTAAGTGACTTTTGTAAGCCTGGGATGTTTACAGGGCAATGGTCAGGTTTGAGTGGGAGGAAAGAGAAGCCCAGATAAAACAGTTTGAAAAGCAGGCTACCCTTTGGTTCATTTCTAAAAGGCTATCTCTAGATTTGGAAAGATCTCGATGTGTCTTTCTCCAGACAGCTATTATTCATCATGGAACAACCCTATGTTTTTCCCATCTTTAATGTTAATTCTTCATTAATTGTCCAACTAGATTTATAATATTAGATCAAAAACCCCAAAGCAGGAAAACATTCCACTTATGGTTCCTGTGCACGCAAACTTCAAAATGAGCCCTGACTCAGAGTACACAAGGAAAGAATACTGTTGAGAAAAGTCACTGTGCATGTTTTTGTCCTTCTTTCCAGCACTGGAAGAAGTATGACATCTATGAGAAACAATCCAAAGAAGAAACGGATTCGGTAGTGCTGATAGAAAACCTGAAGAAAGCCACTCCTTGATGGGGAGAAGTGATTTCTTTTGTGCCTTCAATGTGACCCTATGAAGATTTCTTGCATTCTCCATTTGTTATCTGGGGACTTGTTAAATAGAAACTGAAACTACTCTTGAAAAACAGGCAGCTCCTAAGAGCCACAGGTCCTTTTTTTTTTTTTTTTTTTTTTTTTGGTTTGTCGAGACAGGGTTTCTCTGTATAGCCATGGCTGTACTGGAACTCACTTTGTAGACCAGGCTGGCCTCGAACTCAGAAATATGCCTGCCTCTGCCTCCCAAGTGCTGGGATTAAAGGTGTGCACCACCACCGCCCTGCTGAGCCACAGGTCTTGATGTGACTCTTGCATTGAAAATCCAAACCAAAGGAGCTCTTCAAGAAAAGCAGAGTTGCAAAGTTCTTCTCGTTCTTGTTCAATCCTAAAAGCAGATGTCCTTTGCCAAATCTCCAAACTAGAGGACAAAGACAAGGGGACAATGACCATCAGTTCATCTTATCAGGAATTGTGATGGCTTCCTGAGGAATCTCTGCTTGCTCTGTATTCTTTATGTGGAATAATATCAAGAAATTTTTCTTGTGAGGAAATTTATTTGGGGTGTGTACACTAATGGTGTACTAGATTCCCACAGAACATCTAGCAAACAAAACTGATACAATCTGCTGCCTGTTGTTTGGGGACCCACTGAGTAATGTTTGTGGCTATTAAAATGCATTATCTTTATCCACTTCAATAGCATTTTCCTCTGCTTTGAAATTCCCAGAAATCATCTTGGGCCATGGCAATGACACACACAGAAAAGCCATGGGCAGCTTCTCCACCAAGGCTGATTTATGTCATCACTAGTCTTTTTATGACAATGGAGGCAGAATGAGGTAGCATTCGAGTTGGAAACAAGAAGTCTCTAATGATGTATGCCCACCTTTCATTTCTGCTATTCAAGTTTTGACTATGTATCTAGCTTGTGCAAAACCCTTAAGTATGAGGGATAGAACCCCCCACCCACCCATGGGTTTACATATATTTGGGGCTCCTTATTATTTTTTAGCATTTTCTTTATCTCCAGATAGCTATTTTCTGGATTTTTGAACTTCCCATCTTCTATGCTTATGTCCCACTGTGCCTGCTCCTCCATCCTCTTTTTTTTGTAGCCTTTTGACTCAGTGGAATTGAGGATACAATTTTCCTTAGACTACCTAGTGGAGCAGGGAATAAATATTCTGCATCTCAGGTAAAAAAAAAAATGAGTACACTGAACAATATGTAATTCATACATATTTTGCAACTTACCTGTGAGCCTACAATAATTTGGGGTTTTTGAGCAATTGGTGTTTCTGTGTTTTCTAAATAGAGATGACATCTTTTTTTTTTTCACTTAGAATTAAGCTCCATTTGCTTGAGAGAGGGAAAAAAAGAAGATTCATATCTGTTTCTCTTTGTTTGGAAAATAAGCCTTAGGATGGCTGTTTTCTATGCTGTAAGAGGTCCTGTCAATTCTGTGTTTTATTGAGAGGGAGGCAAATGGAGCTCCAACTATGTACTCACTTTTGCATATATTAGGTTTCCAATTCTATTCCATTCTCACAATATAAGCATATGTATATCCCTCCATTCCAACCATTTCTACAAATTTAAAACAGTGAGAGGTACCTTTCTTCTCTTTCTCATATACATAGATCACTAGCAAGGACTAAAGAATTTTATATCAAAATTGCCGCTTGCATCTCTTGTTCTTAAGCAGGGAAGATAAGAGACCCTGCTCTCCACAGGTTGGTACAAAGGTGAACCTTGCTTCTATAGTAGTAGAGGAGCATTGTACCTGAAATTTCAGGAAATATTGGAGCACGGCACAATTGATGCACAGGTATTTCCTCCTGGCACTTTTGGGTATCAGCTTGCAGCTGGGATACAGGCATCTTAGATATTGCAGTTTCTCATGCTCTTCACTAGAAAGAAGACTTGGCTTTCTTGACTTTAATGCATAAGAGTGAAATACTCCTTACCCAGGATATCATAGTTCTGAAAGGAAAGCACCTTAAATGCCTTGCACAGAACCATTTTTGTTTTTAAACTACTGGCCTATTTTGATGGTGGTAAAGAGCGTGTTTTGAAATGCTCTGGAAACTATCTATGCTGACAGTCTTGCAGCATGGGAACAAAGGCATCATATTTTACTTCAAATTCTCTTTCAGTAGTACAAGAGCAGGAGGAAAGGGGACAGGTAATAGGAGTACCTTTGTTTTAACAGACAAAGGTAATCTCCAGGCCTTGGGAACTCTTAAAGATATGAGTACATTGCTTATTGGAAACTTGTAGGTTCACATATTATTTTGACTAAGGTATATGGATTTCCCCCACTTATATAAGTAAACCCAACATAAAGAGGACCATTCCTTTTCTTTCATTCAGATGACCTTTTTCTGAATCTGGGCACTGAAGGGATGCATAAAATAATGTTAATGTTTTCAGTAATGTCTTCAATTAGAAGGCTTTCTGTTGAACTACTTATAAGAAAATAAAATAAATATTGTCTTTTTGTATGTCACTCAAACATTTTGGTCTTATTTTTTTGGGAAAGCGTCGTGGGAGAGTGAGTAGATGGTAGAGAAAATTACAGTTAAAATAATACACATTATAAAATAATTCCAAGGCAGCTATTTTATCACAACAATCATTTATTACAAGCTTCCCTGTTGCTTGGTTGTGTCAGTTTCCTGAAAGGGATGTACATATAATTAGTTTACTGTTAGGGCATTCTTTTCAGGCATTATCTAAAGAGATGACTAATTGTAATTACAAAACTTAATGGAGGTCCAGTAAGAAAGATAGCTTGCCAGGTAAAGATGCTTGTTGCCAAGCCTGATAGCCTCAGTTTGATCCCCAAGACCAAGTGGTAAAAGGAGAGAACCAACTCCCTTGATTTGTTCTCTTAACCTCTCTGTATACCACATGCTCAGCTCCATGCACGCACTCATACACTAGTAAAGAGCTATCTAAAAACTAATGGAAATGAATCTGATCTTTTGCAATATGAAGCAGGAAATAGAGTGCTTCCTGTCATCATATACACGATGTGCACATGATATTATACATAGCTCCCATTGCCTTTGTCACAGGAGACCTCTACTTACAAGTTATTAATATTAGCAGCTTATAGTTGAGACTAAGAAAACTTGTTGTCAGTAGTGGTCCTCTTAAGATCTAACTAAATACTTATACCTTCAGAGTTTCTATTTAGTTTTTAAAATTTTTATGTGTATTGTATGTGTGTGCCCATGCTCTTGTATGTTTGCATGCATGGGGAGTAGGGAGGTACACTTTTATGCATATGTATGTGGAGGCCAGAGGTCAATGTTTGAAGTCTTCCACTACTGCTCTCCCCATTAATTGTTAAGAGACAAGGTCTTCCACTGAATCTGGAACTTAATCAATTGGTCAAGCCTGTCCAGTGAGCTCCAGAGATCCTCCTGTGTCTGCCTCCACAGTTCTGGGGTTAGAGGTATGTAACTCCTCCTAGCTTTTTAACATGGGGGCTGGTGATTTGAAGTTGATGTCGTAAATATATGAGACTATGGAAAACTTAAATTCCTATAGCCACAACCATGTTCACTCCATCTCTGGGAGAGAGAAACCAGGACGATTTATGCATGTTTGCTTTGCAGAGTAGTTTGCCATCCCACCGTTACCATGAGCTGTTCTTTGAAAGACAAAACATCATGTTACCTATTCTAAGGAGGAATGAAGTATCCACACGTTGGTCTTCCTTCTTCTTGAGTTTCATGTGTTTTGCAAATTGGATCTTGGGTATTCTACGTTTCTGGGCTAATATCCACTTATCAGTGAGTGCACATCAAGTGACTTCTTTTGTGATTGGGTTACCTCATTCAGGATGATATCCTCCAGATACATCCATTTGCCCAAGAATTTCATAAATTCATTGTTTTTAATAGCTGAGTAGTACTCCATTGTGTAAATGTACCACATTTTCTGTATCCATTCCTTTGTTGAGGGACATCTGGGTTCTTTCCAGCTTCTGGCTATTATAAATAAGGTTGCTATGAACATTGTGGAGCATGTGTTCTTATTACAAGTTGTAGCATCTTCTGAGTATATGCCCAGGGGAGGTATTGCTGGATCAATTGGTAGTACTATGTCCAGTTTTGTGAGGAACTGCCAGACTGATTTCCAGAGTGGTTGTACAAGCTTGCAATCCCACCAGCAATGGAGGAGTGTTCCTCTTTCTCCACATACTCGCCAGCATCTGTTGTCACCTGAATTTTTTGATCTTAGCCATTCTGACTGGTGTGAGGTGGAATCTCAGGGTTGTTTTGATTTGCATTTCCCTGATGATTAAGGATGTTGAACATTTTTTCAGTTGCTTCTCTGCCATTCGGTATTCCTCAGTTGAGAATTATTTGTTTAGCTCTGTACCCCATTTTAATGGGGTTATTTGAATTTCTGGAGTCCAGAATAGGGAACAAAATACCCATGGAAGGAGTTACAGAGACAAAGTTTGAGGCTAAGATGAAAGACCATCCAGAGACTACACCACCTGGGGATCCATCCCATAATCAACCACCAAACACAGACAATATTGCATATGCCAACAAGATTTTGCTGAAAGGACCCTGATATAGCTGTCTCGTGTGAGGCTATGCCAGTGTCTGGCAAATACAGAAGTGGATGCTCACATTCATCTATTGTATAGAACACAGGGTCCCCAATGGAGGAGCTAGAGAAAGTACCCAAGGAGCTGGAGGGGTCTTCAACCCTATAGGTAGAAGAACAATATGAACTAACCAGTACCCCCAGAGCTTGTGTCTCTAGCTACATATGTAGCAGAAGATGGCCTAGTCAGCCATCATTGGGAAGAGACGCCCCTTGGTCTTGCAAACTTTATATGCCCCAGTACAGGGGAACGCCAAGGCCAAGAAGTGGGAGTGGGTGGGTAGGGGAGCAGGGTGGGGGGGGGAGGGAGGGTATAGGGGACTTTTAGGATAGTATTTGAAATGTAAATGAAGAAAATATATAATAAAAATGGGAAAAAACATGATGTTACATGGATTGTACTACTATGCTTTCAGTTTCATTTTGCTTTGTTTTTTTTTCTTTTTTGGTGTTTTATATATATCTTGCTATGTAACCCAGGCTCTCTCTCTCTCTCTCTCTCTATATATATATATATACATATACATATTCATATACATACACACACACACACACACACACACACATATATGAATGATGGGGTCTTGCTATGTAACCCAGGGTGGCTTGAACTTGCAAAATAGCCCAGCCTTCCCTAGAGGCTACAATCCTTCTGCCTCAGCTTGCCAAGTGCTAGGTTTACTGACATGTACCACCATGTCAGTCTCACTAATAAAGTATTAGCAACTTTAGAAGAAAATAACGAAACACTTTTTTGGGGAGAGGACTGGAGGAACATGTAAAATAAAGGTGCTTGTAGACCTGAAGACTTGAGCTCTGTTCCCAGAGCTCACACAAAGGTGGAAAGAGAAAACTGACTCCATAAAATTGTCCTCTAACTGTCACACACATGCCTTAGTATGCATATCCATATAACATGTGTGTATGCACACACACACACACCAACAATAATAAAATTAAGAATTTTCAGAAATGTTTTTAGACTAACATATATATGTGTGTGTATATTGTGTTTGTGTGTTTGTTTGTATATTTTGTGTGTGTATATGTGTCACAACTAAATCTTGGAGTGCTTCCGGTTTTATTGATGTTAGCATGCTAGATTTCTTTTTTTTAACATGAATTTTTACTTCAAAAGAGACATGTCAGGCTCCTGTCTGCAAGCACATATTGGTATCTGTGCATGGGATAGATCCCAAGTTGGGGCAGTCTCTGGATGGCCTTTCCATCAGTCTCTGCTCCGTTTTTTTTGTTTGTTTGTTTGTTTGTTTTTTTCCCCCTACATTTCCTTTAGACAGGAACAATTCTGGATCAAGAATTTTGAAGATGGGTGTGTGGCCCCATGTATATCTACTGAAGGTGATCTCTTCAGGTAACATCTCCCCACTGTTGGACATTTCAACTAATGTCATC
>LR755147.1:582933-621379 GCA_902729485.2 Mus minutoides | reverse complement strand
CCATAAAAACTGGGTCCTCTCTTCCCTCAGGGTCGACTCCTCTATCCACTTCCGGGATATGAGTCGTCCCCAGAGCTCTGGCTTTCCCCGAATAAAGCCTCATGTGATTTGCAGCAAGCCTGGTCTCCTGTGAGTTCTTGGGGGATTCGCCAATATCCCGTGACTTGAGTGGAGGTCTCCCTACGGGGGTCCTTTCAGATCTGGAGGCACATACCTGGAATCCCAGCTGTCCGGAGGAGGCAAGAGGACTGCACGTTAGAAGCCAATCTGGTCTACATCTTGAGACTCTATCTTAAAAAAATATATAGATACAAAAAACACAGGGAATTTGGGAGTGGATGAGAAATAACAATTCTATTTTGGATATGTGAGTTGTGGAGTTCTAGAGAGAATCATTAGGCCATGATTCCCAGAGATGTTCAGGCACTCAGGGACAGCTTTGAGCTTCAAAAGTCAGGGGCAAGTAGCCCACGTTTTCTCTGGCATTTGGAATCTAGATTTAAGTGTGAGTATGTAGAGGGGAGAGAAGAGCAAGGGAGGTGAAGAAGAGGACTAGAGGGAGGGAAAAGAGGAGAAGAAGAGCAAGTGATGGGGTGTATGTGATGTGAAAGCAGGAGGAGAGACTATTTGAAGGTAGGGGAAGCAATAGCAAGGAATTACTAATAGCAAGAACAAAATATAATTATTTTATGTGATTTAATATATATGTATATGAATCGTTATAATGTGCTCTATTACTGTGCATGCAAATAAAAGTATATATTTATATGGCTGTCGAGATGGCTCACTGATGGCTCACTTGCTGCAAAGGTGGACAACTTGAGTTCAATCTCCAGCATCCACTTGGTAGAAGAAGAGAATCAACTCCCACAAGTTGTCCTCTGACACCATAGGCATGCCAGAGTACCCAATGGATAAATAAATACCAATATCCAGGATAAATAAATAAATATACCATTATAAAAGAGAGGGGTCACCAGAGCTATTTACCAGAGAAAGACCAAATAGTTTACAACCAGAATTCACTTTGCCTGTCTTCTTCTAGCACAGGGCCAGGAAATCTAAGCGTGCTATACAGTCTTGGGTAGGAGGTAGGAAAGTGAGTGCTCAGCCTGCCCTTGCTGCCCAAGAGTAACACACTACTGCCACCTGGGGGCTGCACATAGAAACTGTAATGTCAGCTTTATGAAAGCCATTTGGAAAGGACACAATTTGAGAGGACATGACCCCTCCTTTCAAGAGCCTTTTATGAGACTTTGGTCTCTCACTTTTAGCTCTTAAAATTCTATCATGGTTTCGTATCTCATTTTTGTTTCCTTTTGCTAACATCCTCTTGTGAAGTGGAACTGGATCTTTGTTCATCCATTTATTTACTGATATTCATTTATCTATTATCCAACAAACATTCATTTAGTAACTATATTGTGCTGGACACTGGGGATATATTAATGAGCAAAAACATATGAATCCCTCCAGCAAACTGTATTCTAGTGTAACTGTAAAGCGGGTGGGGGGTTAGAGAATTGAACCTTGTGCCTGCTAGGCAAATGCTCTTCCACTGAGCATGTCTCCAACCTCTAATAATTTTAGTGTAGAAACCACGATGAGGGAAAGGCTGACGACACAGTGAGATCAGATAACTGGGGAGTCTCAGAAAGTAGTTGAAATTTCACTATATAGACCAGGCTGGCCTCAAACTCATGACCACCCTGTCTCAGCTTCCCAAGTGCTGGGATTGCAAGCATCACAGCCATGTTTGGTTTGTACTGAACCAATATGATTATTGTCCTATACACTCAATTGAACACGTGGAACGGGGTATCTTAAATATTCTAGCACATAAAGTCTGGATAAAAATCAAGATATCAAAATTTGCCTTTTATACTCCTCACTAGTTCAACAACGAATGATAATATTAGACACACCGGCTGAGGGTGTAGCTCAGTGCTAGAGCACATGACCCCAGGTTCCATCCCCAGCACCAGGAAAATAAAACAACAGTTACATCTTTAGAGGGTATTTTTGAGTTACCACTTGAGAAGCACTTAAGAGTCTAGCGAATAGTAAGCACATAATATATGCCATTCTTCTCACCTGTTTATAGGAAGAGCTCTGGCTGTTAGAATACTGAGATTGTTTCAACACAGTGCCTCGGCAAAGGTGTGACTTCAGGTGTTCAAGGACCCACTCCAGCATTAGTAGTGGTCAGCAAAATAAGGAATAAATTATCGAGCTTATTAGATCACTTACAAATTCCCTGGTTTGCAGAAGTACACACACACACACACACACACACACACACACACACACACACACACACACACACAAAGAAACCTATTCTCCATAGCCCATACATATAAGAAACCCCCTCAACTCTCTAAAGCCTTGCTATGTAGCCTGACCTCCAACTCCAGATCCTTTTCCCCAAGCCCCCTTGGTGCTGGCTTTCGGGTGTGCTCCACCACAGGCAAGCAATTATCCAGTCCCTGCCTCAATAGAAAAGCATCCCCTATATTTTTTTAAATAAAAGCTAATACATACAGTATTAATTTTTGATCAATCCATCATATTCCTCATATGTTTGCCTATTAATCTTCCTTCTGCCCTGGAGAAGCAGACAGAACAACCCCTATGACAGCTGAAATTGCAGGACGGACTGGAGATGGCAAGTGCTAAATTTCCTGTAGTTGATCATGGTACAGGTGTTATCTACAATCATATCCTGTGACTTAGGAAATATGCAAATAGGCTGGGGACTAAAGTAGCATGATATATGAAATTTTCCTATACACGGCTCTGAGTAAAACCTTAATAAGTGAGCGAGGAGATGGAGCGATAAATCTGTCAGATTGCTCAAGATTGGTAAGGTCTGGAGAGACACATGAAAATTCGTTGTTCTCTTCTTGAAGCTCTAAGGTAACTTTGAAATTACTTTTGAAATCAAAAGTTATAACATCCTCCCTCTTCTGTAGGTTGAGACGCTTATGTCTCATGTCTTCTGTTCTGCTTCTTTCTTTCACTCACCCATCTCTCACTCTTTCATTCCTTAACTGAGATTGGCTGAGCATCTGTCAGGCTCAGAACTCAGCGTTGTGGATACAGCCCAGAAGAAAGCCGATTCTGTCTACTCTCATGTCACTTGGAAGTACTTGTAGACAATCCAATCATTCTAATGTGAGGCGACCATGGTGGAAGAATGGGTGTGAGGGGTGGTGTTCAGCTGACATTTCTGGACTCGGAAAATGACCCCACAATCTCCAGTTGTCAGGATGCAAAGGCAGCAAGCCAAAGAGATGAACGCCCCTTTATGAAAAATCTGTTAGCTGAGAGGAAGGACATGTAAGTCTGCCCAAGTATTTGATGAGCTTCTCTGTCTGCTCCCTTAAATGTCACGGAGCATTGCAAAGAGATTGCCTGGATTTGAATGACAGCTGCTGTGTTCCAGAGAAATAATTGTGAAAGACGAATGAATAGACTTGGTGCCTCAGGGGAGGCTGGGATCAATCATCAGAAGTCTAGCCAATGCCTCATAGCCAGGGCCGTAGCTCCTGTCGTTTTGCAGCCCTTATATGCACAGGCATAGTCATGGCAACCAGATTCTGTGCTGCACAATTTCAGTCCTGAGAACAGAAAATTCTAACAAGAATCATTTCAGTTTCTACATCAGGATTTGCTTTATAGTCTAGATTTAAAAACCCAAGGATCAGAGTCACCAACATGCATCCCCTGCCACCCAAATAACCATTCAATATAAATATGGACTTGAAGGCCAATTTAAGGATGAACTTGTGAATCCTAGTACCTAAAATGCAATAAGCCTTCAACATATGGCACCTATTGTTCTTGTCGCCATTTACAAGTGGGCTGGTGGGCTGGGTAAGGTAAATATGTAGCAAGAGGCCATTGAATAATTTTTTTAGGGTATTACCATGAGACAGGTACAGGACTCAAAATGGAAGGGTAAAAGTGCCTTTTTTTGCCTATCTCAGAGGTTTGCTAATTTCAATCACCTAGTATTTTTTTTTAAAGATTTATTTTATTTATTATATGTAAATACACTGTAGCTGTCTTCAGACACTCCAGAAGAGGGCGCCAGATCTCCTTACGGATGGTTGTGAGCCACCATGTGGATGCTGGGATTTGAACTTATCACCTTCGGAAGAGCAGTCGGGTGCTCTTACCCGCTGAGCCATCTCACCAGCCCCTCACCTAGTATTTTAAATAGTCAATCCTAAAATGCAGTATATGCATTTTATTTTATAGCCTCATAGATTACTGTGGGACTTTTCATAGTGTTTTCATCTCTATAATCTCATTTGAGTCGTGATAATCCAAGGAGGTATGTACTATTATTGTTAATGTCTCTGTTTTACAGATGAGGGAACTGATGATATATCCAGATCTATGAGCAGAGGGGTGTTTGCGTGTGTGCGTGTGTGTGTGTCTGTGTGTGTGTGTGTGTGTGTGTGTGTGTGTCTGTGTGTCTCTGTGTGTGAATATATGTGCATGTGCACACTGAGGCCAGAGTTGACACTGTTCCTTTTTCCATAACTCTCCACTATATTTATTTTTAAGCAGTCTCTTGCTGTAGCCAGATTTTATAGCTTTGGCTAGTTTAGTTAGACAGTTTGCCCCAGAGATCCCCACCTCTGTCTCCTTGATGTTATGTAGCTGCTGGCCCTGCCTGGCTTTTTGATGGGTTCTGGGTATCTGAACACATCTTCCCAGACCTATGAGTGGGATTTTTTTGAAGTTTTTGGTTCTAGGATTTCATAAAAAATAAATCCCAAAGGGCTACTTATGCTTCTGTCATCCCAGTGTATTCAGGCCAGCCAAGGAAAAGGTCTAGTCTACATCTTCTAAAAGGCTCACCATGTAGATTTAGTTGGACTTTACTGGTCCCTCTATAGAGTGCACTCCTGTGTTCAAATACCTGTGTGGCAAGAGGAACTGGTAAAATAAGAGTTATGAAAACGGGCTCCTAATGAGGGCTTTGACACTGCTCTCACCCATATATGGCTGCCTGTACTCCCTCTGAGACATACACTTCCTCTGACCTAGAATTTCTTTTGTAAATTTTTAAAAAAGATTTTTTGGAGGGTCCCCCCAACCTCCTATTTCCTGAGGTTGCCTGTTTCCATTCTTTCTGCTGGCCCTCAGGGCTTCAGTCCTTTTCCCTCACCCAATACCAGATCAGGTTCCCCTTTAATGCCCACTTTCCCTCCCAGGTCCCTCCCTCCCTCCCTCCCTCCCTCCCTCCCTCCCTCCCTCCCAACTTGTGATTGCTTTCTTCTCTGTCCCAAGTGGGACTGAGGAGTCCTCACTTGGGCACTTCAGCTTGTTGACCTTTTTGAGTTCTGTGGACTGTATCTTGGGTATTCTGTACTTTTTTGTTTGTTTGTTTGTGTGTTTGTTTGTTTGGCTAATAACCACTTATTAGTGAGTACATGCCATGCACGTCCTTTTGGGTCTGGATGCACCAGGGACCTGGGAGGTGAGAGACTCTCAGGACTCAAAGGGAGGGACCTTAGATGAAATGCCCAACAGTAGGGAGAGGGAACTTATAGAGCCCACCTCCAGCAGGAAGACAGAGCATCAAGTGAGGGATGGGGTTGCTATCCCACAGTCACATCTCTGACCCATTATTGTTCCTGTCTGAAAGGATTACAGGGATGGAAAAGAAGAGGAGACTGAGGAAAAGAAGGTCCAGCAACAGGCCCAAAGTGGGATCTAGCTCAAGGGGAGGCCCCAAGGCCTGACACTATTACTGATGCTAAGGAGTGCTCACAAAAAGGGACCTATCATTACTGCCCTTTGAGAGACCCACAAGCAGCTGAAAGAGTCAGATGCAGATATTTCTACCCAACCAATGGACAGAAGCTGCTGACCCCTGTTGTTGAATTAGGGAAGGCTTAAAGAAGATGAGGAGAAGGGCGATCCTGTAGGAGGACCAGCAGTCTCATTTAATCTGGACCCCCAAGATCCCTCAAAGACTGGACCACCAAACAGACAGCATACACCAGCTGATATGAGGTCCTCAACACACATACAGCAGAGGACTTCAGGGTTTAGTCAGAGAAGATGCACCTAACACTCAAGAGACTGGAGACCCCAGGGAGTTTAGAGGTGGGGGTGGGGCATCCACGTGAAGACAGGGGGTGGGGAGGAGGTGTGGGATGTGGAGCAGTTGGAGAGTGGATGGGGGACAGGGAATGGAATATGGAGTGTAAAAAATAAATTAATTAAATTTTTTTAAAAAAGATTTTTTTTTCCTAATGTGTCTCTGTATAGGTTTGGGTACATGAGTGCAATTCCCCTGTTGGCCAGAAGAGGGCATCCGAGTCACTGGAGTGAGAGTTAAAGGCAGCTATAAATACTTCATGTAGGTACTGGGATCCAAATTCGGGTCCTCTGGAATAGCAGTACATGCTTAACCACTGAGCAACCGGGACATCCTCCCATTGCATTCCCAGGGCCTAACCAGACTTTAAAACCCAGCTAGAAGAGTACAACTTAATCAAATTCTAGGGACACCTATTTACTATGGTATACAGCACAAGGGCTTTAGGTTTGTCCTTCAATGACACACTCTCACTATACAAATCTCCCTGTCTAAAAATTGTTTGGGTTTAGGGAGTCATTATATTGAGTCATATAATGTTATAGTTTGCGTTTGAATGCCCTCCAAAGACTGTGAATCCAAAGCTGGTAATTGAGAGCTAGTAATTGGCATTATTGAGAGATGGTGGAACATTTAGTAGGTGCAGCCTACCGGACTGAAGGTAGGCCATTGGAGGTTTACTCATGAAGCCATTCTCCTTCCCCTCTCTTTGCTTCCTTGTGAGAAGAGAGTGACCCTCATTATGGAATGAGTCAGTACTTCTTTCCTGTTTTCTTTTCATTGATGGATGATCATTTGTTTTGGAATTAGAGTTTCATTTGGGAGCTAATATTAATATGCTGCTACAAACATTATTATACAATGTGTGGGTATGTGAGTGTGTGTATATATATATATATATATATATATATATATATATATATATATATGGATGTGTATATGAATAAGTGTATATAGATAGATAGATAGATAGATAGATAGATAGATAGATATGAGTGACTATGTAAGTTTGGTGTGTGTGTGTGTGTGTGTGTGTGTGTGTGTGTGTGTGTGTGTAGTGTTCACCCAGGAGTCAGACTGCTACATCATATGGCATTTCTATGGTTAATTCTGAGGAAATTTCAGATTGTCTTCTGAAGTGACTATGCATTTTATTTTCCATTAGCATTAATTTCTCCATATCTTTGCAAATACTTGTTTTTTATTAGATCTATCCCAGTAGGTATAAAGCAGTACCTCATGGTGTTTTGATTTGCATTTCCCTGATGGCTAGTGATACAGTACATCCTCTCAAGTGGTTATTGGTCATTTGTATATTATCTCTGGAGAAATATCTACTCAAAATGTTGCCAAGTTTTAAATTGGATTACTCATCTTTCTGTTATTGAGCTGTGATATATTTTATAAATTCTAGATAAAAATCCCTTATAAGGTCCATGATTTGCATGTGTTCTTTTATCTGTGGATTGCCTTTTACTTTTCCTGACAGTGTCCTGAGATATGCAAAAGATTTTTGTTATTTATACTTTGGTGTCATATCTATAAATTCTTTGACTAATTTAAGGACACAAATATTTACTTCTATGGTTTCTTCTAGAAGTGTTACAACTTTTATTCTTATACTTAAATATATGATATATGGTCCATTTTCAGTAAATTTTGTACATGGTATGAAGTCATGCTCCAAGTAATAATAATAATAATAATTTATTATGGTAATAATATTATTAACAAAATTAATATACTATTATAATATTATTAATTTATTATTGTTGTTATTATTTTGCATGTAGGTATTTAGTTGTACTGCATAGATCACCAGGCTTGGTGGCAGTGCTCCTACCCACCAACCGAGTTCACTGGCCTAAATGGAGGGCATTTTAGTTATATTTGTTTTTATTTTTGTATTTTATTACTTTCTGCTTTTCTTAAATAGGCTTAAGTTTTTCTTTTTCTTTCTTTCTCTTTCCTCTTTATACATACTGAGATGGATACTTGATACTTGAGGTTTGGGCTGGGCGTCATTGTTAATGACTTTATCTATCTAAGCCCCACTTTAAATGCTTTGCGCACATTTTGATTATTATTAGGTTAAAAATATGTACAACTCTACTATTATTCTTTAACTCATCAGTTATTTCTGAATGTATGTCTTGGTTTCCAACTATACCAAGATATTCCAATGAACTTTCTGTTATAAACATAATTAGAAATTTATTTGCATTATGATCAGAATGTAATTATTCAAAATTTGTTGCACTTTCCTCTTTGATCAAATTCTGTAATTGTTCTGGATGTGTATGCAGTAGCAGATGGTTCCCATGTTCTGTACTCTAGCTGTCTATTACCTTACGTTAGGAGTCATGCAGTTCAAAGTGTCAGTATCTCTGCTTTGATTCATCCCACCCACATCCCTTTCTCCTTTCCTATCCCAAGAAAGAACGCGAAATGGAACTATGGATGATATAGTTCTGCAGTCGACTGCATGCTTAGCTTGTGCATGTGCCCTAAAATAAACAAATGAATGGGGCTGGTGAGATGGCTCAGCGGGTAAGAGCACCGGACTGCTCCTCCAAAGGTGATAAGTTCAAATCCCAGCATCCACATGGTGGCTCACAACCATCCGTAACGAGATCTGGCGCCCTCTTCTGGACTGTCTGAAGACAGCTACAGTGTACTTACATATAATAAATAAAATAAATCTTAAAAAAAAAAAAATGAATGACCCAAGAATTGTCAGGATCTGTTGTTAATTTTCAAAAAAAAATTACCCTCTCTACTTCTTTAGAAATTTACATCTATTTCTACTTACATCTTTTTCTATTATGTTAATAGTCACATTCCATTAATTGCTACCTATCAGACAATAATGCCTAGAGATACCAAAGTGACTTCTGATATAATACAAGGTTCTTAGAAAACTTGAAGTCTTTTTCTGCCCTGCCTGATGACTTTCCATATTGTATAACAGTTTAGTTTTTTAAAAAGCAGACAAGAGGGGCCAAAGCTCAGTGGTTAAAGAGTGCTTCCTGCTGTAGAGGACTTGAGTTCAATTTCCAAAAACCACAACTGCCTGTAACTCCAGTTCTAGGGTCTCCAACACCAGTGGCTTTTGTGGATACCTGCACTCATATGCATGTACCCACACAGAGATACATGCAAACATATCATGTTTTTAACATCTCAAAATTAATCAAAATAAAGTTCTTATCTACATTCTTAGATGCCACATTTACCTTTATCAGTGCTTGCTTATGTTGCCCCTGTACTATATGACTTTCCTTGTGTTTCATTTCTTTGTACATATTGTTACCCTGAGATCATCCCATCCCAAGAAAATCTTCAGAATTTTCACCACCATGATATAGTGATGAAAACCTCTATTTTTATTTTCAAAAAGTATATTGATTTTCTGAATATAATTGTGATGGTTTGTATACGCTTGGCCCCAAAAATGGCACTATTAGGAGGTGTGGCCTTGTTGGAGTAGGTGTATTGAAAGAAAATAATATACGAGGCCTATGGTTTAAACAGCAGTTGCTGAATAAGACTTGCCTGAGGCAGGTACAGGCAAGTAAACAAAGTTGTTGATTCACTCCGGTACTGACCGGTTGTAGAGATAAAAAGGTATGCAAAGAGAGTAATGGGCCATTTGGCCTGGCCTCCGCTGACTCAGGAAAACCCCTGCGGGATAGCTGCTCCCTGGGGGCTCTTGCTGATGTTTGAACTAGCCTGCTGATGTTTGAACTAGCCGATCTTGTGAAACCATGCATCCCCTACCCCAATCTTCCCAACCCCCCACCCCATTCACTATATAAACTTATAGTTTGCGAGCCTCAGGGTCGACTCTTCTACCTCTTGCATGGGGAGTGTGTCGGCCCCCGGAGCTCCGTGAAATAAACACCTCGTGTACATTGCATCAAGATGGTCTTTTTGTGATTCTTCAGGTGCGTGAACTCCTGAGACTCGAGTAGGAGGTCCCCTCCGTGGACCTTACAGTATCACTGAGTGGGTGGACTTAAGACCCTCACCCTAGCTGCCTGGAAGCCAGTCTTTTCCTAGCAGCCTTCAGATGAAGATATAGAACTCTCAGCTCCTCCTGCACCATACCTGTCTGGATGCTGCCATGCTCCCACCTTGATGATAATGGACTGAACCTCTGAACTTGTAAGCCAGCCCCAATTAAATGTTGTCCTTATAAGAGTTGTCTTGGTCAAGGTGTCTCTTCACAGCAATAAAACCCTAACTAAGACAATTACCGTGAGTGATATTGCCCTAAAGGCATCAGATTACCATGCGCAGGGATCCCATAAGCATCCCTATGGTGGCTTTGACTTCAGATAAATCAAAGGCCTAGTAAGAAGTGCCTATCAGCACTCAGCTTCTTAAAGCATGAAGCTTTAATTGTTAAGGTGAGAACCTAACTATGGCCCTTTTAGAGTCCTCAGAGTCCTTATTATTGGAAACCCTTTCTTCTAGCCCCCTGCTTGCAACCTGAGGCCAGAAATAAGTTATATTTTCTATAAAATTTAAGCCACTTTAGCTTCTCCCAGCCTGACACGAAGAAATCCTGGTGCTCTTCTGGTGATCTAACCCGGGAATCTTTGTATGATCAGCATTAAAAAAAAATTCTGATATCTAGTCTTTACCTATTTTGACGCCACCAGGACCCACTGCAGACTACCAGATCTGCTGATGAAGCTCAAGTTCACGTTTCATAGTACTGAGATAAAGAAACAAAAGCCTGGAAAAAAGCCGCAAGCTGCTGCCAGCCTTACCCTAACTGTGTGAGATGAGCAACTTGTCTTAGTTAGGGTTTTACTACTATAAAGAGACACATGACCATGGCAAATCTTATAAAATATTTAATTGGGGCTGGCTTACAGTTTCAGAGGTTTAGTCCATTATCATCATGGTGGGAGCATGGTGGCATGCAGGCAGACATGGTGCTAGAGAAGAAGCTGAGAGATACATTTTGATCTGTAGGCAGAGAGACAGAGAGAGAGGGAGAGGGAAGGGAGAGGGGGAGGGAGGGGGAGGAGGAGGGGGAGAGAGGGGAGGGGAGGGGGTGGGGAGAGAGGGGAAGGGTGAGGGAGAGAGAGAGGGAGAACAAACCTGGCATGAGCTTTTGAAACCTCAAAGCCCAACCCAGGTGACATACCTCCTCTAAAAGGGCCACATATCCTAATCTTTCTCAAATAGTGCCACTCCCTAATATCTAAGCATTCAAATATATGAGCCTTTGGGTGCCATCCTTATTCAAACAACCATGATGGCCAAGGCAACTTGTAAAAGAAAATAATGAACTGGGGGCTTGCTTACAGTTTCAGGAGTCCATAGCCAGCATTGGGGGTGGGGTGGGCAATAGGCAGGCAGGCAGGCACGGTGGTGAAGCTGAAGTCTTATATCTGGTCCATAAGCAGCCAGCCCAGAAAGCAAGACTGAGCATGGAGGAGGCTTTTGAAACCTCAAAGCTGGCCCCCAGTGACCAAGGCCTCCAACAAGGCCATTACTTCCTAATCCTTCTCAAACAGTTCTAACAACTTGGAACCAAGCATTCAAATACATGAGCCTATGGGGGCCATTCTCATTCAAACCACCATACAACCCACCTACAATGCCTCCAACGTGGAGCTGCTCCTTCCCTAGGGCCAGTAAAGTCAAATTCAGGGGGGGGAAGTTATCCTAGAACCCAGAGAAAAAGCAACACAGCAGCTGTACTGAAACATACAAGAGTTGTATGGAGGGCAGAGACCTGGTGCTGTCATTGAGTAATCTAGTCAATTATCTTTTTTTTTTTTTTTTTTTTTTCATTTTTAAAACAGACTCCCACAAAGCTCTGGCTGTTGTCAGACTATGGCAATGAAGGTGATCTTGAGCTTCTGATGTTCTTGCCTCTCAACTTCTGGGACTGCAGGCATGTCTCATCGTGCCTAGCCTAGCCTAGGCTTTATTTCATATACATGAAGGATGAAGATAATACAGGAAGATGGTACAGGAATTTTTTATAAGCACTAGTGGCTCAGACCAATTTAAAAATTTATGTCTTAGAAAAATATAGTCTATAGCAATATTTGTATAGCCCTCCGTAGTCTCTGCAATCCCTGGCTCCTAGCCATTTTTCAGAGCTCTTCACCCCCCTCTTGGCTTCTAAGTGAAACAAAGGCTCATAGCTCCGGGATTCTGGGGGCTTACAGCATCAGGAATCAGTCTCTGGTTGCTATGGCTGCAGCAGCAGCTGGATGTCTGGATCCAGAAGCCTGCGTTTTATCAGGGCTTGGTCTTACCAGCTCAGCCTGCTGTATCTGTGATAAAGATTAGGAGTAGACAATAAAAAACCATCTGGGGAAAGCATTTATTTGGCTTGATGCTGCAACATAAGGGAACGTACACCAGAGATACCTCCTGCATTAAGCTAACAAAACCGAGGAAGAAGCCTGGTGCTACAGCTAGTAAAGGAACATGGCACATGTATGCTGGAATTATAATTTGGCCAACTACAGCTCTGCACATTCAAAGCTCCCTGTTCTACCAGTCACGAACTTTACATACGAAATGACCGCAAGATTTTTTTTTTTTAGAAACCTGTTATAGATAGCATATTATACAATCACGGGGATTTTTTTTTTTTTGCTCCTGAGTGCAGGGGGAAAGTATTTTTGCCAGGAAGAGGAGTGGAGTCTTTCAGATCACTGCAAGTTGCATGGAGAAGTTGTGTTAAAGAGTAGCAAGCCCCCACTGAAGCAGGAGTGGTGACTCCCCTCAAATTAGCTGTGGTTGTAGGGTCCCTTGCAGCTGCAGGGGGTTTCCTTAGAGGGACACAGCTGTTCAAAGTAGATTGTCTGCCTTGAGTGTAGTCTGGCAGTTGTCAAAGGGCCCAGTTGGCTGACAGCTCCCACTTGAAGGCAGACAGCTATAAGAGAAGGATGTGCCAGGCGTCATCCCAGGGAACTAATGGCCTGCTCCCAGCAGGTTCATCCACAGAAACAATAAGCAAACTTTAAAGGATCTTTATAATAAAGGCCAAAGAAATTAATATTCTTTGTACCATTCAACAGTGTTTAAGCTGGGCATAGTGGCTCATGCCTGTAGCAACAGTTGGGAGGCTGTAATAGCAACAGCAGGAGGATTACCACCAGCTCCAAGTCAGCCTGAGCTATGTTGGGATTCCAGACTAGCCTGGGATATAGTGTGAGACTCTGTCTCAAAACATCAATAACAACAAACAAACAAAGCTAAAATAAAAATGCTATCTAACCCCTAACCATGTGGCCTTAGGAGGAATTGGGCCCTTCTGATTATGCACAATGTAGAATCAACCACACCATGGGTTAAAAATATAAAAGACTGTGCCCTAAGCCTCTAGGTAAACCAGAATCCCCTGTATTCCTAGCGAGAGATGGAGAGAGAGAGAGAGAGAGAGAGAGAGAGAGAGAGAGAGAGAGAGAGAGAGAGAGAGAAAGGGGAGGGAGGGAGGGAGGGAGAGAGGGAGGGAGGGAGGGAGGGAGAAGGGAGGGAGAGAAAGGAGGAAGACGAGGGAGGGAGGAAGAGAAAGGCGAGAGAGGCACAGAGGGAGAGAGAGAGAGAGAGAGAGAGAGAGAGAGAGAGAGAGAGAGAACTTAACATCTCCTCGCTTTTGCTGTTTTACCTGATTTGGGTCCCACTTTGCCATACATACACATCTGGCCTCGAGACACAATTTTGGGCCAAGAGAGAACACAAAAGCCAGAAGGGAAGAGTGGAGAAAAAGAGTCACAATCTTGGGGTACAATGCAGCTTAGCTCCCTAAACTCGCCCAGCACCACTGGCTACCGGAGCCTGTTGCGTACCCTCCTCCCCTCTTCTGCCCCCCTTCTTCCCTCCCTGCTTTCTCCCTCCCACCCGAACCCTTGGGCTTTGGGCCGCTAGAAGCCGCCCCCGCACTCCACTGATTGGCTCCGCTGGCCCACTCGTCACACTCTTTTGTGTCAGTAGGCTGCTGATAAAAGCTTTGCAGCTGCCTTGGGAACTGCGCTATTCGAATCCAGTTACCTGTGGGTAAGTAGCTGGGTGAAGCAGCTCTTTCTGGTAGCTTCGGGTCGCCTAGCGGCTCCGGAGGTGCCAGCACTTTTCTCCTGCAGGGCCACGGGACTCACAGGCAGAATCCATAGCTGAAGACACCTCAGCAGCCTCTGGCTACCAGCGGATCACAGGTTTTAAAAGGGGGGGGGGTTTCCTTGGTGTGGAGAGGGAAAGGGGGAGGGGCGGCGAAGCTCGCAGGTATAGGCCGCTCCTGCCTTGGAGAATCTGCAATTGCGAAGCTGGGGGAGGTAAGGTGCCTTAGCATGACCTCACTGGGATTCACCTGGAAGATGCCACTTGGTAGGATTTGCCTGGCCAGGGAAGGGGTAGGGGAAGAGGCCACCTGGAGGATGAGGGAAAAGGAATTTTGTTTGCCTTAAACCCCCTATGTATCTCCTTCTAATTTCTCTGGGTACTGTGGGGGTGGGTGTGTCCAACTCTTATTCTGTTTTACAGTAGCAGCCCATCAAAGCGGAATCTAAACTTGAATTCGGTGCAGCTGGTTGTAGAGCTGGGTAGGCTAATGGATGCAATATGTGGGGGTTTTGGGGGGAGGGGATCGTTTTGTATTGTTTTCAGAAGGTGGGAGAGGGAATTTTCTACCCAGTGACAGCAGAAATGGGCGGGAGAAAGAGGGAGGAGGGAGGGAGGAACCAGAGGAGGATGACGACTGAGTATTTTTCTGACCTTTTTTTTTTTTTTTTTTTTTTTTGCCTCCTCCAATGTGGCGCAGTCTTGAGCATCAGGATCTGAGACCCCCAGTCGATCGATCTAGGTCCGTCAACTGTACCCTGGAGGCAAGCTTTCTCACGGGAGGGAGGACACAGGTTGCAGAGGTTGGAAATACTCCAGTTTCCCAGCTGATGTAAGAATCTGATAAATAACGGAGGGGTGGGGGGGGGGAGAAGTGGGTGGTCCGGGGAGATTTGAGAGAGGCTTGTAGTTAAGACCAGAGACCATGAAGTTAATGACGTCTCTTTTTAGACGTCTCTTTTTAACCCCTGCAAATTTGTGACCATTGTGCAGTTCCACAAGTAAAATCCAGAATGGAAGCAACAGTTGCCCTCCCTCGCACAGGACTGGTGATGATGTGGCTATAAAAAAAAAAACACTGTTAGTATTGAGACATCAGCTAGCTCTAGGAGGCTGCAACTGCCCTCCTAGCCCGTATTTTAGGACAGTGGACAGATATATGGGGTATCGAGGCACAGTAATTACAGCTGGAGCCTGCTCCCTTATTAAATTCTCCCCTTTTCTTTTTTGCAGCCCCCTACTGAGATTGGAGACGGCTGCACCGCTGAAGATAAAGCGTTTTTTGTTTTGTTTCTAAAACGCCTTGAGCATCGTGTATTAAGATATCCTATCACTGTTGTCAGGCATGGCTAGCATCCTTTCACGTTTGGGTAGCACCCGGGGGCAGAGCTCACCCCTGCCACCTTGGGCTCATTCCATGCTGAGATCCCTGGGGAGGAGTCTTGGCCCTTTAATGGCCAGCATGGCAGAGAGAAACATGAGGTTGTTCTCTGGGAGGGCAGAGCCAGCCCAGGGGGAAGAAACCTTTGAAAACTGGCTGAGTCAAGTAACTGGGGTGCTGCCTGATTGGCATATGCCTGAGGAGGAAAAGGTCAGACGCCTAATGAGAACCCTTAGAGGCCCTGCCCGGGAGGTCATGCGTTTGCTCCAAGCTGCCAATCCTGGCCTAGATGTAGAGGATTTTTTGCGGGCAATGAAACTGGTCTTTGGGGAGTCTGAGAGCAGTGTGACAGCCCATAGTAAATTTGTTAACACTGTTCAGGAACATGGAGAGAAACCATCCCTGTATGTGATCCGTTTAGAGGTGCAGCTGCAGAATGCTATCCAGGCAGGGGTGTTTGCTGAGAGAGAGGCAAACCAGGCTCGCCTGCATCAGCTCCTGGTAGGGGCTGAGATGAGTACAGACCTTCGATTCAGGCTTAAGAATCTTCTCCGGGTATATGCAAATGAGCCAGAGCGCCTTCCCAATTTCCTGGAGTTAATCAGGATGATAAGGGAGGAAGAGGAGTGGGAGGAGACTTTTATTAATCCAAAGCGGCCCAGAAGATCCTCAGTGATGGAGAGGGCACTCAGCCCTATGGCATTTCAGAGCTCCCCACCAATAATGATCAGCAGTATCGACTGCAATGTGATCGAGATAGATGACTCTCCTGATGATTCAGATGAGGATGTGATCTTGGTGGAGCCTGAGGACCCACCACTGCCATCCTCAAGTGCCTCTTCTTTCCTAGGCAGGGCTGTATCTGAGGACCAAGTGCTGGTCATTGAGTCCCCTAACATTTTTGAGATCCAGGCTCCTTCCACTAGCAGTGGTGCTGGGAGAAAGAACAATCGGGGTTTTGGGGAGCTGCGTAGAGCCAGGAAGCGCAAACATACGATCCATTGTTCCCACTGTGGTGAGGAGGGCCACTCAAAGGAAACCTGTGACAATGAGAGTGACAAGGGCCAGGTTTTTGAGAATCTGATCATCACCCTGCAGGAGCTGACACATGCAGAGGAGAGGGCAAGAGGGGCCCCTTGTGAACCCATTGGCCTCTCTGAACCACAGTAAGATGCTACTCCCCAGCCTTAAATTAACCCTTACCTGTATTAAATGTTTAATGGTGGAAAAGTTGTGGGGACAGACTTCTAATTGCATGAACAAATCCACAAAATGGCTTTCTTTTGGGGTGGAAAAATGGTCCCAAATACCAGTACAGTAAAGAGAGGTGGCCTGAGCTATGATCGTGTTCCCTTTCCCCACTGCTTACCAGTCTATTTTCTGTGTGAACCTATCTCCTTGATGGCTTTATTCTCTTTGTGAAAGTGGTACTGTTCATTGTTCAATCTTCAAGTAAGAAAATTATTAAAAAGTACAAATTACCCAGACCTCTCTACCTTGTGCAACAATTGTCAGCCCTTTGGTGCCTATCCTTCTAAATATTTCTCTATATCTGTGTTCTAGATTAGAAATATGTATAGACAAAAGTGATCAAATAGAAGTGTTGTTCTATATGCTGTATTTTTTCACCAAAACGTATGTTGTGGCCTTCTTTGTCAATAAATATATACATATATGTCAGCATCTACTTTAATGTCTCTGTGGTATTATTTTAGGAAGCAAAGGAAGAAGAAAAATACAGTTAGAAGGTATAAAGGGGTGGAAGTACCCTCGGAAGTGTTTTGTTTTAAACAAACTTTTGATTTGCAGATAAGGAAAAGCCAGGCCTGGTGGTCTAGGTTTTTATTCCTACCAACAGGCAGGAGGATCTTCAGTTCAAGGTTTCTTTGAGCAGCTAGGTGAGCTCAAAGCCAGACTGGGAAAATTATTAGATATTCCTTAACATTAAAATAAAGTATTGGGGCTATAGCTAAATGACAGAGCACTTGTTTAGTATGCACAAAGCTCTGGGCTCACCCCCACACACACACACATGCACACTCACACACACAAAGAAAAAGAAAGAGCACTTATTTAGCATGAATACAGCTCTAGGTTCAATCCCCAACACACACACACACACACACACACACACACACACACACACACACACACACACAGTACTTCCACAAACATAGCCACTCATGCACAGTAGCTACACCTACACAGACACACATACTTCGTGCATGCGCAGGCATGAGCACACACACACAGACAGAGTACTTCCACAAACATAGCCACACACACACAGTAGCTCCTCTCACACACACACATGCACACAGGGACGCATACCTCGTGCATGTACATACACAATACACACATGGAGAGAAAGATACAGAGCATTTCTTTAACAAGCATAAAGCTCTAGGCTTAATCCCCCCTTGTGCATGGCGCAACACACACACACACACACACACACACACACGCGCGCACACACACACACACACACACACACACACACACAGAGAGAGAGAGAGAGAGAGAGAGAGAGAGAGAGAGAGAGAGAGATACAGAGCATTTCTTTAACAAGCATAAAGCTCTAGGCTTAATCTCCCCCTCCTTCCTGGAACACACACACACACACACACACACACACACACACACACACACACACACACAAGAAAAAGATATAGGCTGAATAAGTCTCCCAAAGCAAAGGGTACCTTTGGCACAGCTGAGTGGTGCTCTGCCCCCACAGACTCAAACTATGGCCTATACTTATTGACAAATCTTCATTGCTTTCTTTAATACTCCAGAGCAGTGTACTGGGCGGCGGCAGCAGCAGCAGCGGCAGGGGATGGGGAGGGGGGCAGTCCAGTGCTGAGCTGAGGTAGTAGCCTAACATCGGAATTCCAGTGATTCAATTTGTGCTCATGTTGGCAAGGACATTTCATCCTTTGGGTAGCATTTTAAAATTTCGGCTGTTGTTGCCGGGCATCCTGGTCTCTTCTGTGGGCTGATACTACCTTCTGCTGCCTCCTGGATTACAGGAAAAAAGAGAGCAGTTGCTCTTAGCATCAGTAGTCTCTGCTCCTGACTGTGGCCTAATACTTAGCTTGTAAAATATAGGACATAGGAGCCCAAGGACCCCAAATCCCAATTCAAAGTAAGATCACTTCCAATAAGATCCATTCCCACACAGGCAATGGGTGACAGCCTACCTGTCGGGGAAAGGCAGGGTGGAGAAGGGGAAATGGATTTATGCTTGTGAGTCCCTGCAAGAGTTTGTCATCTAGGAAATCGGGGCTCCACAGAACTGAGAGGATTAGAGTATGCAGCAGTAGGAGCAGTAGGTGACAAGAATGGAGCTCTAAAGGTCAGGGGACAGAAGGAGTGTCCAGGAAGACTCACATGGAGATGAACAGGAACAGAAATCCTGGTAGGAATGGAAAACATACGGTTTCATGCAGAAATCTAGCCAGACAGCCTTTGCTTAATCAAGAGTAGCCCAGATTTGGCTCTGAGGCAGGTAGTAGGATTATCATCTTACAGGCACTTTTGATGCACTTGGAAGAGACAAGAGGTCCAGGCTGACCTGGAGGAGGCAGCAGACAGCAAGGGCTACAAGAAGTGTTCAGTACCTACCTTAAAGTATTTCCTTTTTCTAGAACCTACCTCTGTATCCCCTCCTGGTTTCTGGCTCTTGCTCAGTTTCAGGACCCCACAATCTGTCCTCACAGTCCCCTGGAACCACACTCCCCAGCATTCCTGGGGAGGGGGGGGGCTTAGCCTCTAACACTCATGGCCACAGGGAAACTGCTTCTGAGCCTTTAGCTTAGAATTCAGACGTGAACAAAGAAAGATTCGCTGCTGCCAGCCTTGGTGTCCCTCCAAAGCATCAGTGAATCCCCAGCAGCCACTAAGCTCTCTTCAGCGAGAGGAGAGGTGACCTTTTGCACTCCTAAAAGGAAGCTTCTTAGGCTTCTTGGGCTCCTTCAGATACAGGAGCTTCCAACATCCTCCAGTTCGCCCAATTTTTCACTTCATTTCCACCTGCCCCTCCGTATGTTTGCTGTATTGATTACTTTCCTCAACAATGTGACAAGATCCTTCACCAAAGGAAAGGTTGGTTTTGGCTCTTTTGACGGTGCTGTTTATCTTGGAAGATAAGGCACAGCATGAAGCTATTGCACCTTCAGGCTAGAGAGGTGGGGAGAAACAGAGGCAGGGAGAGAGAGAGAGAGAGAGAGAGACAGAGACAGAGACAGAGAGAGAGACAGAGACAGAGACAGAGACGGAGAGACAGAGACAGAGACAGAAATACAGAGAGACACAGAGACAGAGAGACAGAGACAGAGACAGAATACAGTGATACAGACAGACAGACACATACACATGGGGGAGGGTCGAGAAGGCTGATGCTCCTCTTGTTTTTTCCTTTTTAATTCAGTTTGGGGGTGTCAACCCATGGGATGGATGGCGCCACCCACATGCAGAACAGCTCTTCTTCTGCTGTTGAACTTTTCTGAAAACGCAATCACAGATATCCCCAGAGATGAGCTTCCACGGTGGTTCTAAATCCAGTCAAGTTGGCAATGAAGATTAAAGCATCACATCACCCCTTGCTGAGTATCTGTCCCCAGTGTCTAGCACTGGTTTGTTTTTAAAGTTCCATGTTCCATATCAACTTGGTTCAAATTCACTCTTCAAATACTTGTTGAATATTTTGCCCAAAGACATAGATTATGATGCCAACAGTGTTTGCTGGCCCCACCGAAATGAAAAGAAAGAAATCATAGCTATTCATGGCCCTTTCACTACCACTCCCAGCTTCTGTGCTACACACTAAAAATCATGTGTAGCACAATTTTTTTTATTTTATTTTTTCAACTTTTATTAGATATTTTCTTCATTTACATTTCAAGTGTTATCCAGAAAGTTCCCTATACCCTCCCCCATCCCGGCCTTGCTCCCCTACCCATCCGCTCCCACTTCTTGGCCCTGGCGTTCCCCTGTATTGGGGCATATAAAGTCTGCATGACCAATTTTTTATTTCACTAATTTTTTATTTCACTAGCCCGATCTCTTTCTCTCTCCCTCTCCTTCTCCCTCTCCTTCTCCTCCCTCTCCATCTTCCTCTCCCTCGTGAGACACCAGCCGTTTCTTTGTGCAGGAAAAGTACATTTTTCTCAGATTGGATACCTGGGTACTCAGATCAGACCACTGAGACTAGGAAATGGAGGAGGAGGGTGATTACATTTCGGCTGTGATGCCCTTCCTTTTAAGCTATGGGCTTATTTTCTTCCTTCTGCCTCTACCCTCACTAGTCACTATGGGCTGAAAATGGCTTTTTGTCTTGTCAGAAGCATCTGGCCTTTGAGTGGCCTTTTATATTGTTTCCCTCCTTCCTGGAATCTTTTCTCTCTGTTTCCATGACACCCTTCCTTCATGGCTCCCTCCTCTCCTGGCCGTTTTGGTAGCCTATTCTCTGTTTCTATGGTTTCTTCTTCCTCTCCCTGGCCTTTGTATAATTATAATAAAACCAGAACAAATATTACGCCTGAGATTTTTTAGAGTTGTTTGCCATGGCAAATTAGAATGAAGTCCTTTAAATACATCAGTCCCTTTAACCCTCATACCAATCTTACAAAATAGGCAAGACCGTGGTCTCATTTCTCTAAAGAGGAGACAGGCTAAATGTCTGAGAAACACACATGGAATTGTGGGGACTGCAAGCTAGACAGCTAGAGATCAACTTCTAGGGCAGTGGTTCTCAACCTATGCGTGGAGACCCTTCTGGGGGTGTCAAATGACCCTTTCACAGGGGTCACTTAAGACCATCCGAAAACACAGATATTTACATTATGATTCATAACCATAGAAAAATTACAGATATGATATAGCAACAAAAACAACTTTATGCTTGGGGGTCACCACAACATGATGTGCTATAACAGCATTAGGAAGGTTGAGAACCACTGCTTTATGTTGACTGACTGCAAAGCCTCCATCCCTTCCCCGACTCCTGCGTTTGTAGCACCCTGGCATGCAGTGTGTCTTCACCTACAAGGAAATGAAGGCTTGTGAGTCTATAAGGCCTGCTGTTAGTAGATGTGCTTTGAATATGAAATTAACACAGGGCTCACCCATTCTAGGCTCTAGAGACATGGCAGCTGCTGGGTTAGAATGTGTTCTTTAATCTGCTACAGACGGAAGGACAGAAAAAATAAAATGTTGTCCCTGCGATGCACTCAGCGCTTACATAGGTATTCATCTGAGGATGTAACAGTCAGACTCTTTGAACTATACTGAGCCTGGCTACTGGCAGGCATAATAGTGTGTTCAGGAATGCCTAGGGCTTGCTGTTGATGGGAAGATGACGTGAGACTATTTGTCAAATACTACAGTGGCTTCCCTGGGCCAGAACAACACTACCCCTACTCCATGCATGGCAGGGGGTGTGGCGTGTGCATTGTGTGTGTCGAGGGAACATTTCCTTTTCTTACAAGTTAAAGGCTTCCCCCGGCCTATTAGACTGTGTAAAGACAGCTAAGTCATGATCCTCAGCAACAGTGACAGAGAGGGGAGTGGAAAACTGACCTTAGAGGGACACAGAACTTCCCGTGTGCATGGCAGGAAGGAAGCATGATTGATGTCTGAGGAGTCCTTATCCAGTTTAGTACGGATTGCCAAACCAGAGATCTCAGGGACAAGAAGGAGGTATAGAATCCCAGCTATCCTGAAGCTAAAATATTTTGCAGGCATTCATGGCTGGATAAAATGCAAAAAGTGTCCTTCTCCTTTAGGCCTTAACTAAAGAAGCATCAAGGATTATAAGACAGCAGGAAAGCAATCATTTACACATGGTGAGAGTTACGTCAGTGCTTGAATTTATAAGCACATGCCTTCACTTCTCCTGAGAACAATGGTGTCCTGATTGTAGGTTAAGGTATCCTAGGTATTTATAGTATGCAATTGTGCAATTGCTCTCATTTCCTGTTCTTCTTCTTTTATTTATTTATTTATTTATTTATTTATTTTTTGTAGAACAAATGAAGAATACCTTGCATGTCATCAAAAGGGGTAGAATAGAGAATGCAGGGCTGAGTCTTGTGGCCTCATCTTGAAAGGATATTTGTATCACTGCTGCCCCCTGACAACATGGTATGGTTCACCCCACAACTGTGCTGTTAGATAGCTACTCTGTTCTCGAGTTCTACTTTATAAGTCAACGACATCAAGAGTTGGTGGATTATAGTCATTCATTGAACATCACACAGCCAGTATGGGCTACAGCTGGAACTGAATTTCAGATCTGCCTCTACTGAGTCAAAAGTCATTATAAGGCTGGAAAGATGGCTCAGTGGTTAAGAGTATTGGCTTCTCTTCCAGAGCATCCAGGTTCAATTCTCAACACCCACATAGCAGCTCACAGTCATCTGTAACTCCAATTTCAGGGGTTGTCAGACACATAAAAGGTCCACAGACATACTTGCAGGCAAGACACCCATATACATTCTTTAAAAAATCAGTACTAATTTTTATTCTAGGTTAATGAGTTCAAATATATATAATCATTCTATTGGCTATAATTGTGCTAATTTTTACCTACCAAGTTAGTCAGTGGCATGGTCCCAATCTCATTTCTATTGTTAATCAAGACAAAAATAAATGATCTGTTTAAGAAGGTTCTTTCTCAGAGTCTGAAACCATATTCATCTCATATTCATTCTTAAATGTGATATCTGGGAAAAGATAGTAAATATGAAAACCGAGTGGGGAGAATATGGGGAAATAATCTCCCTCATTCCACTGATAACGACTGAGTACCCACACACTCTTGCTGACAGAACAATTAAGGAGTGCAGCAATGGTTGAAAGATGAAAATCTCTGGATCCAGCAACATAACTTCCTAAAGCTGATGCAGATAAACTAGCTGGACAATATAAACAATTGTATGAACAAAGATATGCAGCCACAATTTTGTGTATACATATTTATGTCTTGGGTACATACGTGTGTACAAGTATGTGTATGTGTGAGAGCCACATATAACCTTGGACTATTATCTGTCTCACCTCTTCAACAAGTATGATGCACTACAGCCAGCTTTTATATGTGGGTTCCGAGCCCCAAACTCATGTTCATGCGTGCATGACAAGCACTTTACCAACTAAGCTTTGTTCCCAGATACCAGCCTTGAAAAAGTGGGATTGACTTAAAATACCATGGGTATTTGTCTCAATGGGCAAACATCCGAGTTCAAGAAAATAAAATAAAGGCTTAGCATCAATGATTCTTGAAAATGAATATCACATAGGGCTGGAAATATATAACTCAGTTGTTAGAGTGCTTGGCTAACATGCATGCAGTCCCTGGATTCACTGATCCCAGCAACATATAAACTTATGGGCACAGTGGCACACACCTGTAATCTCAGCACTCAGGAGGCAGCATGATCAGACACCTATGCCATTCTCAGCTACATAGCAAGTTTGAGATCAACCTGGTATATATAAGATATTGTGTAAAGAAAGAGGAGATGGAGAGATGGCCCACTAACTAAAAGCAGTTGCTGTTTTTACAGAGGACCTGGATTTGGTTCCCAGCACACACATCAGGCAGGTAGTGTCAAAGGCCCTTCTAGCAACTTTGAGCTACATGCATGGTACATATTATAGATAAGCAGGCACACATATACGCATAAATATTTTTTCTTTTATTTTTTTTCAATTTTTATTAGATCTTTTCTTAAGTTACATTTCAATTGCTACATAAATATTTTTTAAAGAGACACACATTTACTTTTTTTTGCTATTTTTTAAAACCCCTATCAAATAAATTTATGGTTGTTATATGAACAGTAGTTTGAAAGGTCACAAAATTAGAAAATATTATGTGTTCAATATTTAAATGGTCAGAAAAGCAGGCAGGAAATAGAAATAAAAACAAGCTATAGGTAAATGTTGGATTCTTTAACACATTTATTTTAAATCTTATTTCGAACTCCATGAGTGTTGAGAAATGTATAATTTGCTTTGTTGAGATTGTAGTCCCCCATATAGGTTTTTTTTTTTTTTTTTCGAGACAGGGTTTCTCTGTATAGTCCTGGCTGTCCTGGAACTCACTTTGTAGACCAGGCTGGCCTCGAACTCAGAAATCCTCCTGCCTCTGCCTCCCGAGTGCTGAGATTAAAGGCGCACGCCACCACGCCCGGCACCCCCATATAGTTTTTACATGTGAAAAATCTGGTTTTGTTTTTCTAACAAGTGTAATAATTTCTAGAACAAAATGAAAAATAAATCTGGCAAAAGAGAGTACAAAGAAATAGAGAAGCATAGCAACAAAATTACCAGGAATAAACACACACCGGTCATAAATTATGTTTTTGTTTTCCTAAAGAAAAAGCAAGAGAAATGATGGAAACCCATCTGAAAATATAAGACACTTTAAGACAAATCTGAATGACTTAGAAGAAAATGGGGAAAAAATAGAAATGTACAGTGAGATGATTTCCATGCATGCCAAAAGAAAGCCAACAACCAAACAATAAAAGTAAAAACCAAACCGAAACAACAACAATGACAACACAACAAACAGTTTAGTTGGAAGCTGTGGGTGTGGTAGCCAGAACAGAGATGACATCACTACAGAATCTCCGGTGCACCAGTCACCTCACAATGACAATTCAGGCACCTCTTGCCCCAGGGAGCCTATCATTACCATTGTGTGCTCTGGCTAAGGGAAGGGAATGAAACAAGTAAGGCAAGAGCCCTAGAGCAAGTGAACCATTAGGACAGTGGAACACAGTGATCTGGAAATGAGGGAGTCTTGCTTTTCTGTATGTGGGCCATGGCATACTTGCTATTGTCCTTAGCAACTGGGAGCTGCAGGATAGTTCTGAGCTCCAATCAAGACACATAGCTTGCCTCTGAGGCAGAGAACCTCAGGTAGGAAGAAGGTCAAGAGGCCTGAGAAACTGAGGCTCAGAGCTCACATGTTTTCCGGAAGGTCACTAACTAACAAAAAAGGTCCAACCAAAACCGGCTTTATTCTCCCCACAAAGAAGCTGGGATCCAGGTTCAAAACAGTTCTCTGCTCAGCTGGATTCCAGCGGGTTTATCTGCTCACCTAGTTCATCTAAGCTCAGGCTGGACTCTGCTAGGCTTTGCTCGGCTGGATTTACCAAGAAATCTGTTGGACAGGGTAGACTTGGTTGAATTTGGCTCGGCTCTGTTAGGTCTCAGTTTGTTTGGAAGGCAAGCTCTAGCTGTAGATTCGGCTTGACTGGGCAGGGGAGGCGAGGCAAAACTCGACTAGTCCGGCTTGGCCTTTGACTCTGCCTGTCTGGGACTTGGCTGTGTCCCGCTAATTTCGGCAAAACTCGGCTCGCCTACTCTGGATTCAGCTAGGCTTGGCTTGGCTGGGGCGAGACTGAGCTAGATTCAGCCGTACTTGGTTAAACTTGGATGGGACTAAGTTAAGTTTGGTTAGGCTTGGCATTAGCTCCATTTGGTTCATCTGAGTGAGTCAGGACTGGGGTTCGGCTTTGCTCGGCTGAACTGGATTGACTCAGCTGAATTCCACAGGATGCGGCAAGGTCCGGGTTTCCCGGGCAAAGCATTATGGGACTTGGCTAGGCGGCCCTTAACTTTTTCGCCTGAGCTCGGGGAATGAATCAGGCGTGCTCAGGTAGGCAACTCTGAGCTCTCTGGCTATGGTGGTCGCACGGGACTAGCCTAACACACTGAAAATCTTGAAATGAGATTCGAGAACTGCGAGGAAACCATGGCTAGGTACGAACTGGCTCAGGCGGGTTTTGGTCCTCCCCGTAGGTCTTAGTAGCTCTGTGATGGCTGGTGGGTATCACTGTAGCAGAGAAAGCAACGAAAATCCCCGGAGTGACTAGGTGAGTTTCTGGACTTTAGAAAGGACGCCTGACCTCAAGGTTGTGGCGGCTTTTACCCTCCAAAGGAAATTCTTCTTCTCTCTGCCTTTTCCTTAGGTCAAAGAGTACGTGCATCCTTTGGTGTTCCTCCTTCACCCTCGAACTGCCTGGCTTTTCTCTATGGAGGACTCGCGGGGATAGTAGGTGTTGGAGTGTAGGCTTTAATTTATTGGCTGATCTGGCATTGTTTAACTCTCAATGTTTCCAGGGCCAGGCCAAAATAGAGCAGGATAACTCGTTCTGAACAGCCTTTGAGAGGGCACAAAAGTAATTGCCTGAATGGGAGATGGCTTTGAACAGCCACAGACATGAATTGGCAGAAGACCAGGAACTATCTAGATCACACACTGGTGCATACCAAATGGAAACACCTAAATTGTATGCCTGAAGACATCATACCATTTCACAGAGAAAGATGCTAACTTTGACGTTTTCTGAGTACAACTTTCAAGTTTCATCCAACAAAAATTCCTCAGAAACAGTTTATCACAGTTCTTCACAAGGCTACTCTCCATGGGGAGAAACATTAGATAGAAACTGATTAATGAACCGAATCGAGAGAATTTTCCCCAGCCTTATGCTTTAAAACCTATTATAAAATTGTAAACACACACATGCACACATTCTCTGAAATTCTCTGAAGCATATTTGCAGTTAATCCTCCCCCTATCGCCTGGTCAGCCGTCTGTCTCTAGGAGATTTTCCTAGGTATTTCATATGAGCAAACTAATACAACATGTAGTCTTTCATGACTGGCTTCTGTCACTTACTAGAGTGTTTTCAAGGTTCATTCATATTATAGCATTATCAATTGTCTGCTATTTTCTTTCCCCTGGCAGACTAACGTTCCACTATATAGGAAATACTGAATTTTGTTTTGTTATGTTTTTCCATTCATCAATTGAGGGACATTATGAATTTTTCTATATTTTGGTTATTGTGGCACGTGTGGACATTGATGTAAAAGTTTTTGTTTAAACATCTTATGTATATAAGCACTTCCAAACTGCTTTCCCATGTGACTTTGCTGTTTTCTGTGGAAACAGTAAATGAATGCGCATTCCAATTTCTCAGCAACTGTAACCGGTGCAGGTCCAGGTCTGCTGCCTTTGGGGCATTCTAGCACTGGTGTGCACCAGGCTGGAATGAAAAGAACAAAGCTTGCCCAGGCAGAGCATCCTTAGCTTGGGTGTCAGGGAGAAAAAAAGCCTTCTCCAATACAGTTTTCAGTGTTATAGCTCTCTTTATTTGGGGATAATAACGGCTATATGAACCTTTCAGAGTGGGTAGGGGCTTTTCAGGTAGACTCTATAGGTTGGTAGTGAGGTGCTGGAAATGCCTCATTTGCATGAGGAGAAATTCCAGATGCTTCCTGGACTTGTCCTTCTAGGGAGAGAGGAAGTTAAACCTGTAATTTGGGCACCAGGCTACATGACTACCTCAGTGGCGGTGGAGGTGAGGGTTGCAAAGATACATGTACAGGAGCATGCAGGCCCAGAACAGGGAGGGAGAAACCCTCACTCCTGCCAGTCTAACGAGATTTTTGGGGTTTGGACATGTCTCAACCTCACTCTTACTGCAGACCTCTTTCCCCGAGTCACACTTGCCCCCGACACCAACACTTTGGGGGCTTGTCTTTTGTTTTATATTTCAATGGGATATGTACTTGTCTAGACTGGATTTTTTTTTTGGTCATTTGGTTTGCCTAGTTGCACCCTGCCTTTTCAATGTTATACAAATTAGGAGCTGAAATTGCCCTTGGATGCAGGGAGGACGTGGTTCCCCTAGGGGGAGAGAAACAAGGAGAGTAGTGTGGTAAGTGCCCTGTGGGCTGCCAAACAGAAGAAAGTATTAAGTGTGTGCCCATGTGTGTAGGGAGTCATATGACTGGGTAGGTAAAGGCTCTTTTGCCACCAAGTCTGATGATTTTAGTTTGATCCTTGGGATGTACACGGTAGAGGCAGACAGCTGACTCCTGAATGTACAGGTCCCATGTGCACACACTCACACACACACACACACACACACACTCATGTGTGTGTGCAAATAATATTTAATAAAATAAAAGATATAGAACACAGTAAATTGATTTTTTTATTCAGACATAAGAAAAATGTAATCATGACATTTTCTGGAAATGGACAGAAGTAGAGTTTTTTTTTGTTGTTAAGTAAAAAAAAAAAGATTTAAAAGGTGAAATACTGCATTTTTCCCTCACATGTGGAATCTAATTGTGTGTGTGTGTGTGTGTGTGTGTGTGTGTGTGTGAGAGAGAGAGAGAGAGAGAGAGAGAGAGAGAGAGAGAGAGAAAAGTATAAAGGGGAGACTATGAAATGAGAGGAAGAAGCAGTCTTAAAGAGGAAGGAAGAGGGAAAAGAGAGTAATAGAATATGTGTTACAGAAAAATAGAAGGGAGGGCATTAGCACCAAGGACTGGGGGCTAGCAAGGGGCAGTGAAAGAGAGACAAATAAAACAACATATACTGACATACATGTATAAAATATCATAATGAAGCCTATTACTTACAAATGGGTTTAATTAAAGACATTCAGATTTTTTGGTTTTGTTTTGTTTTTAAGAGAACAATTTTTATACCCATTATCTGTGCTCAGAAGTAGCCACATTCTTCTCTTAACACTTTGAATATTTACCTTTTTATATTTAAATGGAATGTTTTCATTTGGGGCATGGAATAAATGAGCCCTGATATTTGCTGATTTTCCCTTTTAGATTTTCTGTGTATGGGTGTTTTGCCTGCATGTGTGTCTGTGCACTGTGTGCATGCAGTGCCTGCACAGGCCCAAACAGGGCATTGGATCTTTGCAACTGGAGTTACAGAGGGTTGTCAGCTGCCATGTGTACTGGAAACTAAACCCTGGTCACAATGGTCTACCTTCTGCCAGTTGAAATGAGACCTACATAGCAGCTATGTAGCAAGGACCTGAAGACAGTAGGTATTTTAAAGTATTTGCCTAAGAACTGTTTTCCCCAGGTACTGTAGTGTAGTTCCCCCTCAAGGTGTTCAGGTGCTGCTACATACAACATACCAGGTTGGAAGGATGAATCAGAGCATTGAAAGCGGGCACTGTAAGATCCCAATCAGGCTGGAAGTGGTGGTGGTGGTTAAGAAGACCTTCTCTGAAGATTTTAGTGTTACAGCTCTCTTAGATGATATTCGTTGAAATGGATTTTAGTGTTCAGTGAAATACCTCTCTTAGATGATCTTCAGTGAATCAGCTTGTAAACTTTATTGGGGTGAACCAAGGCTAGATATGAACCTTGGAGAGTGGGAAGGAATTTTCAGGGTGAAAGTAAATCATTGGTTACAGTTTAAAGTACCCAGAATGCCTCATTTGCCTGGAGAGGCATTCCAGGAATCCCAGGTCCTTGCTTGGGGAAGAGGAAGATGAACTTGTAGGTTTGCCAAGGACTGCATGACCTTCCTCAGACAGAGGGTGTAGGGACTGAGGTCCCTAGACAAGGTCAGAGAAGGGGAAGCCCTGCTGGTTAAGAGAGTCCTCCATTTTCTGTGGAGCTCAGAGGAGCTATCTGGTCATGGTAGAGTGTGACCTTAATTAGCAGGGTTTCCCAACACTGTAGAACCATGCAGCTTCAGGAATTCAGCATACCTCCAGGCAAATGTCCACTGACAGTAATGTTATTTTCACTCAAACTTGTGAAGTAGTAGCAGAGTCTCAGAAGCAGCATGCTATAACAGGAACTGACAGACAGAACGGGAAGTGTAAGCTAAGAATGTTTTTCTTTTCTCTTTTTCCCAAAGGGTTCCTTTACAGTCATTTTGTTAATAGAGAATAGCAGCTTTCCAGAGCAATACAACACAAGTTAATCTATTGCATTTGTTTCTGTAGTAGACCTCCTGAATTATGAAACCTTATAGAAATTATCAAATATATTTGGAATTGCATGTAATAATTTGCGTTATACACACACACACACACACACACACACACACACACACACACACACACATATATATATATATATATATATATATATATATATATATATATATATATATATATATATATATATATATATATATATATATATACCATGTAACTTCCTCATACTGGTATATATTATATAATATACTTATATTTGGAATTTGACTAAAAACCTATGGAAACGTTCAGACAATGCATACATTGTCTGAATACATTGTTACAACAGTGCTTTTGTCTTTTGGCCCCTAACTGCAAAACCACTGTCTGGCCTTCACAGAAAGATTTACTGACTTTTGCTTAATAGAATGAAAGGAGAAATGGGAAGCATAGCCATGTTTTATATTTTATTTTTTACTTTTTATTACTTGGAGATAAGAGATCATGGGTCAATATAATAAATTCTAGGATTAAGCCACAATTCCCTGACATGCTGATTCCATTTATTATTATTATTATTATTATTATTATTATTATTATTATTATTAGTTGTTGTTGTTGTTGTTGTTGTTGCTTTGGGAAGGATTTATCATCTCCTAAGTGGCCAAGACAGATCTGAGAGGAGAAGTGGCACTAGCCAAGCTGCTGTGATCAGCTTCCCTAGAGGCAGTGATTGAGGGCTCCTTAGCTGCTGGAGAGGGAACCTAGGACAGACTTGAGGAAGGACAGGATCAGGGTGGGACAAAGACTAGGAAGGGGGAACTGCAGGGGAAGAGCACTAAGGCAGGGATGCTGGAGTTGGGTATATGGCAGGCAGAGACAGACAGGACAGCAGGATGGGACGTGGGAAGTATGGGGGATGTCAGTCATGGCTTTTCCAGCTAGGCATCCAATATGGAGTCTGTCCATGTCCCGGAGTCCCCTACAGATATCCTCATACATAGAGCAGTCATCAAGATTCAAGCCCTCATCTGGTATGTCTTCTCCATTCTCATTTGGCCACCACTTCCTGAATAGCAGCAGTGTCGCTGGTACTATTGCACAGAATAGCAAGATGATCCTCTCAGCTGTGATGAAGAGACTCTTGGTGCCTTCCCCGATGTTCAGGAAGGGCCTAAGGACTGGCTCATGCACTAGGAGGTAAGTGCCACAGGAGTATTTTGATATGTTGTTTCCTTTCCCTGGGCACCTGCACATGTCCCTATGGCTCTTGTTTATTTTGGAGATGCTATGCATGTCTATAGGACCCAGGCCAGGACCCAACTCCACTTTGTTCATAGCAGCTTTATTTGTAATAGCCAGACACTGGAAACAACGCAGATGTCTCTCAGCTGAAGAAAATATAGTACATTTAGTTTATTATTTTTTCTTAGACAGGGTCTCTCCATGTAACCCTGGTTCCCTGAAACTCATTATGTAGACCAGACTGGCCTCGAACTCACAGAGTATCCCTACTTCTGCCTCTTGAGTGCTGGGATTAAAGGCGCACACCACCACAACTTGCCAATTTATTTTAAAATTATGTGCATGTGCATGTAAGTGCAGGTGCTCTTGAATGTCAGAGGATCCCCTGGAACTGAAGTTAGAGATGGTTGTCAGCTGTCATGTGGGTGTTGGGAATTGAACTTGGGTCCTCTGGAAGAGCAGTCAGTGTGCTTAACCCCTGAACCATTGCTCCAGCACTCCCTTGAATATTTATTTATTTATTTATTTATGCCACAAACAGTCTTTATTGGGTTCACACCAGGAGTCCATTGGTCTTGAGGACCTCTGTGAACTTGCAGATTTTCTTCTCCACATTCTTTTCTACCTGTTTCCGTAGCCTCAAGAGCTGCTTCTTCTTCCGATACTGCATCTTGGTCTTTTCCTTCTGTTTCTCCTCCAGAGTGGCTGTCACTGCCTGGTACTTCCACCCCACCTCATGAGCCAGACACCCCAGGTAAGCAAACTTTCTGGTAGGCTTCAACCGAACAACCTTGAGGGCAGCAGGGACCACCATCTGCTTTTTCTTGTCATAGGGTGGAGGGATCCCATCCAACACCTCGAGGAGTTCCAGGGCAGCCTGGCTTCTCTTGGTCTTGTAGGGGAGCATGCCTTGCACAGTGCGCTGGAAAATGCGGCTGGGGGCTCGGAAGTGGTAGGGGCTTTGAGAGGGGTTGGTATTCATCTGCTTTTGGAGAAAGGCCAGATACTTTAACTTGTTTCTGTAGACATTTTCAGAAATGTTGATGCCTTCACAGCGTACGACCACCACATTCCGGCCCAGAAGCACCTGCTTGGCCACAATGGCCGCCAGGCGGCCCAGAAGATGGCCGAGGCCATCCAATATTAGAACCTGCCCCTCCACCATCTTCAGCAGCTGCCTGGGAAAGCCTTATTTTTTTTTAAACTAAATGATTAACACAATATGTGTGCTACTCTTATGTACTATGAAATTTTAAAGGCATTGTGATTATAGTAGCACATAAAAAGAACAAAATTTTTGTCCTCAAAAAGCAATCTCTCTCTCTCTCTCTCTCTCTCTCTCTCTGTGTGTGTGTGTGTGTGTGTGTGTGTGTGTGTGTTCTTTGTTTTGTATAATATCTCATTTTGCTAAAAAGATTTGGAAGAATGTGTGCGAAGTTGCTTAGTGATGCTTTGTGGGTGCTTAGAGCACAGTGCAACTTCTTCTGTTTCCTTCTCCCACCTATCCATTTCTCTTCCACTTCCTTCCTGATCCTTTCTTGACAGGGTCTCATGTAGCCCAGGCTGGCCTGAAATACATCGTGTAGCTGAGGATGACCCTGCTGCTTTCACCTCCCAACCATTGAGGTTACTGACGTGTGTCACATGGATGGGTTATTTTTTGAATTTTCTAAAATAAACCTAACCTGATTTTGTAACAAACAAACGATTATTTCCAATTAAAAGGCCAGTGGCTTTTAAGTATTTTTTTCAATTTAAAATATAATTATATCATTTCCCCTCCCTTTTCTCCCTTCCTTCCCTTCCATCTCTTACAACTGGTTACTGCAGATATTAAGGGTCAGGGAATTTTCTATAAAGGTGCTATAGCTACTTCTGCAGAGGCAGAGAAGGCGGAGGTGGCAGCGGTGGAGGCATTTGCTTGTAATGTTACTGGTAAACAGAGTTTTTTAGCTGAAGCTTTTAACTGGGTGTGTTTTTGAGGGAACCAGCAGTAACAGAGGACGATCTTAGAGGCCTGAAGCCATAGTGTCCATCTAAAGCAGTTCAAGCAAAGAGGATCCTCTGCATGGGAGCGACCTGATCTGGTATGGGAATTATGGATCTCGGTTGCCTTGATGACACATCAGGCTTCCAACACCAGATGTAACTAATCACGTGACTCCTGCAACCGCTCTTCTCTTAATTTTTTCCTGTGCTGTGTATGTACTTGTTAGTATGGCAGTGGACATGTGGGCATGCGGGTGCATATACATGTTGGGGGGTGGCTATGTATTAATAGTGTGGGTGTGAACATTTGTGCATTTGGGTATACATGCTTATATGTGCATTATGTTGCATGTGGATGTGGTGTATGTACTTGTTAGTGTGGGTGTACATAGGGAGGTATAAATGTACATGAGCACGTTGTGAGCGTGTGTGTTTGCTTGAGTGTGTAAGCTCTCTCATGGAATCGGAAGCACAGTGAGTTTCCTAGGCTGGTTGGCCAGTGATCTCTAGAGATGCATCTGTCTTTGCCTCCCCAGTGCCGGGACTGGAGGTACATGGCCCCATGCCTGGTCCTTTATGTTAGTTCTAAGGATCCACTTCAGGTTCTCAAGCTTGCCTAGCATTGTACTGAGACGTCTTCCAAGCTTCTACTTTTTCTCATTCCTTTTATAATTTTTTCTTTAAAACTTTTTTTTTTCAACATGGAGTTTCTCTCCATAGCTTTGGCTGTCCTGGAATTCACTCTGTAGAACAGGCTGTCCTTGAGCTCACAGAGATCTGCCTGCCTCTGCCTCCTGAATTTTGGGATTATAGGTGTGTGCCACCACTGCTTGGCTTACTTTTTTCATTTTGTAAAAGATTTCTAAATTTTTATTGGTTCTTTGGGAACTTCATATTAATCATCCCAATCCCACTCATCTCCCCTTCCCCTCGTACCTGCCCTCCACCTTTGCAACCTCCCCAAAATAGAGAAAAAATAATCTCATATAATGTGTCACAGTGTGTCCCACAGTATTCCCTTATGTATACACTTCTTTGCTTGATTTTCTTATTCTAGGCTATGGATCAATAAACTACAGCACGGACCACATCTGGCTCAAGCATCAGTCTTTGTAAATCGAGCTCATTTGGGACACAGCTCCACTTACTTGTTTGCATGTTGTTTGTCACTGATTTTGTAGAGTTTAATCACTATGATGCAGACTGTATAAAACATACAAAGCACAAAGTATTTACAATGTGATTTTAAAGGAAAAGTTTGCAGACTCTTGTTCTAGAGTCCGCAGAAAACTGCTTCAGTGGGCACTGATGAAGAGGGTGAATGCCCACCTTCGTTTCTCTGAGCAAATTGATGCTTGATTTCTAAGCTTTGGCCTTTCCTGATCTGTGTTCTCATTGCAGTTTGCATTTAATGGCCTGAAAGGCTCAGGGAAGGCCAGACTATGACAAATGACAGGAAACTCATCAAGGTGTGTGCTACCTTGTGAGGCTTATCAGTAATTAACAAATTGGAGTTCCTTTCACCTAGCCAAAATCTACTTATGCTTTTAAAACATGTATTTATTTGTTGTGTGTGTATGCATATATGCCTGTGGATGAGTGCATAAGTGCCATGGTGGATGTAGTGGTAGTGGTAGTAGTGGTGATGATGGTGGTGGTGATGGTGTGTGTTTGTGTGTGTGTGTGTGTGTGTGTGCTTTGTGGTATGTATGTGGAGTGTGTGTGGCAATACCTAAAGTAATTAGGATTGTTTTGTTGGCCATATTTGGACCAGCAATACACTTTTCTTATATTCTTTACCTAGAGTGGAGTATCATAATATAATCATTCTCCTCTTCTTCCTCCTTGCCCTTCCTCCTCCCTCCCCCTTTCTCTTCCTTCTCCAGAGTCTATCTTCTATCACTAAGATGCACCCCAGGCCATCCTACATTCATTTAATCAATACTAGTAAGTGCCTGGTAATATGCTACATGTTTGGGATATAAGAGAATAGACACACTCTCTCTGTTGCTTTGGAGTTTTCATTCTAGTGAGGTAGAGGTTCAATAGAAAAGTAAACTGGTGTATTAAATACTATGTTATAGTATGTTACAGACTCTGATAAGTGATAAAGGGCTATTCAAATAGTAATAATTGAGGAAGGCTGTTACATGACAGCTTCTTTGAAGAAGTGGCATTTGGGATGGTGTTGGAAGAATAAGCCAGCCTCGCAGAGAGCAGGGGAAAGGGTATTTTAGACAGAATGATAAAGTTGAGAAGCCTTGTCGTCAGAAAGGATTTGGCATACTCCGTGGATAAAGAAAGGCAGGGGAAGCTCAAAGACTAATGTGGCTGGATTTGTTCTAGGTGTAGTGGGGAACCATTCATGAGTTTTAAGAGGGACAGTGCTAGGAGTGTCGCTATGAACTTTTTTTGGTATTGCTTAGTTATTTTGAACCAGGATCTCACTATGTAGCCATGGCTGGCCTAGAACTTTCTATATAAACCAGACTGTCCTCAAACTTGTTGTGAACCTCCTGTCTCTGCCTCCTAAGTATTTGGTTATGTGCCAATGCTGCTGTGTCTGGCTACACTGTTTATAAAAAAGATAAAAGTGTGCAGTTATGATTGTAGCACTATGAAGGCTGAGGCAGGAGTACTGTGAGAACAAGGCCAGCCTGGATCACATAGAGAAGCCTCTACCTCTGAGTGATGGATGTCTGTGCTCTAATCTCTCCAAACACATACATATGATTCATTTTGAATTGTAAAGGACTTTTTAGATTTTATTAAGGATCATGAGATGGGAAAATTCTGGATTGTTCTGGTGGCCATAATATAAGAAGAATGCAGAAGGGCCAGGGCAGAGGAAGTAATGGGATGATGGAAAATTAGTAGTGCTATGCTGCAGCCTAGAAGATGGATGGAGGGGTCATACATCAGGGAGGATACTTGGCCCCTTGAGAATGGAAAAAGCAAAGAGCGGCATCCTCCCCTGCAGCCCTTGGAAGGGATGCAGCCGTGCTGACATTTTGATGTTAGTACTGTGAAATCCATTTAGATGTCTGACCCTCTGGGTTGTAATATAATAGTCTTTGCTCTTTGGAGTTGCTAACTTTTGGCAACCTGTTACAGAAGCTCAGTGTGGAAAGTGAAATCAAAACCTGATGTGATTAGCAAATGAGAGGAGCAGAAAGGTAGGGGGCAGGGCAGAGTGGAAGAGAAGGGGTAGGAAGACGATAATGTACATGATATTCATTTTTCTTAGTTTTAAATGTGTGTGTGTGTGTGTGTGTGTGTGTGCGTCTCACACACACACACACACACACACACACATTCACATGATCATGTAGGCTAGGTTTGTTGGATTCCCTGAAGATAGAGCCCGATGTGGGTGCCAGAACCAAACTTGGGTTCTCTTAAGTTCTAAACTAGATCTCTAGCATCTACCAGTGACAATTAAGGAAACATTTTAGCTGGGCAATGGTGGGATGTACCTTTCATCCTATCAGATCTTTGGGTTTGAGGCTAGCATGGTCCACAGATCAAGTTCCAGGAAAGCCAGGGCTACAAACCCTGTCTCAAAAAAAAAAAAAAAAAAAAAAAAGAGAAATCTTTAATTAAATTATGTTTATGCATGTGTGTCTACAGGTGCTCTTGGAGGTCAGAGGTGTTAGATCCCTTGGAGCCAATGGAGGTATACCCCACCATTGCCCAGCTAAAATGTTTCCTTAATTGTCATTAGTAGATGCTAGTTACAGGCCGCCTAACAAGGATGCTAGGAATCAAACTCAGGTCTTCTGCAAGAGCGATCAGTACATGCTCTTTACCACTGAGATGTCTCTCAAGTTCCCCAGTGACAGTTTTTCTGAGTATGCACTTTTGTACAATGTTCTGACTTTATTTTAGAGTCATGTGGCTACATTTTGGAACTGATATGTTTCCTACAAACTTATGTTTTTGAATGTTCATGCCTCATCTTGTGGTACTGTTTTGAAGGTTGTCCTAGTCAGGGTTACTATTGCTGTGATGAAACACCACATGCAAAAGCAAGTTGGGGAGGAACAGGCTTATTTGGCTTACACTTCATTATATTCGTTCATCATCAAAGGAATTCAGGACAAGAACTCAAGCAGGGCAGGAACCTGGAGGCAGAAACTGATGCAGAGGCCACGGAGGAGTGCTGCTTACTGGTTTGCTCGGCCTGATTTCTTACAGAACCCAGAACCACCAGCCCTGAAATGCTACTACCCACAATAGGTTGAGCCCTCCCCACCCATGAATCACCAATTAAAAAAAAATATACACAGGCTTACCTACAAGCCTATCTTATGGAGGCATTTTTAAAAATTGAGGTTCCCTCCTATTAGATGACCTTAGATTGTGTCAAGAAGGCATAAAACTATTCAGTACAACAGCCGTTCAGAATTTAAGACAAGGGCCCAGCTGGTGGGAGTAGGTCTGTAGAGGCAGGCCTTTGAAGGTTCCACCCACCCTATGTTCTGTTCCCAAGTTCCTACCATTGCCTGTTTCATGACCTACCCTAGTGAAGGAACCTCAGCCACTCCAGAGGAAGAGTTCCCACGGCCATGAGCTGTGATCTCTGCAACCATGAGCCAAAATAAATTCTTCTTCCCTTAAGTAGCTTCATAACTAGTGTATATGTTATCAAAGGGGTAACAAAAGGAAAGAATATTCATGTTTCACAACCCAGATTAATATGAGCCAAGAGATCTCAAATGGAATACAAAGGGAGGCACAAAGGAACTTTCCTATATTTATCCATGCATTAGTGAATTTGGGAAATAATATTGGTGCTATGGAATGAAGTATGCTCCTTTAAGAATTCCTATCTTTTTTTTTTTT
>LR755147.1:536137-582710 GCA_902729485.2 Mus minutoides | reverse complement strand
ATCCGGGCCCTTTCAGCACCATCTTGCTGGCATATGCTATAGTGTCTATGTTTGGTGACTGATTGTGGGATGGATCCCTGGCAGCTGCAGTCATTGGGTCCATCCTTTGGATTGAGCTGCACAAATGCTCCCTTTAACTCTTTCAATGTGTGCTTTGTTCTTAATTCTAGGAAGGGGTGACGTGTCCACATTTTGACCTAATGTGGACAAGAATTCCTATCTTGAAGCCCTAATCCCCAGTGTAGCTATAGTTGGAGGTAGTACCTTTAAGGAGTTATGATTATATGAAGCTATCAGTGTGGAGCCTTATAAGAATAAGAAGAAATACTAGGAGTGAATGTGTACAGAAAAAGCCATCTTCACCCCAGGAGACAGAGATCAATGCTGCTCGTAATTTGCTCATTGTTTTTCAGCCTCCAGACTTGTGTGAGCCACCTTTGGTGCCTGCTTATATGTCCGCTCACCACAAGCATGCCTGGAGCCATAGCGGCCAGCAGAGGGCGCCAGATCCCCTGAAACTGAAGTTACAAATGTTTGTGAGTGGCCATGTCATTCTGGGAACTGAACCTGGGTCTTCTGAAAGAGCAACCAGTGCTCTTAGGTGCTAAGCCATCTTTTCAGCTCGGTAGCATGATTTTTATTTTGGCATTCCTGATGGCCCAAAACACTAAGTTACTTTGGGAAATGATACTTGAACTGTATTGTAACATAGTGGTTCTCAAACTTCAGTGTACACTAAAGTCATCTAGAGAGCCTGCTAGAGTTCAGATTCCAGCCAATAGATAACCCTATCTTAGGATTAAAGATGAATTTACATTGAATAGTATTGTTTTCAAGGGAGTATGGGTTCATTGTTCTTCAATCTGTGTATATTCCCATATAGAGCAAATAAGTAATATATTGTGGATGGCAAAAGCTAGATTTTACACTGTTGGTGGAAGGAGTTGAAAGTAATGGCAAGTTTAAAATGGACTTTGTAATTATCAGTGGTACCAGTATGAATACATTGTTTTACATGTACACATCTCATTTCTTCTCTAGTACAATGATTATTGTTTCAAGCAAAAATGGAGGGAAATTTTTACAAAAAAATATTATGAGAGACTGAATATTTATATAATCTCTTGAGTTTTTCTCCCATAAAATACTCGTTAACTACAAGGGATAGAAGATTGAGTTCAGGAGATATCAACTGATTGATGAAAGTAGATACTGCAGCTGATGAAGCAGCCTCAATTTAATTAAGATGAAGGACCAGACAAATCCAAACCTCACAATAGTCAATCACTAAAAATATATCATACTGATAAAAAATCATTTGATGGTGCAATTGGAGAAGGGTGTTTATCATCTATCATATAATATTGTTAGAATGCCAATTTCTTTGGTTTTCTTTTGAGACAGGGTCTCATACAGCCTTGTCAGTCTGACCTTCACTCACTACATAGCTGAAGATGACCCTCTTCCCTCTACCTCCCAACAGCTGAGATGATGGGCATGCACCACTACCTCCATCTTGAATTTTAGCTTTTTATTTAATAAAACTTATGCTCTGGTTTAAATTTGTTCTTGAAATTTTATCATTACTCCTTTTCCTTTTCTCGCCCAAAACGTTCCTGTGTATCTCTCCTTTCTCATTTAAAAAAACCACATGGCTTATTTTTTTTTTTTTTGGTTTTCTGTATTATTAGATATTTTCTTTTTTTTTTCTCTCTTGTTCTGGTCAACCCTGCTCCCTCCGCTCAACCCTGCTCGCTCTGGCCGGCTCCACTCGCTCTGGCCAGCCCCGCTCACTCTGGCTGCCACCATACAGCCCCGCTTGCTCCAGCCGTCCCCGTTCAGCCCCGCTCGCTCTGCCCTGCTCCAGCCATCCCAGTTCGGCTCCACTCGCTCCAGACAGCCCTGCTCACCCTGGTTGGTCTTTCCAGTCCAAGGATTCGTTTTCTTATTATTCTTCATAAGTATGCTGTAGCTGACTTCAGATGCACCAAAGGAGGGCGTCAGATCTCATTACGGGTGGTTGTAAGCCACCATGTGGTTGCTGGGATTTGAACTCATCACCTTCGGAAGAGCAGTCGGGTGCTCTTACCCGCTGAGCCATCTCACCAGCCCCAGATATTTTCTTCATTTACATTTCAAATGCTATCCTGAAAGTTCCCTATACCCTCCCCCCCCCCCCCCCCCCCCCCCCCCCCCCCCCCCCCCCCCCCCCCCCCCCCCCCCCTCTCCCCCCCCCNTGGTGGTGTGTGTGTGTGTGTGTTGGAACTGACCCAAAAGCCTCTTCTTTGAGAACTACCTCACATGGTACAAGAAGGTACCTTGGATGCCTACGAATCACAGCAAAGATGAGCATGGTGCAATAATGTTAAGGGTGCAGTAGCAGTACGCATACCTTGTTAGTAAAGAACAGCTATCTTTTTAGTTTTGTGAGGTGGTAACATTCAGAGGATCCATGGATAATGCCGAGATTCTTCGTTCTGTCTTTACAATGTTTTAGATAAGTCTAGAACTGTTTCAAAATGAAAACTCAAAACCAAAACATGACCGATGTACTTCTTACACAAACAATCCTGGATAAGCTGTTTAGTTTGTGCAGGAGGGTTGAGAGTTGGTCTACAGAGTGAAGAGGGAGACCAATTACAAGGCTAAGGCACTACACCAGGGGATTAAGGATGGTGGATTGCCCAAGAAAGATAATGATAGTGGAGATGGAGAGGAGTAGGGGGTTCAAGAGGTGCTTTGACCTCTCATTTGGAAGGATCTTACACCGGAGAGGAAGGAAGAAAAAGCCTTATTTGAAAAGATTATTCTCTGTACACTCCCTTTTGATAAAATGTGGGACCAAATAGGCCCCATATGCCTTACATGCCTGAGTGGTATTTTCATTGTGGGTTCATAATCCTCTGTCTATTAATGTAACTTGGACTGTTTATTTGGGTGTTTTTAATTTTCTCTATCTTTTCTTCCATAGTTATTACACATATAGGAGAAAACAAGGTACGAGTCTTTCTTTCATTTCTTGCTGTGTTTACCTCTGCCAAGGACCTTTCTCTAGATAATCCTTCTGTATCCTTTTCACCAACATTATGTTGCCACTCACATTGTGACCTTTATAAAACCCCGCTGGTCTATTGGGATTCCACATGATATGTCCTTTCCAATATCTAAGCCTTTCTGAAGAATCCCTTTTTGTTAAAATTTTTCTTGTTTCAAGGCTCAGCTGGAGAATTGTTCTGCTTAAGATTTCCTCAGTCGAAAGCCATTCCTTGGCAACTGAGAGATTTTTATTTCCATGTTCACACATTCAGTCATGCTCATTGCATCCAACTTGCTTATAAAATTGACTAGATTTTCACTTTTTTGACTATGAGTTATTTACATCAGTTATTTTTTCTCTCCCTTTATCATTGGATACCCAAGAAGCTGAACAGTGATATAGATGTTACCATGTGCTTTTCTTCACTCTTGACTTTACCTTGTTCACATGAGTACTTCTGTGAAATGTAATTATTCATTCTTTGCTTTTTGTTGCTTCTGTGAAGACTTCCCCCTCTTCCCCCCACCTCTACGCTCCCCCATGAAACGTTATAGTCACTTGCTGTGTCTTCTCCATTGTAACATCAAGTAACAACCTATTCCTTCCTGGCCTGTTGGAGTTGGCTCCACCAGAGGGTGCTCAAGGACTTGACTCCGTCTGGCACTAGCTAGCTATTGGACTTCTGTTACACTCTGTTTCAGTGTGATTCTGCCTCTGTGTCAGTATTTCTCCTTTCCAGATCTACTTCATTTCATCTACAAATATATTTTAGTGCATCTTTATGTCATGTACTATAGCAGATGCAGAAACTTCCCAGGCCGTGGAGCAGTTAAGTGAGGTAAAAGAACAAAGCACATATTCTACTAGACACAGATAAACAGGACAAAGGCAACATTGTGAGGGCTTGTAGGCCATTGCAACAACTTGAACTTTTTATGCAGCAAGAGATGTTCCCTGAAGGACGTGTTGCTGTATCAGCCCTTTTCTCTCTTCGTTTTTCAGCCATAAGCTGGTTAGTTTCTTCTACGGTACATTCTCTGCTTGGATGGATGTATCCTCCCACCATGAGCTGAGGGCAAAGGGTCCATGTGATCATGAACCAAAACCTCTAAAATCAGGTGCTCAAGTAAGTATTTTCTTCTTTTTTATTTTGAACATTTTTAAAAAAGATTTATTTATTATTATACACAAGTACACTGTAGCTGACTTCAGACATGCCAGAAGAGGGCATCAGATCTTGTTACGGGTTGTGATCCACCATGTGGTTGCTGGGATTTGAACTCAGGATCTTCCAAAGAGCAGTCAGTGCTCTTACCCACTGAGCCATCTCGCCAGCTCCTATTTTGAACATTTTTATTTATTGATTTATTTATTATTTTTATGTGTATGGATATTTTGCTGATATGTTTATGCATTAGATACATGTATTGCCTGTGAAGGCCAGAAGAGGGCACCAGATCCCCTTTTGAGCTGCCATGTAGGTATTAGGAATGAAACCTGGGTCCTCTGCAACCCCCTAAGTCTTTCCTCTCCTGAAAAAAACAAATCTCAAGTATTTTGTCACTGAGATGGATTAACACAAGTGCTGCATTTGAGTGCTGTCTACTGTGCATGCCTTAACCTCCCCACGCCTTGATTTCCCACCTGTCTCCTCTCCAGTTTAGTACTAATAACACATGCTTGGAGGTTTGTAATGATACTGTGTAATGATAATTAAGACTTGTGAAACACTTAGAAAAGTAGCTAGAGCACAGAAAATAAACTCCTGTAATCTCTCTCCCTTCTCTTTCGTGAATGAAACCATTTTTTAATCTTTTCATCACTAACACTTAAAGACTTGGTACAGAGTACTTACTAGATACTTAATCGACCCCACATAAATATAATCCAGGTTTTCCATCCAAACCGGTTTTGTCAGCATTTGTGAGATTATATATATGTACATGTGTGTGTGTGTGTGTGTGTGTGTGTGTGTGTGTGTGTATACATATATATGTGTATATATACATATCTCACGTGGAATATATGAATGACAGATGTTTTTACTGAGGTCACTTACTTATTCCTGTGTACCACTTGGTATGGTGGTTAAGAGTGAAAGTTCTAGTGGAACTCATTCGGTAAGAACACTTGATGCGTAAGCATGGAGACCTGAGTTCCAGTTCCCAGCATCCATTTGAAAGTTGTGCATAGCTACCCACGCCAGTATCCCCAGCATTGGAGGGCAGAAACAGCCAGATCCTTGGAGCTTGTTGGCCAGCCTGCCAGACTAAAATGGCAAGCTTCTGGTTCCCTGAGAGATTCTGTCTCAAAAAGAAAAATAAGACAGGAAGCCATAGCCGAAGACTATCTGACATCCTCCTCTAGCCCATGAACCTGTATGCATGCCCTACTTCCCACATACACATACCCCTCTCACACACACAGGAATGAAGGTTCTAGATCCTGATAGCCTAGTGGGTACAGCTTTCATGTTTCTTACTAGAATGAGCTTGGGGACACTATCTAATCTCTCAATGCCTTAACTTTGTCACTTGGAAAACAAAACAAACAAACCAAAAAAGATATAGGAAGTTAAACATAGAATTGCAGAGTACTCAAGTGGTAAATGCTAATCTTGTCTCTCGTTAAATGGTTTCATGAGCACCATGGGTATTCCAGGGCCCGTTTTCGCCTGTGAACTTGTGAGGAAGGGAGAATGAAGCCTGCTCTCTGCTCTCAGAAAACCCATAAGCTAGTAATGAAGATGAGGGTGAGTATGTCTAGACAGAGCCTGGCAGAGGCAAGGACTGAATTTGTGGGATGGACTGGCAGAAGGAAGAGGCAGGAAAACGAGATTTTATAGGAAATGTAAAGCTTGATCTTGGTGTCTCCTGGACAGTCCTGAGACACTGATATGTAATAAATATCAAAAGCCCCCTTGTGCTTCATAAGAAATAGGCCCTGCACCAAATTTCTCCCCTAGGTTTTCTTTACCAAGACCAGTTAACTAGAGCCTCTATTCTGTATTTTGAAAATGAGAGAAATCCCAGACTAACATTACACAGTTAGACTCTCACAAGTGTAAACACAGTTTTGAATATTTTTCCTTAGGACATTTCACTTTTCTTTTGTGGTTAAGCCAGAGGACCCCCAAAGGCAGTGGGGCTGCATTTTACACATCTCTGTCCTGTCCCCTTCTTCCCTCCAAGCATATATATTTTGAAAAGACTCACATTTACATTCTTCCTATTCAATAGACAGAAAGTAGAGAGTAGAGAGTAATGTGATTTTTTTATGGTTTTCCAGTGTCTAGACCTGGGGATTATAGTTCAGAGATAACATGCTTGCATAGCATGTACAAGGTCCTGGATTCAAACTCTAATAACACATACACACACACACACACACACACACACACACACACTAACAACAACAACAAAACCTGGGCCTTTTTTCTAGCTCACACACTTAGTAGGGGTTTCCCAGATGTGGGAGGACTCACTCTGTGTTTAAATTATTGAGATCAAGGCCAGGGTGTGGGTAAAGGGAAATCCTTTATTCGTCTGTCTCTCCGAAAAACCAATGAAACCATTGAAGCTTGTCTGGCTCCCCCAAGTAGTTAAAAAGAACAATAGAATCAAGAGTTCCTGGTGTTCTCTGGAGCTGATTTTGGCAGATGATAAGCAGCTTGTAAAAGGGCTTATTATTTGAGTAGAGCTTTGGCTGCCTGACTTTTAAGGTTGATTATTTATTTCTCATGTTGTATAACAGGAGAATTGGGCAATGCTCAGGAGAGGCCTTCTGGGTCAGCGATGTAAGGGCTTCTGACCCAACTGTCCCCTCCCAGCAGAACTGGCTTCCGGCCACAGAGTAAGGGAACCAGGCTGTGTGTCTTGTCTCGACTCTGTCCACCAGACAGGCTTTCTCACTGGTTTCCTTAGATGTTGAAAACATCAACATTCCCCTCTAGTCCCAAGAAAAACATTTCTCTGTGCGTTTAAGTTCTCAGACCTTCACTGGTAGCATGACCTGCTTTGGAAAGGTTTTTTTTTTTTTTTTTTTTTTTTTTTTTTAAATACAAAGCTTGGTAATTTGCAGTAAGCAGCTGTTATGGGGCCCCTGCAACTCAGTGAGTAGAGGCTGTCAAACTGGGTAGTATGAAAGATCAGCCACAAGTTTTCTGTCTGCAAAGGGTCCAAGGTGGAAGTTGTCACTGGCCTTTTGGTTCAGAGCTGTAAAACATTGCACTTCCTGCTGAGACAGGATTCCCTAGCATACTGTGAGATCCAGAGCTAACTTTAGACATTTCAGTGGAAGGAAGTTCTTTTCTTCTCCCTATGCTAAACTTTAAAAATGGGTTGGGCCCGATCCCACAAGCAATTGAAATAGTTTCAATAGTGAGAAACCTAGTTCCTTCTCTCTCTGTCTCTCTGTCTGTCTCTCTCTCTCTGTGTCTCTGTCTCTCCCTGTCTCTTTGTCTTTCTGTCTCTCTTCTTTTTCTTTTGTCTATTTTTCTAATAGGAACCAGAATTTTGGAGGCAGTTCTGTATATAGATGCTGGAAATCATCATTTGTATTAGGGCTGTCAGCAACATGGGAAAGAGTAGTAGGAGGTGATGGGACCCAGGGGGAGATTTCGTGAGCTACTCAATGAATTTTGGATGATGTCTGATATTAGGAAGCTGTGTATCTCTGAGAGAGGTTGCCTTGACCTTGGAGTTACTATTTCAAGAAGACCCTCTCTCCCTCAGAGACAGTGTTTTATTGAAGAATGTCTTGAAGATGTTAAAGACAATCATCCAGGTAGAATTTACTTCTCTAAAACCAACTGTACCTAAACACTGAAATCTTTCACATTCTAGATTGATGACTATTTTGGCTCCTACTTGAGCCAAAAGATGCTAGATTCGGATACAGAAATGAGCAACATGGGCTTATGTGTTTTACACATAAATGTTGGTGAAAACTAGTTGGCCCTCTTCTATCACACACAAAAAAGAGGCAGCTGAAAGTTCCATGCTTTAGTTGCCTACAGGTGACACATACAACTTCTGCATGCACTTCATTGACAAGCTCTAGGTCCTTCACTTCAGTCTAACTGCAAGGGATGTGAGCTATGAAGAGGTGTACCTATTAGATTTGCTGGCTATTGATGCTTTGCTGCATTCTCTGGGTACCAACTCACCACTCATTTCATACCCCCATTTATAGGGAATGAATGAATGATGCTGACTTTCCTCGAGACAGAGACTGGACCAAGTGAGCACAAAGCCACTTCTCTGTCCCACAGACAGGGCTTGCCTCACTTATGGAGAGGCAACAGAAGAGGTATGACTGGCCCATTTGTCATAGTCTGTTTCCTTTTCCCCCTTCATTCTCATTCTCTCGCCCTCCCTCCTTCCATCCCTCCTTCTGGCTGGCTGCTTCTCCCCCCCCCCCCCACCAAATCACACCAACAACATAAGAATTGTTGTCAAACACTGTTGTCTTCCACTTTTGTCATTCCAGTGCTGAGTCCCAGGTCTGCTGGAACAGCTCGAGCCTTCGATGATAAGGTGCTTTTTTTTAAAGGAGAGGCCACTATCACAAGCCATGCCTCCTATCTGTAGGGGCTCTAAAGCTTTAGACTTCTTTCACCACAAATCAGTTTGTCCCTCTGATGAAGTTAGGTGAGCAAAATTCCTTATTGCCCTTATTGTATCACAGAGACAGGGAAAGTTAATTAGCTCTTCTTGATGAAGAGTATCCAGTGGAGTTTCCCCAGTTTCTCACTAGAAGGCTTTCTCAGAAGGAATATAAGAGGAAAAATGATTTGCTTTTCTTGACCTGACCATAGTATTTAGCAGAACCTTAATCTCTGGAGCATATTAATAGAATGTACACACACACACACACACACAGACACAGACACAGACAGACAGACAGACAGACAATCGTGTGGTACTTGTTGACTTAGGTTACCTATGCTTGCAACAGTTTCAAGTGTTCTCTTTGTTTTGACTCTCAGAGATAAACTAAATAAATATTTTCCCCAATATCTTGAGTGTCTGCCATAGGAATAGGATGGCTGGTGCCAGCATAGCTCAAACCCCAAAGAACTAATCTGCCAGAATTTCAGCTCATGTTTCTGGAATATATACTTTTTTCTCAAGGGAAGTCTCTTAAACTAGACACACATGTGTCATTTGCTCTGTGGATAATAGGTTGGCTGGTTAGCTAGGTGGCTTGGGGCATGGGGACTGGGGATGAGGGAGGGACAGAATTGTAAGGAGGTGGAGATAAGCGCTGGGTCTGAAATATGCCCCCACTGATTAGTTTGCATTTTCCTACTATGTTCTATACAGTGCTGCTTCTTGCAAAAACTATAAGAGACAAATTTAATTAATTTGTTCTTGAATATAAATCATTTCTCTTAGAGATTCAATGCTAATCTTAATGTGTGTATGTGTATGTGGTGCACACATGTGAAAGCATGCATGAGAGGCTAAGGTGTGATTTTTCTGGAGCCATTCACCTTCTTTTCCAAAACAGGATCTCTCATTGGCTCACTGTTAGGTAAGCTGAAGGATGATGACGGATGGCCCGTCTTTGCCTCCTCAACGATAGCTTATAAATGCACACCATCATATCTGCCCTCCTTTTGTATGTAGGCTCTGGGATTTGAACTTGCGTCCTCATACTTGTGTAGCAAACCCTTTACTAACTGAGCTTTATTCTCAGGCCCTGGTTAAAGAAGTCTTAGGATTAGATGCATTATTGACTTCGATTGTAGTTTACAGTTTAAATTATTTTTCATGTATATATCATGATCTATACATGTATATACCGTGTATAATGCATGTGTAATCCTTTCTAAGTTTTTGCAGACTAAGACATTTTGGGGGTTTCTTTAGTCATCTGGTTNGAGAGAGAGAGAGAGAGAGAGAGAGAGAGAGAGAGAGAGATTGGGTTTCCCTCAGGGTCCACCTAAACTAAACTGAAGCTGCCTTTCTAATACCTTCAGTATGTATAGTTGCCCTAGGAGCAACCTAGAGCCGTTTTTCTGTGGGAGACTGTCCCAGTGTTGTCAGCACTTAAGCATTTTCTCAAAGAAGAGTCTGGCCTGGCCTTAGGTTTATTCTTAATTGTTCTCTCCAGTTTTCTGTCAGTCAGAGGTCTGAGCCAGGGAGTTGGAAAAGAGGCTGAAGGCACAGCCTGAAGTCAGGCACATATTCAGTAGCAAAGAAAGCACTTAGCCCTCAGTCAGGCTTCTGGCACACTCTTGCTCTGAAAATTTGATCCCAACTTGGAAAGAAAAAAAGACTTGCAATCTTCCCCCTGACATACGCCAATATCACCGAAGCTGCAAACTTTCTTCTCCGGACCGGACTTTTTGCTAATGACTTATTTACAACAGCGCTACAGAAATTTGTAATCTAGTTTCCCAGCAGTACAGATTAGAAGCACCAGGAAGAGATACCACAGGCGGGGAAAGGAGGGAAGAGACCCAGAACAACAAACAGGGAATGTTTCCATCGAAATCCTGATAACATGGGAAGAAACAGAAAACTAGCAGAATATAACATAAAAAGGGTGTTAGTGGCTCCCTAGAGCTCTCTGGACAAAAATCCAAGGGCAAAAGAAATGGAAGTCCCTGCTTATAATCTTAGCACTTGAGAGGTAGAGGCAGGGGATTGTCAGTTTGAGGACAGCCTGAGTGCATTGCAAGACCCTGATTCAAAAAAACTAAAACAAACAAACAAACAAGACATAAAAGAAACACAGGAGGCAAGCACATTTTGTATATTATCAAAACATTGCTAAAATTTAGGTTTTTCATTTGCCGCCACTGTGACCCAGTCAGTGGTAGAGTGCTCACTTAACATTCATGGAGACTTGGGACTGACTAGTAATGTGCCCCAAAGAATACTGTTCAAAAAGCTCTCAGCCTAAACCTAAGCATTTCTAAGTCTACTGTAGCTCATCTATGCTTGAATTTTTAATGTTTACTGTAATGAGAATATGGTGCTTTTATAAGAACGTGAAGCCTGGGGTTGGTGAGAGTGATTCAGATATTGCATCAGACATGATCTGCATACAAGACTCATTCACTCTCTGATTTGCCACCCATAGGAGAACTGCATTTTGAATTCTGTCATGGACCCCATAGTTACCCATATGATTTTCCTTGCTTTAAATTTTTTTTTTCTGCCATTGGCCCAGGTGCTGCTTTTGTGGAAACCTAAGCTATGGAGTTGGGCAGTTCAGGCATGGAGGCCCCTAACAGGAAGTGACTTCAGTCCTCACTCGTGTCCCTGCCGGATTGTTGAGTTGTCATAGTGTTTACTATGCTGATGAAGCAGTTTAGCCCATTTGTCAGCTCTTCTGAGTCAGCGGCCTAGGCAAGGCACACACACTGCTGCCCAGATTCGACTCTTGCATCCCTTTTCTGTTCACATAGCTGTGGACTTTGTTACCAGCTTCTGTGAGCTGGCTGGCCCTGGGTGCGAGACAAATGCTGCTCTAGCCAGAACTTTCTGCTGCTGCCACATGCATTTGCAATTACCTTATTTCACTTGCTTGCCGATTAAGAGTCTGGCCACGTTACCACTGCCAGCAAGGTCTGCTTTCTTCACTGTGCTCACTGGCCTCCTACCTCTACCTCGTGACAAAGAGTATGACTGACTTGGCTCAAAGCAAAGAATCGTTGAGGCTGCAGAGCCCATAAAGCAGCCAGAAACATGTCTCACTCAGTCCATGCCCTTTTAATTTCTTTGCTCAGCCTTCTGCTAGGCTTCCCTTTTCTAGCCCTTACTGTTTGCCACTGAGAGATGGTTTCTGACTAGGAAAGTCACTGTATCTAATATTGTTTAAGAATACTACTTAGAGATCTGAAACTACTATGTACAGTATTAGAATACTGTAGAGAACTTGAGTGGTAATCAAGAAACCCGAGCTCTGCCCCTGGCTCAGCTGAGCAGTGGCTGTGCGATCTTGAAGAAGTTTCTTATTCATCTGCCAGTGGGGTGGTGGTGGTGGTGGGGTGATACTTGCATTCTGAGTTCTAAGCATTAAACCTTCCTTTTTACTCATCTGTTTTCTAGAATTCTCTCCCTCTACCCCAACCACCCCCTTCTCCCTGTGTCTCTTTTCACACAAACCCCCATCGCCCAGAAATAGTTATTTGGTTTGTAAGCTGCTTCGGGAATATGGTAAGATTTGGAATCATGAGATATGTGAGTTTTTATTTTGAAGTTGACATATGGAATTCAGGTTTAATAAAGTTACTGTACTCCCATCTGGAATTTTAAACACCAAGTCACAGGGAGAACATCCAAGTTAACCACCGACAGTGCAGTGAGGTTGGCGACCAGACATTTCCATTTACTCTCTTTCGAATGTCCTGGGTGGGAGCAGGGAATATGCTGACCCTCAATGAGCACTGTCTGGGGAAAGCTTGGGGGAGAGATAAAAGGATGTAGCAGTGAACTTGGACAAAGGTACCTCATAGTGGCAAACCACCACCACCTCCCCTCCCTCCTCCCTCCTTCCCCCTCCTCCTCTCTTCCTCCTCCTCCTCCTCCTCCTTTTTTTTGGAGGATCACTCAGTTACATAGACCTCTTTTAGGTATACAAAATGTATACTTATTCTGTGTCTGCCTCTGGCTGGATGACATCTGCTACTCCATTACACTCTTTTCTTGGGAGAAAGTAACTGTTCTCTGGGCCCTCCAGTCACCACAAGTCAGATGATTCACTAAGACTCATAGTACTTAAAACAGAACTTGATCACACTAAGGTCTATAACAGCATAGGATTCAAAACAAAGGCAGCAGGAAAATATATGCACTAGATATGGACAAGTCTTATCCAGGGCTACATAGGAGCAGTAGGAATGAGCTACTAGAACACTTGTTCAGAAAAGATTGCCTGTATGTCAGTTTCTGAGCCCTTTCCAGAGTGAACCTCAGGGTCCCAATCTGAAAACCAGGTACTTTATGAATCTTGCTAAACAATCCCAGGAAGTCCCGATAAGCTAGTATAAACCATGCTTTGTTGCTCTTATATCAACTATCAAGACAGCAACAATTAGAGGCATGAAGGTTATTCAGTGGGCTGGATTCCTAAGGGTTAAGCCCGGAGCACTGATCATTCTGTACCTCTGGTTCATGAAGGACAGATCAACCAGGTTTTGTGTATTAACCCTTTCAACAAAACTCTTAAAACACTCAAACACTTGGCAAAGTCCTTAGCATGGGATAACACAAGACTTTGGCCTGTGCTCCAATGCTCAAGGCTCTTTTATCTTACAGAATGCTCTCCATGTCCAGTCTTTAAAAGCATTTTGGTGTCTTTAGTTTAGTTTAGTTTTTTTTTTTTTTTTTTAACACAGGCATATTAGATACTAAGGGAATGACAGTTCTTGAAAAGTTGAAATTATAGTGATTCAAATTAGAAGGCAAGATAAAATCATAAAAACGAAGATGTCAGACACCAAGAAAGTAAGCATGGTGGGTGACTTTAGGGTTGGTAGGGAACATATACCAGACTTCTGGGTTCTTGTATATGTCTGAATGAACATGTGTACACATTCATATGGAGGCTTGAGATCAACCTCAGATGTCATTTCTCAGGAGCCATCCACTCTGTCTGTCTGTCTTTGTGTGTGTGTGTGTGTGTGTGTGTGTGTGTGTGTGTGTGTGTTTCTATACCTGTTGTTTCTTTTGACACAAGGTCTTCCTCTGGGACCTGGGGCTTGCTGAGTAGGCTGGGTATGCTGCCAGACTGCCTCTCCAGTGCTAAGATTAGAAGTGCATTGTTGTTGTTCTGTTGTTGTTTTGTGTGTGTGTGTGTGTGTGTGTGTGTGTGTGTGAGTGTGTGTTGGAGATTGAACTCAGGTGTTTGCACAGCAAGCTCTCTACTAACTGAGATCTGTGAGATCTGTTCATAGCCATAAGTACAAGCTTTTTAGAAAGCCATTTTAGTTTTATTTATATATATTTTAAGCACTAAAGTAGATAAAAGCTCTACCACTGAGCTACGTTCCTAGCCTCTGAAAAAATATTTTTAATGCATAAAATTAGCCTAAAATGTTCATATTATTTTTATCCAGCAGAGTTAACTACAGGACACTTGTATTACGGAAATAATCAGTGGCATACAAGAATATATATATATATATTCATATATATATATATATTCATATATATATATATATGTATATATATATATATATATATATATATATATATATATATATATATATATATATATATATATATATATGGCTTTGGTAAGCCAGTGTAATAGTAGAAGACAGTATATTATACAGCCATCAATTTGGATATTTTGAGTATATGTACATAGAGTAATGACATTGATGTTGAGGGCCAAATGCTTTTGTTACTATCTTCCAGATATCTTAAACCTTATTCCACAAATTCTGTCTCTCTCTCTCTCTCTCTCTCTCTCTCTCTGTCTCTCTCTTCCTTTCGTGTGTGAGTGAGTGTGTGTGTGTGTGTGTGTGTGTGTGTGTGTGTGTGTGTGTATGTGTATGGTGTATGCACACATGTATGTGTAGGCACTGCAGCAAAATATAGAGCCCAGAACGGGATACCTATCCCACACTGCCTGCCACATAGCCATGTGATGTATATCTGCTCTCCACCTTATTCCCTTAAGGCACTAAACCTGGAGCTGTTTCCTTGGAGTCGTCCATGACCTCTGGCTCTTACATTCTTTCCATGTTCTTTTCCTCAACGATCCCAGAGCTTTGGGAGAAGGGGTGCAGTTTATACGTTCTATTTAGGGCTGGGCATTCTGTAGTCTCTTATTCTTGGCACTGTGGCCAGTTGTGAGTCTCAGAAAGGCTGAGTTGACCACTATCATGCTATGATTAAGCCATAATGCCAGGCCTGAACTCTGAATTCATAAAATGCTGTCAATTTGTAAAATCTTTAAGTGGTGGGCTTATAATGACTTTTAATTTATTGCCTACCTTATATTTTTCTTTATGTTCTTGATTTATAATGGTTTAATAATCAGAAAATAAAACCAGTGGCTCCTCTCAGATATTTCTGCCACAGAAAGATATGCTGACTTGTGGGAGAAGTGTTCAGGGTCAAAGGTCTTGAAGCAAGAAAAATGAACTAGCTTCCTCAGGCTCGGTCTCACCTGCACAGCAGGTGGTTCATTTTTGTCCTAAGAGCACTGACTCCTGACTGCATACTTGGAAAGTGACTACCTTGTCTTCTACTGTCACATGTCAGAAAATTAACGCTCTCAGAGGCAGGGAATGGTATGTAGACTAATGACAAAGGGCAAGAATGAGCTACTCTTTGAAGTTTCTACTAAATTGCCAGCATCCATTTCTCAATCCCATGTGCCTGCCACATAGCTATATGTATCAGGAGGTCTGACGTATGTATGGTCTGGTCATGAGCTCTCTCTGTCACCTCTAGGCATCTGTCTGTACACTGGGTCAGGTAGCCTTCATTTTGCTTTGGCAGGGTAGCCACCCTGACTAATTTAGGAGGGTTCCTGACACCCTCTTCCCCCATCTGGATCTTCATAGTTTCAGAATGGTCTATAAATGTTAGCTACTCCAACCTCTACCAGGTTACAGTCAGTCTTTCCCAAAACTTGGACTTTTTGAGGAAAGATGAGACAAGGAAATGGAGCAGAGTCGATGCCAATCATCCGTAGGCTTGGAAAAATGTATTCAATATTTTTGTTGCCTTTCTAAGAGTAAGTTAGTATATGGAGTAAAGAGTCTGCTAGAAGGCGAACTCGGAGACCCAGGAAAACAACCTAGCTCTCCTGCTTTCTAGCCCACACTTCCTGTGTTGTCTATATTCATCCAAGCTGCCCCGACCCTTGTCCACTTCATCTGAAAGCCAAGTTAGGCAGTTTTCTGAGAAACAATCCAGTTCTTGCTGGCTCATACCGGCTAACCGCTGAGATAATGATTTTTGAAACATTAAGTGTCCCCTTGTACCCATTTCCCAGGGCCAACAGGAGATGAACAATGGGAATCAGCAGCCTACATTTTCCCAAGGCTGCATGATCTCAGTCAAACACCCTGAAATGAAAGGCATATCTCTTCTGCTTCATCTTGGCAAGGCTCAGTAAAAGACTCCCTCTCAGACTCTAAGTTCCTGGTCACGGTTCTTTAAGCATGTTGACCTACTTTTCTCTTTTTAGAGAAAAACCAGAAACCAATAATATCTCCAGCAAATACTATTTGTGTGTGTGTGTTCAGGTGAGAGTGCATGTACAGGTCAGAAGAGAATGCCAAGAGTTTTACTCTATTGTTTTCCATATTATTTTTTTGGACAGGTTCTTTCAGTGAACCCAAGGTTTGACATTTCAGCTAGAATGGCTGGCTGACCATCAAGCTTCTGAGATTGACCTCTCTCTGCTCCTCTTCAGTGTTGGGGTTACATGCATGAGCAGTCATGCTCATGCTCAGCTTTGAGGTGTTGGGAATTTAAACTCAGGTTCGATTGCTTTCACAGTACGTACACTTATCCAGTGATCCCTCTTCCCAGCTCCCAAGTACTATTCCTTTCAGAAGTGTTGACTCCCATCTTCTGACCCTTTAGTTCTTCATTACTCTGTTCTCACACTGCTATAAACTCCCTCAAGAGTGACTGAACCAGAATGTCATTGTTTACTACCCCATCACGCAGCTGTGTTTTGAGTGCTAACATGACCCATACATCACTGAGATGGGGCAGAGCCCTTTTCAGCTTTCCCTTTCCTACTGTATCTCATTGTAAAGTGGCACACTTCACTGAACTTGTTCCTGCAGGAGCCTGTTTTAGGAATCAACAGAGTGTTTCTGATCTGGGCCACATGATCATGTGACTGGCAGCATTGGGGACTAAGAGAGAGCCAGCTTGAAACCCTTGAGTTAACATCATATAATCCTCTGATGTGTGCCTACAAGAAGAGTTTTAGGCAGTTGAACTCTTAGGTGCCCTAACAGGTGGAATCTTTTGGAGAGCCTGTAGAAACAGCTCTCAGATACCCACACTCAGTCTGCTAATCTCAGTGCGCTAGTAATCATTTTAGGTTGACATTAGTCTTTCCAGCCTTCGTGCTGTTGCTTACTTCCTCTTGCTATATCTGGCTTCAGCTTGGAAAAGATATGGCCATTTAATGTTAGTGTGAGAAAGGATCATTAGAGAAATAGATCTTCTGGGATTCAGAAGACAGGTGTGGGAGAGTTTTGTGCTCTGGGGTGCCCTTTGGGATTATCTAATGGCTTAATAATCTGCTACATCTCTTCATGACCAGGAATAGACTGGTATATCTCCCATTTCTGGGTAACTTGTGTCTTTTCTGTCCTACTTGTCTGTGTAGAGAAAATTGTGTCACCTTCTAGAGTCCTGTCCCATTTCACAAGCATTGGATGTGCCAATATGGGATGCAGAAGACCTCCCATGTTGTTTTTTTCCCTTCGCTCTGAAATTCTATTGAGGTTGAGGTTGCCACAAGCTGCTGCCCTTCATCAGCTCTTTGTTCTCAGCCAGCTGGGAAGGTGGCATGTCCTTTGAAGAACTAACCAAGTAGCAGGCAGTAAAACAGGGTGTGGCAGAGGCACCAGGCAGGACTTCTTTTTTCTTTTTTTTTTTTTTTTCAACTTTTATTAGATATTTTCTTCATTTACATTTCAAGTGTTATCCAGAAAGTTCCCTATATCCTCCCCCCTCCCGGCCCTGCTACCCTACCCACCCGCTCCCACCCCCTGGCCCCGGCGTTCCCCTGTATTGGGGCATATAAAGTCTGCATAACCAAGGGCAGGCAGGACTTCTAATTCTAGGGAACCTTTTGTATTCAAGGTTGTAAAGTGTTCCGGGTTGGCCATGACATGCACATGTGTGGCATCCCTCTCTCTGAATTCATAGATCTGGAGAGAGTGAACCTCAGATGAATTGAAACTGTATGAAAGTGAGGGGGCAGGATGGTGAAAGAAAGGGTGTTATTGCTGAAGAACTAATGAAGGAACAGAGATGAAATTTTGTGTATTTATAACATCCTCAAAATTTTCCTGATACTCCAAAATGAGAAGAGGCCGACAAGCCAAAGGGGAAAGGGGCTTCATTTAGCAAGTTGACAGCATACTGTGTTTTAGAGTGTACACAGGCCTGTTGGAAAGATGAAATCTGAAAATTCTCATAATTAACAAAATGTCTGGCATAAATGTAGCTCTCAGTAAATGTTTGCTATTATGAATTTTAATGTTAGAATTTTAAATGCCATCTTATTTCATGTACTTCTATAGTCAGTGAACATTTCAGCCCATTTTATTGGTGCCATGGGTATGAAGGTAGTGACATTGGCTCTCAGTGAGTTCTATAACAAAGGATTTTCTTTTTCATTTTTTTGCAGTCTTATTGTGTTCCGAAGTCTGAAACAAATGCGATTTTGAAATTAAAGAAAAGATGAAATTTCAAAGTCAGAATATTACTATGGGGAAAATTATGTGCTTCACTTTTCCCATTTTCTATTTATTGAACAGACTGTGTTCTTGAGACAAAAGCTCAAGTATTCTCCACTGGCTAAGAATTCACTACCAAGGATGGCCTTGATTTCCTGATCATCCTGCCTGCATATAAATACTGAGTGTTGGGTTCACAGTTTGATACCACCAGCCTGGTTTCATATATTGACTTTGTACTGAGAGACAGGTGATGGTTATATCCATGGACTCTGGAGTTACATCCCGGCTTGTAAGCCTTATTTACTCACCATGTGACCGTGAGCACATTGCATAACATCTCTAGGTCTCTATTTCTTTATCAGCTGGACATTCCAAAAGTATACACTTCATAGGGTTATTATAAAGATTAGGTGGATAAATACCTAAGGCACTTAGAGAAGGACTTAAACTGGTACTCAGTTGAGACATGTTTGGTTTATGAAGACTTTGTACTATATTAGGTGCCAGAAAAACAATATGTGCTCTCCTTGCCCTCATTAAGCTGATTCTTGGAGAGAGACATAGACAGGAAAATACAGAGAAGTGTTACAGACAACAAAGATAGAAGTATGTGAGAACATTGGGGGAATATTAAGAAAGATCAAGTTCATTGATTTGAGGGCAGTATGGTATTTTCTGTAGAGCTGAAGGAAAACATGGTGTGCTGGTGTTACATTGCAGGTGAATGTTTTCAAATATGAATGCGGGTTGAATTCAAAGGACGAAAATAGTAAATGATGAATTGGTTTTGTCTACTATGAGAAGATGTAGGTGGGAGATGAGGTTGGAGAGGTCAGCCAGAAGCAGTACTTGAAAGATCTTATCAATTACTTTGAAGACTTTCCACTTTACTTTGAATACCATGAAACCACATTTGTTCTTGTTGCTGTTTGTTGTTTTGGGACAAGGTCTCAGGCAGACCAGGCTGACTTCCAGTTTTCTGTGTAGCTAAGGATTATTTTCAACTCTTTATCCTCCTGTATTCACCTCCTAAATCCTGGGATTACAAATTTCTGCCACTTGTTGTGCCTGGCCCTCATCCTCTACATCCAAACTATCACCAAATCCTGCTCTATCTCCAGGGAGCCTATTTCATATTCTCTACTCCAGTGTACCCTCATAGTCATCTCTTTTACTCACTGCAGGAGTCTCCTCCCTGGCCTCTTTACTTCCAATCTGCATGCAATATACCGACCAAATGTTAAAATATGCAAATCTACCCATATTAATCTCCCAGCATCAGAAGCTTCCAAAAGCTTCCAGTTATATTTTGAATGACATCTAAACTCTTTTCATAGATGTAGTAAGATACAATCGTTGCTGAAATCCCTTTGGCATTCTGCCTAAAATGATTTCCTCTCCCCTTCTTTCCCATTGTCTTTGTCTCAGCTTTAGTGTTGACTGTTCAGAGAGGCTTTCTCTCAATGAGGAAACCCTACTTTGGTCAGTGTCTCATCGCCATATTATTGTATTCCTATCATTTAATAGTATTTGAAATGCCATATAATAGATCAAGGTGTTCTTTATTATATCTCTTTACCACCACCAGATGAGACTGGTGGCACTATTTGCTTTGCCCCTGTGTATCTAATATCCACCACAGTACCTAGTAGGTTTTTAATGGATGTTCATTGAATGAGTGAATCAGAATATACATGAGATTTGGGGAAATCCAGGAGAATCAAATGTGGGTTCTAAAGGGGTGAATGGAGGAAGGAATGCCTGCAAAGAAACTTGGGAGAACAAGCAGAGTAGGAGGTAGAGAAAGAAGGATGCTGCAGAAGGCAATCCCAGTTCTCTCTCCAAAAGTAACCAGTGCTAACAGATGGGTGGTTTTCCTTCCAAATCATGTTCTATATATTTGCATACACTGACAAATGTTTATATTACATGCATATGTACTTGTGGTTTTATATAAATGAGCTCCCAGTCCATGCATCATTCTATTACTTGCTTTCAAAAACAGCTTTATTGAGGTATAATTCACATAACATAAAATTCACAGATTTAAAGTCTGTAGTCCAAATTTTTAAAATATATTCATGAATATTAGCCATGGTAAGTTTGTAGAACATTTTCAATCAACTCAAAAAGAAACTCTGTACACTTTAGCTATAACCCCTGAAGATATCGTCTCAGCCTAACCATATTAATCTACGTTCTATCTTTATTGATATTCTTAGTCTATATTTTTGTGGGTCTTACTAAGTAGTCCAGGATGATCTGAAACTCAGTAAGTACCCAGGCTGCTTTCAAACTCTTCATTCTCCTGCTTCAGTCTAAGTACAAAGGATATATGCTCCACTATGGTCATAGCAGCCTTATTTATAATAGCAAGAAGATGGAAACAACCCAGGTGTCCCTCAACAGAGGAATGGATACAGAAAATGTGGTACATTTACACAATGGAGTACTATGCTATTAAAAACAATAAATTTATGAAATTCTTAAGCAAATGGATGGATCTAGAGGATATTACCCTGAGTGAGGTAACCCAATCACAAAAGAACTCACATGATATTCACTCACTGATAACTCACAGAAACTTAAGAATACCCAAGATACAATTTGCAAATCATATGAAACTCAAGAAGAAGGAAGACCAAAGTGTGGATACTTCGTTCCTTCTTAGAATGGGGAACAAAATACCCACGGAAGGAGTTACAGAGACAAAGTTCAGAGTAGAGATAGAAGGAAGGACCATCCAGAGACTGCCCCAACCAGGGATCCATCCCACAGACAACCACCAAACCCAGACACTATTGCATATGCCAGAAAGATTTTGCTGACAGGACCCTGATATAGCTGTCTTGTGTGAGGTTATGCCAGTGCCTGGAAAATACAGAAGTGGATGCTCACAGTCATTTATTGGATGGAACACAGGGCCCCCAATGAAGGAGCTAGAAAAAGTACCCAAGGAGCTGAAGGGGTCTGCAACCCTATAGGAGGAACAACAATATGAACTAACCAGTACCCCCAGAACTGTATCTCTAGTTGCATATGTAACAGAGGATGGCTTAGTTGGCCATTAGTGGGAGGAGAGGTCCTTGGTCTTGTGAAGATTATACACTCCAGTACAGGGGAATGCCAGGGCCAGGAAGCAGGAGTGGGTGGGTTGGTGAGCATGGTGGGGGGAGGGTATAGGGGACTTTTGGAGAGAAAACTAGGAAAAGGGATAGCATTTGAAATGTAAATGAAGAAAATATCTAGTAAAAAATTAACATTTAAAAAAAATTAGAAAAAAAAAAAGAATTCTAGTTTGCCACTGTGTGTTGTTTTGACTGTCTTATTTCACTCTTTGTCATTTCTTTAAAGTCCATGTTGGAGTATGAGCCAGACTTCATTGTTTTTTATTGTTGAGTCATATTCTCCCTTCTTTCTTCTTTCTTCTTTCTTCTTCCCTCTTCCCTCTTTCCTCTTTCCTCTTCCCTGTCCCTGTCCCTGTCCCTCTTCCCTCTTCTCTCTCTCTCTCTCTCTCTCTCTCTCTCTCTCTCTCTCTCTCTCTCTCTCTCACACACACACACACACACACACACACACACACACCATATTACTAGTACTATGTTCAGTACTATTTTCATTCTTCAGTTGGTGGTCATTTTTACATTTGTACTACGATAAAATGTTAATCTTTTGGAAATTATGCATTTTCTTATTTATTGAGCCTTTCCTTATCAATAGGATTGTTGGGTTATATAGCTCTATATTAAACAATAGGAAGAACTGTTTTTCAAAATACCAGAACCATTATACACTAATCCATTAAAGTTCTAATCTCTCTACATTCTCAACATTTGTTACTGTCTTTGGGTATGTATATGAAGACACAATTGTTTGTATGTGTGTGTGTATGCTTTTAGGCATGTATGTGCTATGTATGTGTGTGGGGGAGGCAGAGGACAACCTCGGATGTTATTCCTTAGATGACATTAACCTTGTTTCTGAGACAGGGTCTCTCACTAAGACCTGGGTCTCACTAATTAGTCTAGGCTGGCTGGGCAGTGAGCCCCAGAAAGACACCTGTCTCTGCCTCCACAGGGTTGGTATTAAAAGCATGTGACACCATGCCTTGCTGGAGGCTCACATTTAGGTCCTCATGCTTGTGTGGTATTTCATTGACTGTGCCATCTCTCATTATTTGTTTACTGTAGCCACCCTAGGAAATGTAATCACTTGCTTTTTTGTTGTTGTTCAACACATCTTGACTTTTTTTGTTTCTTGCATGTTAAACTACCGTGTACTGTTCTAGACTAACTATGCTTTTCAAGATCTTCCTTTATTTATCCCTGAAATTTATTTATATTTATTTAAGATTTGCATATTTAAACCTTGGCTCTGGACATTGTGTGCAGATTGGAAGTAAAGAGGCCAGGGAGGAGACTCCTGCAGCGAGTAAAAGGGATGATGGTGGTGGTGACGAAGGAGATAGCTGTTTCTTCCATCTAGACTCAACAGTGGGACTAGATGCTTGAATTTCCCCAGATCCATAAGTTGTGTAGCAGGTAAGGCAGAGGAATAAAATGCAGTTATTGTTGGTAGTGATAAGAAAGTACTTGGCTTGTGTCATCACCGTGGTGACTGTCAGTACTGACATGTGATGGTGGCAAGGAGCTGGAGGGCATAGTAGCTGCGACCCTAGTAGATGAGTTTTTATATGAAAGTTGAAAGATGACTTTCAATTTTATTCATCTACCCATTTCTCCTCTTGAGTTTTTCTAAAAATTGTATTAGTCACTGCTCTACCTGTAAACAGATGATTCATACTATTATATAATCTTGTCCTGTGACTCAAGGGCCTAATGTGATCACCTGCTTTTACCCTGGACACTGGAATGTGTAGAAATATGTCTTTACTTATTAAGCAAGTCTTAGATTTTATCAACTTTTAGCTTTCTTCTTTATGGTGTTAAAGGCCCATATTAATGCAGTCTTGGTTCTTTTAATATACAGTTGGTTGGCCAGGACAAATTCTATGCATCTCCTATGAAACATAACTCAGGTTTTTATGATAGCAATTTTGTAAGCTTTATAGATTTCTTTTCTTTCTCCTAAGTTTGTGGTTATATTAGAGCAGAAGCTAAGTAAGCTGATCTGCAGTGAAGTATTGCTGCTTCTCTGCCTTAATTTCAGATAGCTTATTTTGAACAAGCTAATTCTCTTGTCAGCTACAACATGTATCCTTAAGAACCATGTAATCAAGTTACAAACAAAACAGAACAAAACAAAAAAGGCCTCACAATATTTTAAGTATCTTTACAATTTTTAATTAAAAAGATTATTTTACTCATAATATATTCTGGTTATGTTTTTCCTTCCCCTAACTCCTCCCAGATCTTGATCCACCCAACCCATGTTTTTTTTTCTGTTTCTTGTTAGCAAACAGGTACTTAAAGATAAATAATAATAATAATAATAATAATAATAATAATAATAAACCAGGGTAGCATAATCCAAACAAACAGAAAAGAAGGGCCAAAAAAGTATGGGAAACACATATATAGATACAGACATGCACATATACATGCACTCACAGGAATCCCATAAAAAAATCCAGAAACCATAATACATAAGCAAAACACTTGCAACATTTAAAAAAGCCTAAGCAAAGTATTATGAGCCAAAAAAAAAAAGCCAACAACAAAACCCCAAAACGAAACAAAAACACCTGCAAAAATACTATTGAATTTGTCTTATGTTGGCTCTGTTGCTAGGTATGGGGCCTGCCCACCTGTATGGTTTGTATACCCAGTGAGACTCCAATGGATAGAGCTAAGTTTCCTTTGGTAGAGCTGCTCAATTGGAGATAGCTTCTGAATTCAGGATAGGGGCAGGGATTGTGTCTACTTGCTCTCTTAGCACTGTGACCCCATCTGATCAGGCCCTGTGCATACTGCCATAGTCTCTGTGAGTTCATACATTGGTTCCAGTGTGTTTAGAAGGCCTCATTTCCTTGGTGTCCTCCATCCTCACTGACTCTTATATTCTTTCCACCCCCCTTTCTGCAGAGTTCCTTGAGCCCGGGAGGGAGGGATTTGACTGAGAAACTCTACTTTGGACTCAGTATTCCCAGGTCTCTCCTTTTTATACACTGTGAGGTTGTGGGTCTTTGTATTTGCTTGCATCTACTGTAGGAAGAAACTTCTCTGTTGGGTCCCGTTTGTAGCACATGCAGTCCATAGGCTTCAAGTTGGGGATACCTGATAGATACTGAGCCACTCTTAGACTTCATGTTTACAGATTAGTTTCACGGTTTTTGTTTTTACTGTGTCTTTGTAGAACACACATGAATGTCCTTCTAATCTTCAACACCTGACCTCCAACTTGCATCATGTGCCTGTCCCTGTGAGTATATTCATTTCCCATTGCTGCTATGACAAATGACGCTGAAAGTAGTTCCTCACAACAGCACAAATACATTCTCACAGAGATATAAAGGTCATCAATCCTGGATCAGCTATTTCCTTGTTCCTAGATACTGCTTGCATCATTTGTCACCTGAATCCTTCCTTCATCTTCAAAGCCAGAAGAAGTACAGCCATCTTCATAACTCCCTTTCTGACTCTCTGATTCCTAAATCATGTTGTTGCATAGCACTTTGAACCCCCCTGCCTCTCTTTGATAAGGAATCTATAATTAGATTAGGCTCCTTCAGTTTAAAGACATCTACAAAGATTCTTTGTTTCATACGAGACAATATAACCCCAAGGATTAAGGGAAGGTCATTTTTTTGGAAACCATTGTTCAGCCTGCTAAAGTAGTCTTCTTTAGTGAAATCTCATTTTACTTGAGGACCAGTGCTACACAGAGTATGCCCACTGCTATTCCAAGATTTTATATAAAGGGAAGAGAATGTCTTAAAGTCTTATTAACTGCTTCCAGCTTGTCAAGAACTATCAAGATTTGGTTGTTCTGACTCTTTAAAATATGGTGATTCTGTGAATATAGTGACAAAATTATCTCCTAGGCTAGACAAATTAGCAGCTAATTCAGTGTCCTGTCATTATTTTCCCATTGTAATACAGTTATTTCAGGGCCAGACTCTTCTAGGATTTCTTCTCAAATGTGCATACACACAGGAACACACGCGCAGCCACCCACTGCTGGAAGATTGCTGTATTAACCAAAGCAAAACGTCCTGAGCTGCTTCGTGCCTAAGAAACGGTGACACTTGAAAGTATGAGTCACTCATTGGAGACTCAGCAGCAGAAACCAGTACAAAATTAGCCTTCTATCCCCAGTCTGAATAACATGGCATAGACTCATTTTTCTTCCAGCCGAGTGCAAACATAGACCCAGGAAGTAATGAAAGAGATGATAGAAAGAGAATTTTGATAACTGTAAAGGGGAAAGCAGAATGGTTAGGACCTCCAAGATTGTAGCAGGAATCCTTATTATTCCTAACCTAAAGATGAACTACACTCAAGCCCAGCATTTCCCATCTTCCAGCCTAGCAACAGAATGGTGGATTAGCTAGATTCTTTCTTCTCCTGGCTTGGATGAGAATCTAGCTACAATGCCAGGTGAGCATGGCCGCTTCAACAAAGGGGGTCTGGCAGCGATCTCCACTGACAATCAGTCAAGAGAACTGACTTTCCTTTTTTTCACCACACTGGAGATTTCTCTTGCATGTCCTTAAGATCCATTACAAGTAAACTATAAAGAAGAAATATCACCCCAAGTAGCCTGACTCAGAATGCCATTTTGTCACCATGTTCTTGAGGGTCTGATCTTCCCCCTCATACATATCAGAAGTGCAGGCAGCATAGGCAAGGAGAATGTCACCAGTACAAGCAGAATTAAAGGTTATTTGTTCTCAGAGAATACAGACCTTTCCCCTCTAGTAACCACCCCCATACACATTTAGAGGCTTGAAAAGGCTCTACTTCATCAGACAGCTCCAGCAGGAAATAGTTGACCTTAGAGAACATTGATCAAGCAGACCAAAAAGAACATGATGGAGCCTTTGAAACATAAATTGTCACCTAATCACAGTCAGTAAAAGCAAGCCTGGACCTGTGCAGTAAGCCTAGGTAAAGTAGCTCCCTCCTACACTGAAGTTTATTTAATTAGGAGTTAGAATCTCCTAATAGTCAACATATTCAGCAGTTAATAAAATCACTTAAGATAATCAAGTGACCCTGAACCAAGGTGGGCCAGCTGCTAGAGTTCTTTAATGAGGGCTTTAAAGTAGCAATTTAAAATACTTTAATAAGTACAATTATGAAATATATTGAAACAAATGAACAAATGGAAACTCTCAGCAAAGAAAAATGTTATTAAAAAGAATTAAATGTTTGGGTACATAGAGAAGGGCATTCCAGGTAGTGTTTATTATCCACCTTTCTTTTAAAGAGTTTTAAACATTCTTCATTTATATGTCTCTGTATCCATGGGTGCACTTATATGTGTGTGTCCTTGGGACCATGAAGTTGGAATTATCGGTAGTTCTACATATCCTAAATTGGGTGTATATCTAATCTAAATAACCTGCGTATGGACGTACAGTTTCCCCAGAACCCCTTGTTGAAGATGCTGTCTTTTCTCCAGTTTATGTTTTTGCCATCTTTGTCAAATATTTGATGGCTATATTTACATCCACTCATGTTTTAGTCTTCTATTTATTCCATCGACCTACATGTCTGCTGTTTTGTGCCAGTACCATGCTGTTTTTATTACTATAGTTCTGTGATATAGCCAAAAGCTGGTATGTTAACCTCTCTAGCATACTTTTTTTTTTTTTTTAAATCAGATTCTCTTGGTCATCCTAGGTCTTTTGTGCTTCCATATGAATTTTAAGAATCCCTCATTTCTGTGAAGAATATCACAAAATTCGGTTTTGATTGGTACTGCATTAAATCTGTAAATGGCTTTGGACAGACCTTTTATTTTTTTCATTTCCACATTAGTAATTTTAATGAGCATAGCGTGTCTTTTCACCTTGTAGTATCTTCTTCAGTCTCTTCAAAGAGGTAAAATTTTTCCTTCACCTCCTTGGTTAGGTCTATTCTAAGATATTTTTGAGACTATTGCGAATGCTTCTTATTGGTATATTGTAAAGCTACTGATTTTTGTAAGTTTATTTGGTATTCTGACACATTACTGAGTTTGTTTATTGTTTGTAAAAGTTTTCTGGTAGAACTTTTGGGATATCTATAGAATCATGTCATATACATATAGGATAATTTGACTTCGATCCCTATTTGTATCCCTTTAATTTCCTCCTCTTGCATTATTGCCCCAGCTAGTACTTTGAGCACAATATTGAAAAGGAGTGAAGATAGTGGACATCCTGGTCTCATTCCTGACCCCACTGAAATTGCTTCAAGCTTTTCTGCATTTGGGATGTAATGCTGGCTGTGGGTTTTTACATGTACTCTTTATTATGTTAAGGTATATGTCCTCCAGTCAAACTCTTTAGGACTTTTATCATGCAGGCTTATCATGTTGAATTGTGTCAGAGGCTTGTTCTGCATCTATTGACATGAACACATATTTTTACTCTTTAAGTTTATTTATATGGTGTTTTACTTTTTTGTCTTTATGCATGTTGAACGATCCCTGTAACTTGATTGTGGTAAATGATCCATGCAAATTTGATCACCTGACTTTTTGGCACAGGTGTGAAAGCATTCAATAGAGAAAGGGAGAGATAAGGCTGATCTGGCTGTATCATCTATCACACTATTGATCACCAGGCTTGATTTGGCTGATATGGCTGGCTAGCCGGGTGTCTACTCTCCCTCACTCTTCCATGAGTAGCCCTTCCAATGCTGTGCACTTGTTTGAAAAGGATGAGAGGGAGACACTGGAAGGAGAGGAGGGAAAGGAAGCTGCAATCAGGATGTAAATTAAATTAATTAATGAATAAAATAATTTATAAATAAATAAATAAACCTCTTTTCTTTCTGGCTTAAAAATAAAATAGAGAAGGAGGGATGGAAGGAGAGGGAGGGAGGGAGGGAGAGAGAGAGAGAGAGAGAGAAAACTCTCTGGTCAAGGATCGATGAGTAGCTGACCTCCATTCTAGAACCTTCAAACAAGTTCTCAATAGAGAAAGAAGGCAGTCTTTAAAACAAATAGTGTAGCAGCAGTTGCCACTAGATGCAGATGCAAAACAAGTCATCTTTGATCACTCAGCTTATTCTAACTTAACTCAGAATGGATCACAGACATCACTTGCAGCATGAAACTGTAAAACTTTTTGAAAAAGACATAGGTTAAAACCTCATGTTATGAGCTAGAGAAAGTACCCAAGGAGCTGAAGGGGTCTACAGTCCTTTAGATGGAACAACAATATGAACTAACTAGTACCCCCAGAGCTCGTGTCTCTAGCTGCATATGTAGTAGAAGATGGCCTAGTTAGCCATCACTGGGAAGAGAAGCCCCTTGGTCTTACAAACTTTATATGCCCCAGTACAGGGGAATGCCAGGACCAAGAAGTGGGAGTGGGTGGGTAGGGGAGCAGGGCAGGGGGAGGGTATAGGGGACTTTTGGGATAGCATTTGAAATATAAATGAAGAAAATATCTAATAAAAAATTGGGAAAAATACCTCATGCTATTGTTCTTAGGTTTAACATCATGCTTCATAAATGAAAAAAAAATTAGATTCCATCAAAAATTTAAAAAGTATCACCATATCAGAAGTTCTGTTACATGAGTATAGGTAGAGGTCAGAAAACTAGAAAGAGGCCCATGAAAGGAAGCAAAGAAACTTTAAGGAAGTAGGGAAGAGGGTGATGGAACATTTGTTGTATGAAAGTGGAAAGGGAATACTGGAATCAGAAAGGTTCAAGCAGAGAGGAAGTGCAAGGAGATAGAGGAGAGGAATGAGTGAGTCAACTAAAAGTAAGGGGGTATGAAAATACCACAATAAAATATTCCCTTTCATGCTTGTAAAACATTAAAATGTATATCTATGTATATATCATAAAGAGACAAACATCAGACAGGCAAAAATAATTTCAAATCACACTTCCAGCAAAAAGGACTTAAGAACTCTCAAAACTCTATTCAATTGAGAACAGATCAAATGTATGAACAGTTATTTCTTCAAAGTAGATGTGCATGTAGGAAATAACACATGAAGAGATTGTTAGTATCATTAGCTATCAAGAAAATGCAAAGAAGAGACAGGGAAACATCCTTACATGCCTATCAAAATGATTAAAAATATGCTGGGTGTGGTGGCTCATGCCCAGAGAGGCTAAGGCAGGAGGATCCAAGAAAGTGAGAGAAGCCTGGATTACGCAGATAAAGAGTAAGACCTTAGCTCAGCAAAAGAAAACAAAACTTTAAAAGGTAAAATAAAAGTGTGGTAATAGCAAGTGTGGCAAGGACTCAAAGCAACCGAATAAATCGTGCATTGTTGGTTTCCTTCAACAGATTAATGATTAAACAAACTAATATATGCATGCCAGGGAATGCCATTCAGAAATGAGAAGGAATGGGGTAGGCTTTCCTGAATCTCTTGGGAATTTTGCTGTGTGAAAAAAAAAAGAGCCAAGTTTAAAAGGTATTTTTGGAGCTCTCAGAAACTAAACCACCAACCAAAGAACATATTATAGCTTGGACCTAGACCTCCCTGCACATATGTAGCAGATGTGCAGCTTGGTCTTCATGTGGGCCCTGAACAACTGGAACGGGCTATCCCAAAAGCCGTTGCCTGTACATGGATATGTTCTTCTAGCTGGGCTGCTTTGTCTGGCCTCAGTGGAAGAGGGAATGCCTAGCCTTGCAGAGACATGATGTGCCAGGGTGAGGTGATTCTCAGGGCCCGCCCACCTGCTCAGAGGAGAAGGAAAAGGGGCATGGGGGAAGAATTGTAGGGGAGAGTGACTGGGAATGGGGCAGTGAGCAAGATGTAAAGTGAATTAATATGTGTATATATATATGTATATGTATATACATATATATCTGTGTGTATGTGTATATATATGTATATGTATATATATAAAAAATATATAGATTTTGTAATTATTTACATATAATTCATGAATGCTTTAGAGGTGGGGAACAGATTACCTGGCACAATGAATGGGGTAGATCGGAAGTTGGGTAAGATCACAAAGGGTAGCCAGTAGAATGTGGATACATGTGATTGCTGAGTTCTGCCTTGTGCTAGCAAATACAGGAAATTACATGTAGCTGATAATGTTACATAGAGCTAAATATATATATGTAAACAAAAATAATTAAAAGTTTAAAAAAGATGAATGGGTTGTAACAATGTCCTAGTTATAGCTTTATAGTATAGTTTTATAAGCTGTCTTCACTTGGGGAAACTGAGGAAAGATATAACACTGTCACATTAATTGCTTATGACCCAGTTATTTCTAAGTTTTTTTTTTAATTAGCTTAAAAGAAAGATAAAGGTGAAAATTTAGGTCTTTAATGGCTTACTAAATAAATATTGAACGGATCTGGCTCATTGGACAGACATGAAATTAAATTGGCAATCTGGCTACCAGACTGGCTAGTTACAACAACCTATGACTCCCTAAGACTGGGTAACACCTTAGCTGGAATCTTGGTTCGCTTTCTGGAAATTCTTGGTAAATTTGACTGAAGATAGCTTTAGTGGGAAAATCAAATATTTCCTATATAAATCTCCACACTTAAGGGTAGACTTGAGGTAAAAATAAGACATTGTAATCCTTTTTTCCCCCTCAGCCCTTCTTTGCTTGTTCATTGTTATGACTTTACAATATTAGGCTTTCATGGGCTTGTTCAACCTAACCCTGGTTACTCAGTCAGCTGGCTCTTACCACTAGAGAAACTAGGAGCAGAGCAGATTCTGTGCACCGTAATGCCAGCCCCCACATGCCATTGCTGGGCTAAGGCCTCAGAACACACACTCTGCCTGCTTCAGGTGAGCACGTTACTCCTGAGAAGCTTAGAGAGTTTTGGGAAGATTTTCTTCAAAGCCCCTTTGATGGCTGATCCTCAGAGAAGACACATCTTGAACTTGCCACTATTTTTAGAAGATAAACTTTGACTTTTCAGTGTACAAAATGATGAGGACTGTGCATTTCCCCAATTTTTAAAAAAAGAGTATAGACACATTGACTGTTGGCATATATTCTTATGAGCCTTAACACATAGCTGCATGTCGTTATCACCACAGTCAGATTACAGACAAGTCCCCTCAACTCTGAAACTTCCTCCCTCCCCCACCTCCAACTCTTGGCAGCCACAGATGCACTATCTCTCTTGCAGTCTTTCTGAGCAGGTCATATAAATGGCCTCACACAGCAGGTGACTTTGAAACAGGCTTCTTTCATTCAGCATTGCCTGTGCGACTCATCATAGCATTCCATCGGCGATCTGTTTGCTGAAGCACAGTTACTAATTAAAATTTGCTCCTTAGTTTTTCCTGTGATAGATCCTGTAAGCAGGACTTTTGATGATGTGTAACATCAATATAATTTATTTGCAGGAAATCATATTTGGTCAAATGACTATTACTTAAATTTTAAAATCTATGTCCTAATTTCATCTGAGACATGAAGTAGAAAGTAATTTCTTTTTCTTTTTCTTTCTTTCTTTTTTTTTTTTTTTTTTTTTTTTTTTTTTTTTTTTTTTTTTTTGGTTTTTCGAGACGGGGTTTCTGTGTATAGCCCCGGCTGTCCTGGAACTCACTTTGTAGACCAAAAAAAAAAAAGCCGGGCGTGGTGGTGCACGCCTTTAATCCCAGCACTCGGGAGGCAGAGGCAGGCGGATTTCTGAGTTCGAGGCCAGCCTGGTTTACAAAGTGAGTGCCAGGACAGCCAGGACTATACAGAGAAACCCTGTCTCGAAAAACCAAAAAAAAAAAAAAAAAAAAAAAAAAGCCGGGCAGTGGTGGCGCACACCTTTAATCCCAGCACTTGGGAGGCAGAGACAAGTGGATTTCTGAGTTGGAGGCCAGCCCAGCCTGGTCTACAGAGTGAGTTCCAGGACAGCCAGGTATACACAGAGAAACCCTGTCTCGAAAAACTCAAAAAAAAAAAAAGTTCCTGCATTACAAACTCTGCCTATCTCAACTATTCTTACAGCACTCCTCTGACTCACTAGGGAAGCCAGCAGGAGGTCTACTGGCCTCACATGAGGTTCTGTGGAATTAGAGAGCCACACCTAATGGTATGGTTGCTTCAGAAAGCAATGCTGTAAGGTGTTCTTAATGCTTTAAGGTGCTGTTCTAAGTACCTTACAAGGCTTCTTGTTAAGGCATAACAAGCCAGAACTTTTCACTATTCTCACACATTTGAGCTAAGGGCTTCCATATCTGTTTGAAAGATGCATGTGGTATCATTTATGAAGCCATCCCATCAGAAAGCTGGGCACTGGGAGATTAAAAAGGATGTTTTGATTGGATTTGTAGGAAAAGTTTTGGTGTGGTATTCAGCACTAAGGAATGGGAACATCAGCTGAATTATTATAAAAGCTTTATTAGGGGACAAGCTTTGCCCATGTATCAGCTGGAGAGACTGGCTCTAGGAAAGTGGGATACAGTCAGGAAAAAGTGACAAAATTTATACATAGTGTGAACAAATTTTGCTTGTTTTTAAAGTTTGTCTAGGTTATACCTTGGCAGACCCAGATATAGACTTGGATAGCTACTTGCCACATTTGCTTTTGTCTTCATTGTTAATCTCAGCTTTCAACTTGATAAAATCTAGAATCCCCTGGGAGAAAAGTCTCAAGACATTTCTGGGAGGAATTATGTTGACTTGGTTAATTGAAATGGGAAGACTTGCCCACTGTGGATGGCACCATTCCCTTGACCAGGAGCTTGAATTCAATAGAAAGGAGAAAGTGCTCTCAAGCATCCCTTGCCTTCTGCTTCTTGACTGTGGATGCAGGCTGACCATCTTTCCCAAATTCCTGCTCCTGTGATTTCTCCACAACAAACCCTTCCTGTTTATTTTGTGAGTTTTTTTTTCTTTAAATCACAGAAACAAAAAATAACTATGACACACTCAGCTTCCTGTCAGCTGTATACTAAGTAAAAGCCTTGAAATTAAAAAAAAAAAAAAGACTGTGAACTCACTGCACTTAGCAAAAACTAGGGATAAGGCTATTCTTTCATTGCAAGAGAGATTTTGTTTATTTAGTTTTCCTTCCTTTTGTGTTACAAGCCCTTTACTTTGTTCCCCAGTAGAAAGTCATCCTTGAAGTCCAACTATAAAAGGAACTCAATTGTTAAAGAGTTAAGACTGCCAGTTTATATAAGGGAAGGCACTTGCCACTAAGCCATCATGATAACTCAAGTTTGATACCCAGAGCCTGCATGGTAGAAGGATGGAACCGACCTGGAAGTTGCCCTTTGACCTCTATATATTCACAGTGTACACGTGCGTGCGTGTGTGCATGGCCCCCCTCCCACACACACACACTTAAAATCTGTGGAGAGGAGGGTTAGAGTCTGACAGGATTTGTTCTGGAACTGAGTATGCTAGGGAATCCTTGCATGCTGCATGCAGGAAGGGAGCACCCTTCTTGGCTAGAGACAACCAAGGCCTTACTTAGTCCTTTGCACTAGTATTACTCTATATCTTTCCCCAACATAAACACATGCAATTTGTGCCATGAATGATATCAGTGTAGTAGTGTAGTTGCCTTTCTGCCAATCAGCTTCAACTGATATTTCTTCAACCAAATGGTTCAGAAAACAGATGGTTCCGTGCTTTTCTTCATCTGTAAAGGACTCTTATTGCATCCAAAGGATGATTAAAACATTGAAGGAATAATCAGAAGCACAGATTCTAACCTGGGTTGTCACTTTTAGCCACATAATGGCAGCAGCCCATGGTTAATCCCAGCACTCTGGAGGCATAGGCAGGTGGATTTCTGAGTTCGAGGCCAGCCTGGTCTACAAAGTGAGTTCCAGGATAGCCAGGGCTATACAGAGAAACTCGGTCTCGAAAAACCAAAAAAAAAAAAAAAAAAAAAGAATGGCAACATTGATTGACAGCTGCAGTGTTAGGGCAGGCCTGACTTCAGTCCCAGAGGCTTTGGCCTATGACAGTTGGGAATAGGGCAGGTGTATGGACTAGGAAGTGAGGGAGCTGGGAAAAATTCTAAGTATGGGTGCTGGAGAGATGGCTCAGTGGTTATGAACACTGACTGCTCTTCCAAAGGTTCTGAGTTCAATTCCCAGCAACCACATGGTGGCTCACAACCATCTCTAATGGGATCTGATGCCCTCTTCTCATATGTCTGAAGACAGCAACAATGTTCTCATATAAATAACAAATAAATAAGTAAATAAATAAATAAACAAAATTCTGAGCATCTTCAAATGAATAATCTTAATGGAAGTGATATTTGGAGATTCTAATCAGAGTGGGTAAGGAATGTATATTTAGAGCTAGGACATTCACAGCACTTTCTGGTCAAGGCCCAAACACTTTCAAGTAGAGCAGCTACTTCCTCTTCATTTTTTGTTGGCTTTGTTTTCCATTTCAGTTTGTGTCATTCTTAGCTAGCCTCATGTTGGGCTACACACTAGTTACCTCATGGTGTTAAGACCATTTGCCGAAAAGGCTGACACCCAGACAATACCCAGATTCTAGGACTGTGACCTGCATCTACTGGCCCTGGTTCAAGGACCAGAAGAAGGCAATGTTGCATCCCCACATCCCCTGCTCAAGGGACCAAACCACAGCTGAACCAAAAAAGTTATTAAGGGAGAAACCTCTGGATGTGGTAATAAGTTCTGGTTATAAGACTCAGCTTATATCTACACAAATTGCCTAGGGGGTGGGCTTGATGACAGAACCAGCTTAGTAAAGGCTGAGAGTCTGAGGCATCTGAAGTCCATGCTCCCACATCTGATGTGAAAGAACTACTTAGTAACTTGGCCCACTGCATCTAGAGCAATCACTTTCCACGTGGCCACTTAGCAAAGCTCTTTGTTCACAAGAAGAGATTGTACAGATGATTCTAAACCCTCTTACCCTCAGCCCCGAGAAAGGACAAGGTTTACTCATAAATCACATGTACCATCTTTTCAAAGAAAGGGCAATGTGCTTTTAGTCATAGTCCTCGTCTTGAATTATTTTTAACCTTCAGAATATATGTTAGGAACATAGAGGTCGAGTTGTTGTTAGCAGTGTGGAAGAAAGTGGGCAGCTTTATATGCCCAGTGAAGCTCTGAAAGTTGGTAAGAAGAGATGACTAGTTGAGGCAGGAGTACAACAGGAAATGCTTTGAACAACAGCCTTTATTTTATATTCTTGGGGCTGAGAGATGACTACACAGTTCAAAGCATTTCCTGTGCAGGCATGAGGACTAGGGTTCAGGTCCTTATACATGCATAAAAGCTGGGCATGGTCCCCATACATGCTTATAATCCTAGAATTGAGGGTGGCAGAGATAAGAGGATCTCTGGAGGTTAATGTCTGCCAATCTAGCAGGGAAAAGCCATTTCTAGGTTCAAGAGACCTTTTGTCTAAATAGAAAAAAGGTGGGAATTGATCAAGGTGGGGACTTGATGACTTCTCCTGGCCTCTATACCCCCATGTACAAATGCTATATACACATACACAATTATTTTTGTTAAATTTTATTTAGATTAGTTTTGTTTCTTTGAGACAGGGTTTGGCCCTGGCTGTCCTAGCACTTACTCTGGGGACCAGGCAAGCCTCAGACTCAGAGATCTTTTGCCGCTGATCTCAAGTGCTGGGATTAAAAGCTTATGTTACCAATGTTCAGCTATACATACAACCCTTTTTGCATTAATTAATTTATTTATTCACTTTATATCCTGATTGCTGCCCCTCTCCTCCTATTTCCCTCCTCGCACAGTCCCTTCCCTCATCCCCTTCTCTTCTGAGAGGGTGGAGCCCCCCAAGGTATCCCCCCACATTGACACATCAAGTCTCTGCAGGGCTAGGCACTTCCTCTCGCACTGAGGCAGACAAGACAGCCCAGTTAGGGGAATGCATTCCACAAACAAGCAACAGCTTTTGGGATAGCTCGAGTTCCAGTTATTTAAGATCTGCATGAAGACCAAGCTGCACACGTGTTACATATGAGGAGGCAGGCCTAGGTCCAGCCCGTGTATGCTCTTTGGTTGGTGGTTCAGTCTCTGAGAGCCACAAGGGTCCAGGTTAGTTGACTCTGTTGGTCTTCCTGCGGAGTTCTTATTCCCTTTGGGGCCTGCAATCCTTCCTCTTATTCTTCCATAAGAGTCCCCAAGCTCCATCCACTGTTTGGCTGTGGATGTCTGGATCTGTCTGAGTCAACAGCTGCAGGGAGCCTCTCAGAGGACATCCAGGCTAGACTCCTCTCTGCAAGCAAAACAGAGTGCCATTAGTAATGTCAGGGATGGGTGTCAAGTTGGGCTGGTTATTGATTGGGCCTCCCTCAGTCTCTGATCCGTCCCCTGTACCTGCATTTCTTGTAGACAGGATAAATTCGGGGTTGAAGGTTTTGTGGGTGGGTGGCTGTCCACTGGGTTTCCTGTGTGCCTCTTTAGGCTCCATATCCCCAAGTCACAGCTAAAGTCTTAACAACAACTGTGGGGAAAGTTAGAAAGAGAGGAATTTCATAATCTTCCCTAAAGTTAGCAGAACTTTAAAGCTAGGAGTAGGAAAATAAGGCAGTCTGAGTTTTCCCCATCTGAGCTGTTGATTTGCTCTCAGGACCAAGTGTCACTATTATAGAGCTCAACCCTTGTCTGAGGATCTAGAGAACAGTCATATCCCCCCTCCCTTGTCCTGTGACCCTCACTCCCTTATATTTACTGCATTTTGTAATTTTCTCGAAATTTTGGATATCTCCTGTTTCACTGAACTTAAAAACAGAGTATGATCATCTTCAACTCATTTGCAATTGACATAACTTCTAGAAAGGTCTAAAGCAGTGATTTTCAACCTTCCTAACGCTGTAAGCCTTTAATATAGCTCTTCATGTCGTGGCGACCCCCAACAATAAAATTATTTTGTTGCTACTTCATAACTGTAATTTTGTTACTCTTATGAAGTGTCATGTAAATACTTGAAATGCAACATATCTGATATATGTCCCCTGTGAAAGGGTCATTCATTCCCCCAAAGGAATAGCCACCCACAAGTTGAGAACCACTGGTCTAGAGGAACCAGAAATTCAATAATCAGGCTGTTGCTATGGAAAGAGCCATAGAAACCCCTGAGGCCAGCTCCTGCATTTTCTCATAGAGCCAGACAGAGCCAGGCAGAGAGGTTGCTCACATTATATTTCTCATTCCTTTTGTTTTTATCCCCAGAGCATGGTACATGACCTCGTTGCTATATGCTCCCCCTTTTCATTGTGATCTGTAAAGGTTATTTATCAGCATTCTGGGGCACATAGCCAGTTAGGTGTTAAGTGGGATGGATCTAGATGCTCACAAATGCTAGAGACAGTACTACCCAGACTAAGCTTTCATCCCAAATGCTCATACCTTGGATTCCTAGCAATGTTCCTTGCTGGGAAGTACTGACATTTCCCTAGGTTCTGTTACTACTGTTTCTTTTTTCTCTTAAGATTAGCTCATGTTGATAGCTGGCTTCTCTGGCAAATAAAAGGATGATGGTGAGTTAGAAAGTTTTTACTGCTGTTGTGATGTTTTTCTACCTGTCATGAGAATGTCTTTTTTACAGCTCAGTGCCAACTTTTCCACCTGTCCATCTTACACTGCTCTTTGAGCTTCTGTTACACTCTCTGGCACATTTGTAATATCAATAAAATCTGTGTCATTTTAATAAAAAAACAAAAACTTTTTAAAAGCCTGCCATATCCTCTCAATTACTTTGACAGCTAGTATCTCAACAGAAGAATGTCTAGTGATGTCTCTGACGTTGTTATCTGTTCTTTCCCTGCTTTGGAGTCTCTTGTAGTACCACATAAAGTTTAGGATTTGTCCTTACTTCCATAAGAAGTGCCATTGGAATGTTTGAGGTTTTGTTTTGTTTTGTTTTTTGAAATTTCATTGAATCTGTGGGTTGCTTGGCATAATATGGACCTCTTAAGAGCAATAATTTGCTCCACCAGTGAATGTAGGGCATCTATTTAAATTCCATTCACTAGTGTTTTAGAATGCCCAGTGCCTTTTATCTCTGATGAATTCTGAAATAATTTCTTTTTGTTGATAATGTAAACGGTATTATTTCCTTCTTGTTAGTATGTAAAATATTTTCACTTATTTTTTTGTATGTTCATTGTATGTTATATAACCATAGCAGGTTCTAGGAGGTTCTTTTGTGGAAAATTTAAAGGTCTCTACATAATGCTCATATAACCTAAAGATAAAGAGCTGTACTTATCCTCCCCTCCTCCTTTTGATTCACAGGACCACACAAATGCTAGGCAAGTGCTCCATCTACCACACACACACACACACACACACACACACACACACACACCTTTCACTTCCAATGTGAAAGGTTTTCAAAATTTCCTTGCCCACTTGATATGGCAAGGACTCGCATTTCTTTTCTTAATAGAGATGACAAGAGTGGATATTCCTCCTGTCCTCCCCATCTTAAGGAAAGGGTTGTCAGTTTGTCCTCAGTAGCTGTGATATTCCTGATGGGCTTTCACATATAGCCTTTGTCTTGTGACACTCCTTCTATGCCTATTTTGCTGAGAAATTTTCTTAAAGGATATTGACTTTCCCCCCCCCCCCCACTTCCCTTTCTGTACCTATTGAGATGCCTGCATGGTTTTGTCTTCCATTCGTTTTAATGCAGTATGTCATACTGATTTATTTTCCTACATTGAAACATCCTTGCATCTCAGGGATAAACCCCAACTGGCTAAGTTATTTGGTCTTTTTAATGTGGTGGTGAATTTAGTTTGCTATCATTTTATTGACAGTTTAAAAAACAAACCCTTTTGTTCAACAGGAGTATTGCTCTGAAGTTTACTTGTTTCTGGCCTCGGAACCACTCTGCTGCTGGCCCTGAAAAATGGGCTTTAAGAGTATCTGTTCTCTCTCTCTCTCTCTCTCTCTCTCTCTCTCTCTGTGTGTGTGTGTGTGTGTGTGTGTGTGTGTGTGTGTGTGTGTGTGTGTGTGTGTGTTTAAAAGGTTGAAGAAAAATTGGTATTAGTTGGTTGAGTGTTTTGGAGCCCTCACCTGTGAAGCAATCTACTTCTGGCTTGGGCTGTTTTCATTTTGGGATGCATTTTGGTTATCGACTCTGTTTGTTACTGGTCTGCTAAACCTTTCTGTTTCTTTCTCATTCAGTTTTTGTCAATTGTGTGTCCATAAGTTCATCTGTATCAAGGCTGCTTATTGTGTCAGTATGTTCATAATAGTCCTTTTATAATGTTTTTATTTTATCATCCAATATAATGTCTTCAATATCATTTCTGATTTTTGAGATTTTTCCCCCTGACTTTTACTAAGAGTTTGTTGATTTTCTCCTTAGGGAAAGATCTGTCAGCTTTCTGGATTTTGTCCTATGTTTTTTGTATTCTGTATTCTGTATTTTGAATACAACACATTCATTTATTTCAAGTCTACCCTTTGGTAGACCCTTCCTTTGATAACTTTAGATTTACTTATTTTATTTTATTTCATTTTTTAGTTCGGGAATTGTGGCATTAGCCTGAGTTTCTCTCAGCATTACTCTTGATATATTGCATAACTTTTGCATGTAATAAATGCATGCTTATATATCCATGTGTAGGTGACAGAGATAGATCATAGATCTCTTCCACTGTCACTTTCCACTACTTTTGAGATAAGGTCTTTCATTTATCTCAGCAGTCACCAGTTGGATGTACTGGCTGTCAGGTGAGCTCTAGAGATGCACTGGTCTCCACTCTCTGGATACAGTGGTTTCCAGTGCACACACCACGCTTGGCTCTTATTTCACTGCTGGGGCTCTGAACGTGAGTCCTTATGCTTGTGAACCAGGCATTTTACCAAGTGAGCCATCTATCAGACCCCTCAAGGTATTTTTTTTTTAACATTCCCTTTAAATTTCTTTTACCCAGTGATTATTCAAGAATGGGCTATTTCTCTATTTTGTAACCCCCGCCCCTTTTACCTGTTGGCATTTAGTTTCTTTCTGTTGTAGTCTGAGAAGGCACTTTCAGGATTTCAATCTTAGATTTGTTAAGCCTTCTCTTACGACCTGGTATGCAATCTGTACTGGAGACCTTTCCATGGATTCTTGACAAGGATGCACATACCAGTGCATTGGATGGGAGGAAAATTCAGCATGTGTCTGTTAAGCTCATCTCATTTATACTCTTGCTTATGTTAACGTTTCCTCATTAGTTTTCTGTATGGCTGCCTATCATTTATTGAAAGCCATGTATTGAAGTCCACTACTATTACTTAATCATTTTTCAGGTTCCCATTTCTTCTGTTGCACACACAAACATGCAGATCTCTGATACCAAGCAGGTAAATATTTCAAGTAGCCATATTTTTCTGTTGAACTTACCATTTCATCATTACATATTAATTTTGTCTCTACCTGCAGCTTCTGACTTTTCCCTCAATGTGTGTGTGTGTGTGTGTGTGTGTGTGTGTGTGTGTGTGCGCGCATGCGCGTGAATGTTAGTGCATGCATGTGCAGGCATGTGGAGGCCTGAAGTTGACATTTGAGAGTCTTCCTCCACCGTGCTCTTGAGGTAGAAACTCTCGATTGAACCCAGAGAATGCTGACACAGTTAGTGTAATTAGTCAACCTGCTCCAAGGATCCCGTCTCTGTTTCTGAGTTTGGGAATTATAGGCAGGCTGCCACACCCACCTGATATTCATGTGGGGATCCAAACACTAGTCCCCACAGTTGTGTGACACTTAACCCACTGAGCCATCACCCTAGCCCTACAGTCTGACTTAAAGCATTTTTTCTCAATAAGTATAGCTATAAATGGGCTCCCATGGTTACTGGCATGTAACATGTGTATCCTTGTATCTAAAGTGAGTCTTGTATGCAACACATTGCTTCATGTTTGGTTTAGTTTCTTTATTCTTTATGCACATTGTATTTTTTATACATTCAGATGCCTCCAAACCTTTGTTTTGGAACTTTAACAATTTATACTAAATTATAGTTAAGTAAGGATCTACTATTGAGAGAGAGAGAGAGAGAGAGAGAGAGAGAGAGAGAGAGAGTTAGTTTTGCTGAGAATTGACCCCAGAACAATGCTAAGACACTATAATACCACTAAAGCTAAATCTTCAGCTTTTACATGTCTTCCTCTCTTACCATCTTTTGGGCTTTTATATTTTGGTACTTTAAAATTTAGTTATTGGACCAGGTACTGCAACCTTCTCCTAAGTTGTCTTCTTGTCTTTACAATTTTTTTTTAGGTCTCTTTCGTATGAGGGTAGACAGATATCTATAATTAGAGTACTATTTATTTCACCAGTAAATGACCCCTGAGTGCTAATAAGTTAACCCTCTTAAGTATATACAGATCTAGGTAGAGTATGGAAGCTTTTCTGCAGCTGTCTCAGAAGTGTGACTCATTCCTGAGCCCTTTCAGATATAAACTAGATACTGCTGCTGTGTATCCCTTTGTAAGGCACTTCAGCTAGTAGCTTCCTCTAGGGTGTTAACATGTTTATGTATACATGTACATTTATGGGAATGTGTATGTATCTTTTACTGTCTGTGTTATTTATTAAGTAGATTATAGACCATCTAACACATCTATCCTATCATGTGTATTTGTCTACATTGTTTCAGGCATTAAACCCCTTCTCTCCCATGGGTCTTTATTGTCTATGAAATAAAATGTAGATGATTTAAAGGGATACATAGGATTTCTGGGTCTGCCCCTTAGCATTATACAGAGTAGTCAAGTATTAGCAAACTGCTTGTAGTTAGCTTCTACCTGTGATGCTACTGTAGCCTTCTGTGTGGGGCTCATGCTCCGCCCCTGCCTGGGGCACCTCTTCCACTTTTCTTCACCCGGCTCACTCTTACTCATATTCTGTGACTCAGCTCTGGCACGAATGTTTTAAAAAAGACTTCCCCTATAATCTCTCTGAGTTATGCTTATTTATCTATTAATTGTATAGTGTTGGCACTGTGCTAGAAAGCATTCTAAGCCCTCTCAAGCCTCATAATTCTATAACTTTTGTTTTGTTGCTACCCTACTTTTTGGAAGAAGTATGTTACAAGTAGCAAATGTTCATAGAACATCTAAGTGGCAAATTCACACTACAAACATGGGATGCATGACTTTGCAGTCTATACCCACATACTGTTTTGTTTGTTCTTGAGATAGGGTTTTTCATCACTTCCCAAGCTGGTTTAGAACCTGTGGACACAAGCAACCCTGCCTTAGCCTCATGGTGTATATCCTTTTAATATGTTGTGGTGTTTCCCAATGTTCTTTCTATGTATTCTCAAAGCCCCTTAGGAATGCCTCTGTCTTCGCGTTTAGTGCAATAGTTTAAAAACACCTTTTTGAGTATGTCTATTAGTATATATAGGGCTCTTAAGGCTCATCAGCATCTGAGACAATATAGTACAATGGTTAATTGATAAGATTATGAAATTTAGAATCAGACAACCCCTGAAGTTCATTCCTGTCTTGTATACTAGTTTGCATACTACCATAACAAGTGTTATTTAACCATTTTATGGCTTTTTACTCATTTTCCTAAGAATACCTTACTATTAGAAAGAACAGAATGTTAGGATGCATCAAAAGTTCCTGTCAGAATGTATAGTAATAAACTATTTATTACTGCTTAGCCATTGCAACTAGTTAGCATCTGAATCTCCAGCTGTCTCGAAATAAACATTAGAAAACTATTTGTTGAACCTGAATCATTATAGAAAACTTTAGGCTGATGCTGATATGTGAAGTGTGTCTTGGTATATGAGTTAACAGGTGATTACTTGTAGTGAAACACAGTGTGCTCTTGCCCAGTACGTCTACAGGAGTTTTAACACAAAGGTTAGTGAGCCATATTACCCTCTAGTCATGCAACTAAAAAAGCACCCTGTTCCATGCAGCCATCAGTTTTAATGCAGTTGAGCCCAGCAGGATAGATAGTACATCACTTGAAACAGAGTCCCATTGTTATAGATCAGCTCATCATCCTTTGAAATGAAAGAGAATGCTGTTGCTGTTTTTTTTTTCCTTTTCTTAGAATAAGAACTTCAGGGTGCCACAGTGCTGACCACTTTTTCATTCCTCCCCAAATTCAGAGACATTGTTACTGATGGAAGTGAGGTTAACCTAGAGGTGCTGCAACATGATCTGCAAGGTATAGAAAAATCAGTGGCCATTGGAGAATCTTCCTGATTATGTTTCAATAATCATGCAATAGTTTCAGAGAATGCAGACAGATGTATCAGCTGATCATTCATGAGGTTTTTCTGTCCCATGTTCACTCCAAATTCCGGCCTGCAGGCTTCCATTCTCCTAATATCCTAAAGAGTTGTATTGCTTGCAGATATGACAAATACATGTATTTTGAGGTTTTTTTTCTCTTGATCTTGGGTATAAGAAGATGTGCGTTTGATTTATACCTGGGGTTTTTTATTATTATAATTTTCTTTATTCTTGAGAATTTCATACACTTAAGTTCTATGAAATATGATCATGTCTACTTCCCCATTTCCCTCCACCTTCCTCCAACTTCTCCTAAATCTCTCTCATAACTTTGTTTTCTTGTTTGTTTGCTAAGTCCAATTAGTACTGCTCATATATGTGCATGGGTGTCCCAACATCCACTTAGACATGAGAAACCTACCAATGGGAATACCCTCCAAACAGAATGATTCTTCCTCCCTCAACAGCTCCTTAGTACAGGTTGAGCCTAGAAAGCACCTCCTCCATCTATTTTATACTTTTGGCTGCTTTCATCTTCTGTGAGTCTTGTATAGGTAAACATAGCCATTATGTGTTCATGAGTTCACTGGCTACATTATGTCTAGAAGACAGCATTTCGCAGTACTCCTCCCCAAACATTAGTTCTTACATTTTTCTCACCTTCTCTTCTATGATGTGTACCTGGGTTATTTTCTCATGCAGGGTTCTCCAAGGTGACTGGGACAGTCTGAAAAGTACATTTTTTTTTCATCCTTTTGCCAAGTGAAACTTATAGTAGAAGTAATTGAACCAAGCATCAAGTAATCCCCGTCCTCACCTGAAATCTGGCAATTTGGTTAAACCCCATGGTTTATGATGCCATTTCTTTATCCATACATGCTAGTGTATAAAACTTTATCACCACAAGCAAAAATAAGTCTAGTAGAAGAGTCTGGCCTCTTAGGTGCTGATGGAGTTTATGAGCAGGCATGTGTGGTGTGGTTTGATGTAGTATGGTGTTGCATGGCATGGCATGGCATGGTGTGGTGTAGATTTGGACAGGAAGGCCCTGGAAAAGGTCTTCAGTCTGATGATAAATAGTTGCAAGTGTGTACCACAGTTGAGGGAGTGTGGCTAGACATATGCATGGACATAATGCACTAGGGTAATGTCTTTGATTTTTATGCTCAAATTAAAACTGAGATTGCCAACTGCCTGTCTCTCCAAATGGTAGAAACAAATGGTGGTGAATTCAGAAAAATTCATTTGTAGAAATGACCATTGGATAAAAATAAGATGAGTCAGGTTCTACATCTGACAGGTTCTATAATGATGATCAGGTCTCCTCATTTGCAAGATAGAGCTGGTGGGAGGATTTTGTGAAACTTGAAATATGCTCTAAATATGTTACTGAGATAATACTACTGAAATATAGAGACCCCCTGAAAGCTATGTGCTCACAGACCCTCAAGAAATGTGTACAGAGGGTACAGAGAAGAGAAAGGGTGTTTCCTGTGTTGTTGGGGATGGGATCCAGGGCCAAGCACATTCTAGGAAAGTACTCTACTCTTGATTTACAACCCAGCTTAAGAAAGGACTGTGTTTAAATGAAGAAACCACAGCTCTGAGATCTTTACTCATTCTTCTGTGGTTGAGCAGGAGTGGTGCCAAAGCTCACTGTGAATTACTTCAGTGTTTTGCACAAAGACCTTGGAAACCTATTTGTATTCTTTTGGAAAATGTGAGTGACTATTGGTGAGCGTTTCAAGGATAGTAGAAAGCTGCTGGCAAGAGTAATTCAGAGCATGGCAGATGATTTCTGATCCTAGTAGTTTAATCCCTGTATGTCTTAGCCTACATTGACTTTTGAGTGACTTGTTAGCTTCTTAAACTGGAAAGTAGCTATAAATCTTTTCACTTTTCTGAAAATATTTCTACTTCTGCTGATACAGAATTCTAATAAAAACAATTCCATTTTATGTATTTTGAAAAACCTTGTAAATTATGGTTCTGTATTGTGTGAACTACATATCACACCTTTGAGGATGACCAGGAAGCGAAAGCTAGAATTGGTACCCTGAAAGAGAGACTGTGTCAGATAAATAGGTAAAACTATTTCTGTAGTGACAGAGACAGAGAGAGCACAAGTGATAGTAGAGAGGGCACCTGTAAAGAACTGAACTTGGTTAGACCAGTGCTCTGAGTTCAGGTTTATAGAGGAGGGCCATGTGCATGTGCCTGTACGGGGGATGGGGAAGGAGGACAGAGAGGCAGAAAATCAGCCAGAAGGATGGGCAGGGCTGAATTGAGGGAGCACATGCATGTGTAAGGCTGCTGCTCCCAGTACCCACTAACTAGATTGCAAACCCCTGATGCTTGAATGCTTGTATTAATATACGGTCATCCAAGACTTTCTAATCTTAGACTTTGTCAGTCACTACTGTCTTCAGTTGTCAGAGAAATGTGGCCAAAAGGAAGAGAATGAGAAAGAAGTATTCAAATTCCTCTCTAAAGTGATTTTATGAGTCTACTAAACATCTGCCCGTCCTGGGAAAGTACATTCTGATCCTGCAGAATGCCTTCCCACCACTTCACCAGCTTGTTGCTACTGTTCTTCCCTCCTTTGTCCTTGGTCTCATTAGCCAGTGCCTACCATGATCTGTTAAAGAATTTTCTTGCTACATTGTTCTAAAAGTATATTTGACCAGCTTTGTCAAGAGTTTTCAAAAATTAAAGGCTTAAACAAATTTGGGTTTAAGCATTCCAAAAAGTAATTTTTATCGTTTTTTTGTTTGTTTGTTATTTGTTTGTTTGTTTGGTTGGTTGGTTTGGTTTGGTTTTATGACAGTC